>JARHVA010006160.1:0-550000 GCA_037957365.1 Torreya grandis
CAAACCTCTCTTATACATTTTCATAAGTTTTGACACCTCCTTTACATACTCCTCCAACAATTTGCCACCTCAAATAACCCCTATCTAAGATAAAACCTCTTTTGTCATTTACCAAAAAAAGTTGGCCTAGTCTGACCATGTTTTTAAAATATAAGCATGTTATGGCATTATATTGGCCCCATCCAACCTAGTCTAAGACCTAATTACTTTATTTATTAAATAACTAGGTCAATTAGGCCGACTCTATCAACTAAAACTTTGTAAGAGTTTCGGGTTAGATCTGGCTATATAAACACATATTTTTCATCAATTTTAAGAGAGAGATAGAGATAATCATTTATTTTTGCATTTTCGTATCCACCATTATAGTTGAGGATCCATTTATTATGGTTTCATATTACACTTTAAGGGAAGAATCTTGTATTATGGGAATAAGTCTTTTGGATGCATAAAAGTAGTGTAGCCTAGAGCTGAGTTATCTTTGTTATGCTTAAAAACCACAAAAACCTATTACAAAGCACCATTAGCCAAGGGAGATATTGAGGCTTGACAGGTTCATATTCAAGGTAAGTATCCCTAATTCTTGTTCCTCTTTATTAATTAGATACATTTGCATTTGTTATCTTATGAATATGTTTCTCTCTCCATGCATTAGGATTACCTCTATATTGTATTGATTAGAGTTATTATTTTCAAGTTTATTTTTATGTTTATTACACCCATTTTGTGCCACATGTTTTGGTGAATACTAGATTATATTTAATTTACTTTGTCATTTACTTTCATAAAAAAACATAGGACTTATCTAGGGTTATTGTATGGTTTTACTTCACTAAAAGATTTGGAACCCTCTCTAGTGATATTGTGTGGTAAGGTATCCCTAGTTAGGTCTTGAAGATCCATATTGGTCATGACCCCAATTTTATAAATATACCAAAAAGTGGAAGGGATAATATGATTTATCTTCTCTGAGATAGGGTTGATTTGTAGATCAACTTCACTTTCCATTGCATACAGTAACCATCATTGATATAAGCACCAAATAATTATCTACAAAAGAAGGTTCATGATATGGATCATGGAATGACATATAATAAGGAATAAGTGTGATTTGGATAACAATATACAAACTTAGTATACAATGCTATATGTATCTTGTCATAAACACATAATGTCAAGGCCATCATATACACAATAAATCACATGCAATGGCACTCAATGTCATAGAAGGAAAGAGCCACACTCAATGGAAAATCATATATCATATGACAAGGTAAATTACACACATAATGGAAAATAAATTATCATACAATTAAATATCCACACATATTGGATAATAAAATGTTACACAAGGAAAGAGCCACATACAATGGATAATCAAATGTCACACGAGGAAAAATCCATACACAATGGACAATCAAATTTCATACAAGGCAAGAGCCACACATATGTATAATAAAATTCTATACAAGTAAATATATACACACAATGTCAAATCAAATGTCACATAAGGAAATATCCACAAGCAATGGATAATAAAATTTCACATAATGCAAGAGACACACAGTGGATAATTTAATGTCAGATAAGGAAAAATACATATAAATAGCAACCATAGGATGAAAATTTTAATAAATAGTAGTTAAAAAATAAATTAAGTTCCTAATTAAATAGTCATGTTATGAAAAATCCATCAAGAAAAAGTAATAAGATAAGGTAAGGGCCAAACAAATTGGTAAACAATGACATAATCAAACAAAAGTTAGGTTAAAAGACAAGGGCCCAAATAATAAGGCATACAATGATACACTCAATAAAATAATGCCAAATAATAAATAAAGAACCAAACAAAGCATAACCATTTATTAGCCTATAAGAAATGAAATAGAAACAATGACTCATAGAATAAGTCAATTTAATCTACACCACCAATATATGTCAACATCACATTGTATCAAGGAAGCATATCCATAAAATGTAGAATTGTAAAGATAATAAGTAAGGGTAAGACATATTTAATTAATCAATGTATCTCAACATGATAAGTGGAAAGGTCATATTAATACATAACCTTTAATTATTTACCTATGGAATAAGATGAATCTAGCATTGGCATGGCCCTTGGGTATAGGAATGTATTGCATATTTGCATCCATGTATCATGTAAAACATGTGTCTTACATTTTAATTATAGACACCATGAAATACATATGTGTATGGAAAATATTATGTAATCTAACAAACATGATTAGGTCCAAATTTTATATCTGTAATATTAAGGGTAGTCACATGTAGGTTCTATATCAAGCATGGTAATTTGCACCTATCATGAATGATTAGATTCATGTATATCTATATATGAATCTAAGAGAAAAATGTACCCAAATTCACTATGGAAAATGATGAGATGCCTTTAAAACTATTTTAGTACACACCAAGTCAAGTAATGACTATTGTGAGTCTTGAATAGCTTTCAGATGTAATCGGTGTTGAAGCATTGTTCATCTAGGAAAATTAATTGCCTTACTCTGAACTCCCTCCATATTTTTAACTTGAATATATTTAATAAATTACTATATATAATTATATTTAATAATTTTAATAATATAATACATATAATCGATGTAAATAGGTTTAATAACTTATTGTGGTGCTGGTGGGGTGGAGGATGAAATCCTTTTGGTTTAATAAGATACTCATATTAATCACCAAAAAATGTGAAAATCCTACTACAATGCATATATTTGAAAAATATATGATTTAAATATTTTAATATATTGAACTTATGTATCCAAAGACATCCTAACAACATGTGAAAATTATTTTTACTTGGTAAGCTTAAAAATAAAGTTAAAAACTACTACAAAGCCCAGCTTAAGTGGTAGTACAATGCATCAAAAATGGTTCTATTTAATTTCAAATCCTTCTAATATCCTTATTATATATATCAAATCCTCATGTGTATATCCAAGAGTATTGAGAAGTTTATTTGAATAATTTTTTTCACTTGGATCATTATCTACAATGACACTATGTATAGGTTGTGAATCGATGCAAGTATATATTAGCATTGATGTATAAGTAGGGCATCATCCACAATATCACTATCATAGAATCTAATTGTATATCATTATCTAGATATGCTTGTAAGTATACCAATAATACCATAAAATTGTTAATATATTTTGAAGTAGGATGTGCATTATATGTGATATGCACCTTAGAATTATCCTTAATTTTATTTTCTACATGATTTGGAAAAGGATCTAAAAATATTTTTAACTTTTAATTTCTATTTGGTTGTGGTATTAAATAATTAATTGGTGCATTCATTTCAATAATATTGTTAGTAAAGAGATATTATATCTTATTTCTTATCCCCTTTCATCTATGGTTCTCACAATATGTATTATTTGTCATGTACTTTACATGGAGGCCTACTCATGCCAACCTATTTTAGTGGAGGGAGAGATACAAGGTTTCACTCAATTAACTTATGAAAAATATTATGAAGAGGTTTAGGTAATCATGAAAATTTCCACCTTTATTGATTGGATAAGACAAGTCGATTAGTAAGATATGAAACTGCATTAACTTTTTATTTTCACATCATTCTTAGCATAATTAAATTTGACCTTGTAAGTTGGTTTTATTTGAAACTTTAGAGTTGAATTATTAGTATAATCGACCACATACTTCATTTTATTCAAAGTTATAATTTAACTTCTTGATCTATAACTATATGTCATAACTCATCAAATGACTTAAATTTATTTAATTTAATAGACTCATGGATAGGGGTAAAAGATATAATAATATAAATAAAATATTGATGTAAAAATAGTGTACTTGTGACCATCCTCTTATGTGCACTTATCTCATGCCCTATTATATGGCTTTGATCCAATATTCCTCTATCTCTATATGAGTGTTACCTACCTTCAGTAAACATCGATACATAATTATTTGTAATATTCACTCTAGATAGCCTAAGCTCATCCTCATATTGATTTACACTTCCAAATTTTCTACATATGATTCTTAGATAATGCCACTCATTCAAGACTATCATACGCATTAATAACATCTAGTTTTGTAGGCCGAGTCCTCTCACCAAATAACAACCAATTGCTCAAATTTAAAATAACTTAAAATGTCATCGTGTATGTTTTTCAATCCTCATCTAAGTAATTTCCCAAAATATAGCTATAAATCTATATTTCAAACTGTTTTACACACAAAAGGATTACACATGAAAAAACACTAGAATATCTAACTACAGATTGAGTAAAAATCTCCTATTCTTCCTAATTTAAAGTCCACACAACCATAGTAACCTTGATTTAAATATATGTACACCTCAAAGGTCACAAGTCACATTTAAATAACATTAATTACACCATTATTGGACCAACATCTAGTATTACACTAGTATTTCACACACACCACAATAGCATGGAAGAACTACATGGATTTTTATCCCTCTTCATAGTATTGGTATGTAGGAATTGCTCAACACAATGGGTTTTAAGGTTAAGCAAAACTTCAAATGCTAACACCTTCTTCCATTTATTATATATATTCATCATTATCTATAAAGCTAGGATTTCAAGTGAAGAATAAGTTACATAGTTATTTCCATAGTATATTTCACATTATAGAATGCATACACAGGACCAACATGCAATAATAAAAAAACATAGATTTTCATAGAGGTAAAAAACCCTACCAAACATAGGCACTCCCTATGGACTACAGTGATAGTTAGCCATATCTGATTAGTTTGACCTTGTTAAGAGATCAAGTGAATCCTTGTTTCTGATTCACAATTAGCCAACATAGTCACACAGTCAAATATATAATATTTATCTCAGTCCTACAATTCCATATTTCTAGCTAATTAATTTGTCCATGTTATTTACCCTTTTAGTATCTTTCTATATTTAGAACATTACAAATCAGAAATATGTAATTTATTGCATATATTAATATTTTGATTTTACATATAATTTTGTCATAATTAGGACTTAATAATTTCCCTCATTTCCCTAATTTTGAGTAAACATATTGGTGAACTTGACTATTGATTTAATATTTCAAAACCCTGGCTTCTATTAGGGTTTCATTTTATTTTTATCACTTCCATTAGGGTTTCATATTCTAGATTTTATGATTTATAACTTCATAAAATCATAAAATCATAAAGCTTCTTTATGTTATTTACATTTTGTTTTCCTATAACATATCAAATCTTTCACATGTATGTAATCATATGGATTCATGATAGAATGGTAAAGATAACATCCTATATTAGTCATGAGCTTAATAATGGACAATTCTATTATGTTTATTGTCACATGTCTTAGTTTGAGTTTCCACCTATTACTACTAGACGTTATAGGGCTCAAATTACTCTTTTAATTCTTCCTACCCCTAGACCTCACAACTCTCTTAGCTCCTATCAGCCTCTATTATTTTTCCTAAGCTTATGGTAGATCCTTTGGTTTGATTTGTTATTACTGGATGAGATTGAGTGTCTCATTAATAAATACAAGAGGAAGAAACTCAATACATTTTAACCCATTCCCAACCTAATCTAATGAGACATATTAATCAATCTATATGGTATGATATTATTGATTATTTAAATAATACAATAAGATTTATATATTGGAGTTACTTAAGAAATCTACTATTTTCAAAGATATTTTATATAAAGCATTAAATTAGACACATATGCCTCTTAATACAAAGCCTTCTTATTTTACATTTATTATTAATATTTGAAGGATATTGAGGATGTCGTATATTTTAGAAATGAATATTTTACTATATCATCAAATATTGATTAGAATTCTTATTTGTTTCTACAAGTTCAAATCAAAATTATAATAATAAAAAGGCTTTTGATTGATAATGGTTTAGGTTTGAATTTTGTTAATATTACATTCTTATAGACATTGGGAATTAATAAAGATTCTCTTTAAAATACATATAAGAATATTAAAGGCTTTGATGTTGTGCTTTATCAAGATTTAGTTTTATCATTTTGGATATCAATTTGGGGCTCCTAATATTATCTACATAGTTTTAATGAATGCCTAATAATTTTTACTATAATTTATTATTGGGAATAATATGGATATATGCAATGCAAGTTATACCCTCTATTTCACATCAATGTGTCAAATTAACACATGATAGATACTTGTACACATGTCCTATTGATAATCAACCATTCAGGTATTATAAGATTATAAAATCTACTACTAATATTCAATCATAGTTAGAGGTACCTCAATCTACCATCATACCTGATGCAGGGGCATCACACATGGGAATAACATGATTGAAGGATTTTTTTATATATCAAGTAAATAGGGTTCAATAAAAATATTTAGTATGTTTCGGTAGTGTTATATGTCTAAACATGTACCTTGGAACGCTTTCTAAGTGTTTAGAGAGTGTCTAGGAAGCTTAGAAGTTCTATTGGGATTTTTCATGCCAAATTGAACAATTTAAAATTTTGAATATTTTGGCATAGAATAATTATTTCAGGAGATGGTCTAGAATCTAAAAATGTGTCAAGTAAATAATAAATTATAATGAGTATACCTTAGGTTTATAATACATTGTCTCAAGACACAATTGTATGTAAGTATCTACTTTGATCTTTGTGTAAGGTGTAAACTCACTTATGGTGACCATTAGGAGGTAGTTATGGTAGTTAGAGTTGGTATAAAACTTGTAATTTTGATTTTGAATTAAATTTTTGATATTTTATTCAAATTATTTAGGGTTGATACCTAATAAGATGAGAATGAAACCATCATATTTTTGATAATTTGAAGATAATTCTATTTTTGGGTATACAACCCTGTTTTCCTGTGTATTCACAATGATGAATGACTGTGTGGAAATTGCTCAATGAAATAAGTCTCATTGTAGTGTGTTTATAATTTTTTTTTATAATTTTTTTATTTATTTTGATATTTTATAATGTGTGTGTAATGATTCTTTTATTAAGTTTCATGTGATTTAGTTTAGACAACATTGCAGGCCTGTGGAATATATTTGTGCAGACAATGAGTCCTCAAATAGAGATAAAAAAGATGATAAGGTTTGATCATGATTTATTATTGGTACCAAAATTTGTTTTAAGTTTTTATAAACCTTTTCTAGTTCTTTACTGAGTTTGATAAACCTTTATTTGATGTATAAGTCCTTAAATCAACATTATATAGCTTGTAGTCTATGATTGTGTGCTTTGAGTAAGCCAAGAATGTCATGAGAAAGTTGAATTGAGTAGTTACCAACTCCAAGATTTAAATTAAGTGGTTATAAATCCTTATAAATAGTTATTATAACCTAATAATTTTTTGAGATCAAACAAACTTTAGAGGAAACCACTAACAAACCCTGCACCCTGTAACTATATGTGTAGAGAGATTGAGATTTGTAAACAAAGGTTGAACAAAGAAAGGTAAAGAGATAAATGATGATTGTATGATTTAACCACATGTTTCATAAATCCTAAAAAATATTTACATTTACTTTAAACCCTATTTGTAATGTGCAAGAGCAAACTATGTGCTCTCGGGTCCTATAGAGCCATGTGTAACTAAAACTAGGGTTTTGGACTAAAATCTTGTTTTCCTAGAGATTGAAATGGTAAAAGTGTCTCAAACTTGGTAATTATGTGTTTATTAATTAATTTAAGTATTTTTTTAGTTTTAAGTGGAATTTCATACATGTATATATGCTAGAATAAGACTGTGTGATGATTTATGCATAAGAGATCTAATTAGGCCTAATAGTGGTCTAGAAGGTGATAGTAAAGGGGTTCAAAAGAATATTTATAAGTTTAAAATTCATGGAGATAACAATATAAATATAGGGTATCAAAATTTAATGTTGATTTTTTATTTGACATCTGTACTTGACTGTACATGCAAATTTATCCAATAAAAAGGTTACTAGGAATTGATTGTGTGAAGGAGAAAATTGTAAAGATTGAGAAACAAGTAAAGAAGTGTTTTTTCAATGGGACAAGATTTCTAAGGAGACCCTATATATTATGATAAATATTTAAAAATACTAAATATAATCAAATAATTCATGAACCCTTGAAAGACCATTTGTACCTTAGTCTAGTGAATGAACATTGAGTTAGGAAGGAGTGTCTTGAGAAGTTGGTCATCCTCTGCATCATTTTAGTATCAGATGAAGTTTTCTATTGGTGGTGGGTGAATTATAATTGGTGCAAAGAAGATAATACTTTACAAGGTAAAATATATATTTAGCATCATGTTTTTAGAACTTAACTACAAGATAGGAAATGAAGAATAAATAACCATATAACAAAGGGTGGGTAGAGGTAGTAGAGAATAAGATAGAATGGTGGGTCATTTGATGGGTTATATGACATAGCTGATTGCACCTTTGATTATGAGTATGTAATCTATTGATAATGATCTTATAAAAAGGGTATAGAGTTTAAATATAGCAAATGTGGAAGGTAATGGAGGACAATAAGGCCAAGAGGAACCTTTGTAGCCAAGGTCAGTTGGAGAAGAGAATGGAGAAGTAGTCTAAGAGGCCATAAAATAATGTAGTAGTAATTTAGGAAATCATGAGGCCACAATATCATGTATATGAGATAAGACCATTTGCATTTGATAGAGTAAGAACTAATGATAGTTTCTTGAGAAATAGACAAAGACCAATTTTTCAAGGACAGTGTTGGCATTGCAATAGAGAAGGACATAAGGCAATGGAATGTCCATCATACATTGGTATGGATGATCACCATAATTAAATAAGACTAGATGAAGAAAGGATATAAGTGAGATGATAATCTTTACTCATGAAAAGAGTTTTGTTGTGGCAAAGAGGATAAGTACAAGAACCATTATAGAGGATAAGTTTGTTTATGATCAAATGTAAAAAAAAAGGAAAATGTTTTAATGTGGTGATTCATGGAGGAAGTATAGACAATATAGTGTCTTTGGAGATGGTACAAAATATAGTATTGAATATGATTACACATCCAAGTCCTTACAAGGTAACATGGGTTTAATAAGGACATCGAATCATGGTAAGTGAAAAAAATTGGGTTGAATTTCATATAGGTAGTTATAAGGATAGAGTTTTATGTGATATAATGCCCATGGAAATTTACCATTTGATGCTATGGAGGCCATGGTAATTTGATAGCAATGTTGTTCATGATGGCCAATTAAATACTTACATTGTAGAGAAAGAGGGGTTGACACATATCCTTTTACCTTTGAAAGGTGATGCAAATAGAGTGGAAAAAAGAGTGATGTTGATGGAAACCAAACAATACTTTGGTAAGGTATTTGAGAGTATGAGTTTGATTAAATCCCCTAAGAAGAAAGTGAAGACAATTAGTCTTGATATGGTGAGTATGGAGAGATATGAGTCCAGAAAGTTGGGCATGGAAGATAGCCAACAAGAGAGTAGATTGTTGGATAAGGTCACTAAGTTGAATAGAGGAAGTGATCTTTATGATAAGACATCTGTAGCTAGCATGAAATACAAGAGTGAGGGGCTTAAAAATTAAGAAGGTATTTAGTATGCTAGAAGAAAAGGGGTAGAAATTATAGTTGAGATGAATGATAAGTGTCTTGATAATGACACCAAATAAGAGAGGGAGTTGGACAATGAAGTGTCCAAGAAAGAATCAAAGGAAAGAGCCATGAATGCTCCAAATTTTAATGATAACAATATGTTTTGTGATGTGTATACAAGCTATACAAAGGCAACCACCAAGCAAGTCTTGGAGTCAAATAATCTAGAGGTATTTGTGGTTAAAGAAGATAAGGTTGATCTTATATAGCCTAAAATTCATCAAGAAATGAAGATTAAAGAGGGAGAACCCATCCTAAAGATGCAAAATAGAATAAAGGAACATAGTGAGAGAGAAGATGCAATATGTTTGGATATCTTTAACTTACAGTTGAAGACAATATGGACACAAAATTCCAAGCTAAAGGGTTGCTATAACTCCATGTGAATAAGGATGATCAAGCTTATGACAAAGAGAATCTCAAAGAAGATGAAAATAAACATGATAGTTTAGTTATGACATGGAAATCAAAAGGAGCATCTAAGAGCATATTAAGTGAAGGAACTGCATACAAGATCAAAGATCAATCAAACATTGAGTAGGATAAGGTATGAATAATCCAAAGAAGTGTAAATCTAATTGAAGATTTTATATCCATATGTGTGTGTGAGAGTGATCTTGCAAGTGAGAAGTGGAAAGAGTGTAAGAGACCACATCAAGAGAAGGTAAGAGGATATCAATACCAAGCTATAAAGGTAAAATAGGTCATGAAAATATTATCAAAGAACTAAACAAGTATGTGAAAGAAGAAGAAGATGATCAAGGTACATTCATCCAAGCTTTTGAAGTTCATGCTTTTTGTGTTGACTCTTTGCCTAGTGGTAAATCTAAAGACTAAAAAGGTGATATGAGGAGAAATCATAATCAAGATAGGCATTCAGACATTTACTAATATAGTAATGATTTTTAGGTTGGTTAAGTTTCAAGGGGTGATAAGGTCATCATGTCTAAAGAAGACATATGGGAGACTGATGGGAAGAATAAAAAAGAAAGTTTCATGTTGACTTATCAAGGTAAGATACTAAAACAATATAATGTAAAAGATTGAAAGTTATCTATAGTGGACATCTAGGTATAGAGAATGCATGGTATTATGAGATAAGGTATGGAACTAGAGATATACAGTCCTTATACATTGATTTGCATAAAATAAGGCATTGTTTGTTGTTTAAAGATGCAATTTGTAGACAAGATGACATGAATCAAGATCAATTTAGTTTAAGGACACCTTATATGTTGGAGAAGATAGTAAGGATAATAGACTTCAATCATCATAGGGTTCAAATGATAGAACACTCAATAATGATAAGGAAAAATAGTTGAAACACCTCGAGGAGTGGAACATAGTTATGCATTTGCTTTCAAATCACAATAGTGGTCTTGTAGACATCTATAAGAACTAGACACAATAGATAAAGGAAGGAAGGATTACTTTGAAGTTTCATGTTCAAAACATACTCATACAAGTGGAGTCATAATTTGAAGCATTGGAGGATATATGTAAGATTGCAATAGTTGTTCAAAGGAGAGGAGGAGTACTTTTGGTGCTAGAGACATGGAGTCATCATGACGAACATAAAAAGAAGCATATTGACAACAATACCTTAAAAACTATGCTAATCCTTTCCAAAGATGAAAAAGTAAGTCATTTTAAATAAGGTGTTAGTTTTTTTTTCCCTTAGAAGGTTTTTATGAGATTGAAAGAAGGTAACCAATGATAGAGAAATAAATAAGACCAGTCAATGGAATAGAGCATCAAAATCATTGTTGGAATTGGATAAAAAGGAAGAAATAACAAACATATCATATCAAGCTAGAAGTTCAATTTCTCAGTTCTAGTCCTACATATGAGCAAGACTTACACAATGGTATAGGTATGTTAATCAATTTGAATGCCTTATAAGAATCAAGGAGTGTGAATATAGTAAGGGAAGTGGATAAAATAGGTTCACATTGGAAAAATTAGTTGCATCAAATTAATTCAGCTAAGGTAGAATGCATTTTGGACAAGCAAGAGCATAAGAAGACTTGAGAACAATAAACTGTCAAGTGTGAGAACCCATAATTCATAAAAGACACTATAAGGAATAAATATATTAACAACAAGGAGACAAGCATATTTTGGAAAGATTCATCAAATTAACCTCTAAGTTTTGTTCCTTTTCCCTTTGGGAATATGATGCAGGGGCATCACACATGGGAACAACATGATTGCAAGATTTTGTCTATATCAAGTAAATAGGGTTCAATAAACATATTTAGGAGGTGGTGGTAGTTTTATATGTCTAAACATGTACCTTAAATTCCTTACAAGTGTTTAGATATTGTTTAGGAAGCTTATAATTTCCATTGGGAGTTTTTCCACCAAATTAAACAAATTGAAATTTTGAATATTTTGGCATAGAGTAGTTTTTGTAGGAGATGGTCTAGAAGATAAAAAAAAAGTGTCAAGTGAATAATAAATTATAATGAGGATACCTTAGGTTTATAATACATGTTTTTAAGACACACTTGTACAAAAATATCTACTTTTATCTTTGTGTAAGGTGCAAACTCACTTATGGTGACCTTTAGGAGGTACTTATGGTAGTTAGAGTTGGTATAAAACATTTAATTTTGGTTTTGAATTTAGTTTTTGATGTTTTATTTAAAGGAGGGAGGGCTGAGACCTAAGAATATGAGAATGAAATCCTCAGAGTTTTGATAATTTGAAGACAATTCTCTTTCTATGTATACAACCCTATTTTCCTATGTATTCACAATGAAGAATGACTATGTGGAGATTGATCAATGAAAGAAGGCTCATTTTAGTAAGTTAATAATGTTTTATTTTCTTTGGTGAGTTATTTCCATATTTTTTAATTTGTGTTCAATGATTCTTTTATTAATTTTCATGTGATTTTATTTAGACAATAATGCAGGTATGTAGAATGTGCATGTGCAGATAATGAGTCCTCAAAGAGAGATAATAGAATATTTTTAAGTTTGATCATGATTTATTATTGGTAAAAAAATGTTTTTGAAGTTTTTATAAACCTTTTACAATTATATATCAAGTTTTAGATACCTTCCTTTAAGGTATAAGTCCTCAAATCAACATTATATAGCCTATAATATATGACAATGTGCTCTGTGTGAGCCTAGAATGTCATGAAAAAGTTTAAATGAGTAGCTAATAACTATAAAATGTGAATTAACTGGTTATACATCCTTATAAATCATTATTATAACCTAAACTTTAGAGGAAACCACTAATAGACCATGTACCCTATAATTGTATGTGTAGAGAGACTAAGATTTGTAAACAAAGGTTGAAAAGAGAAAGGTATAGAGAGAAATGATGCTTGGATTAGTTTCCCATATGTTTCACGTATCCAAAATAGTATTTATATTGACTTGAAACCATAATTGGAATGTATAAGATCAAACTTTGTGTTCTCAGGTCCTACAGTACTCTATGTAACCAAAACTAGGATTTTGGACTAGAATCTTATTTTCCTAGAGATTAAACTAGTAAAAGTGTCTCAAACTTGGTCATTATGTGGGTCTAAATGAATTTAAGAATATTATTGAGTTTTGAGTGGAATTACATACATGTACGCATGTTAGAATAGGACTGTGAATATCTATGCATAAGAGATCTAATTAGGCCTAATAGTGACCTTAAAGGGGATAGTAAAGGGGTTAAAAAAAGAGTTAGAACTTGAAAATTCATGGAGACAACAATATATATAGAGGGTATAAAAATATAGTGTTGGTTTTTCATTTTCCATCCATAATCGACCATACATACAGATTTAGTCGAGAAAAAGGCTACTAGGAATTGACTGTGTGAAGGAGAAAGTTGTAAAGATTGAGAAAAAATAAAGAAGTCTATTTCCAATGGGACAATAGGTCTAAAGATACCCTATAGATTATTACAAAAAAAAAAACCTAAAGATAATCAAATCATTAATGAACCCTTAAAATACCTTTTTCACCTTGGTCTAGTGAATGAACATTGAGTTAGGAAGGAGTTCCTTGAGAAGTTGGTCATCCTCTGCATCAATACCACCACCAAAAATTATACCTATTGAAAAAATGCATACACATGAGGTTGATGAATCTCTTATAATTGATCTAAGTCTGCCATCCATTGATGTTTTAGAATAAAAAATTTCACCTCAAAATGTGGAACAAGAGGAACATGTACAGGAATTGCCTTTATTAATAAATTTAGAAGATCTCAATTTAATATCTATTAAATACATTGATGATGATTATGATGCTAGTTTTGATTATGATACTAATGCAATACAAATGAACATTTATGATTATTTATGTGGTTTAAATTTTCACCAGTTGGTTTAGGTGAATATAGATATGATTCAAAGGCAATCATTCTAATATATATAAATAAAATAAAAATAGTTACTTCAAAGGTTGATATAGGAAATAATATTTATTAAAATATAATAATTAAATAACACATTATTTTTTTAGGTGTCTCATGGACTATTTTTTGGTTCAAATCTAGCGTTTTTAGATAGAAAGAGGCATAATACATTGATAAATACATTATAGATATGAATATGTCATTATTCATAGATTTAGTAAATAATGTAGAAATCATGGATATAGATCTAGTTATTAGAATACAAACTAACAGTGCATATTATATACCAAATGTGATATAACAAATGTTACTTGATAGGGAATTGATTTCTTTGCCAATGGTAAGGAAAAAATCTACTATAAAATTATCAAATCAAGAGGGAAAACCCTTATGTCATTTTCATAGAATAACAAGTCATGTTATTGATACTTGTTCAACACCATAGATAAAAATGAATATTTATACGGATAAAGGCACTATTTAGATTATACAACCCATACCACAACCTACTAGGGCTTAAAATCAAGGTCAAATATGTAAAAATTACAAGCATTCAAGAAGTAACCCTTGGACTATTTATGTTTATAATTATAACGAATACATATAGAATGTGGAAATAAATGAAGACATAAATCCAAATTTATTTACACTTTCATTTCTTCAACACATAGGTCATGATCAAGATGAAATATAGAAAGTTATATAGTTACAATATTTAATAGGATAAATTACAGTACCATTTGCATGTGGTTCCAAAGTGGTGGAAATAATGTTTTTTGTTATCCAAATAGGAACACAAATAAAGGCTACATTGAGTCAATAATGGTTGAACAAAATAGAAGTTATAGCAGTGCCTTACATTCAAATTTGATGATAGTATAATTTATATCCTTCATGATGGCATTGATGAAAATAAAATATTTTGATATGATTAATATTTCTCAAAATTTTTTTAGACAAAAACATCCCATGAGGCTTATTACAGAATAGATCAATATGCTATATGCACCCATAAGATTCAGAACAATGTAAGAAATAAAGCTACAATTATAGATTGTGAGTGGTATGATGACCATAATGACAATGAACTATGGGAATTTGATAAGATTCAGTGTCAATATGTTATATGCACCCATAGGATTTAGAACAATGTAAGAAATAAAGCTACAATTATAGATCGTGAGTGGTATGATGACCATAATGACAATGAACTATGGGAATTTGATAAGATTCAGTATCTATATCTCAAACACAATTCCACTAGATCCACCATTAAATGATCCACATCCCTTGGATGTGTTATTTTATGCTTAGATTTCAAAATTTTCATATATTTACAAATATAAAAAATCATATATTCCAAAAAAAAATTAGGACCTATGCATGATATGTCTAAATCATTTTCATATTTTTATTTATGCTCTATATATATAATATATTTTTGTATCCAGTTTATATCAAAAATGTTTCACAAGTGCACATGAGTGAGTTTCATAAATTATAGTTTTCATCCTCATATGTAGTTGTAAGTGGTGATATTGTCTTAGATCCAGAAACTTAATAGAGACAACAAAAATCTACCTAAGATAGTTACATGGTGTGCTCATGTTTGATTTCATTGGACATATCCCAATGAACATAGGCTATACATACTTAGATCCAAACTATTTTTAAGGCTTTTATAGCTTCAGTGCATCATAACAAGTTCACTGGGGGCATACTTTTACTCATGTTTTATCATTTTATGACTATCTCTATTGTTCATACTCCAACTCAATACATTACACAGAATCTATCATTTTTCCCACCTACATTCACATTGATATTTTACTAGATACTTGAGTGGACGATTATACTTATGTTACTAATATATATGTTGATAAATTACACTTATTCATTAATGAACCCAAATATTATCAAGACAAATAAAAATTTAGTAGGCCAAGATTCCAAACAATAACTAGTATAAAATCATATTGAATGATTCAAATAATTAAAAACCACACATAAGTAAGCCTCAACTCAAAATTAGAGTTGAAATGTAAAATTCAAAACTCTAAAAATAAATAAAACTTGACCTATTATTTGTAGCAGCTACTATTTTTAGTAAGTTTTGTATGCAAGAGCATACATCTCTAAAAATATCAAAAAATAAACTAAACACTAAAATTAACTTATCAAACAAATTTAAGCTGAAGTTCAAGTCTAGTTACAAAAAGTAGATGATTTCTAAATTTAGAAAAAACATAAAACTTAAATTACAATTTTAGACCCTTGGGTGGTCATGTATGGTCTCCAAAAAATATTAAAACATCCAATAATTGGAATGACAGGTTATTACTAAATTAATTTTTTTTGAGATGGTTATTTTGGTATTAATATGGACTCAAACAAAGCTACAAATCAAAAGTTATGGCCTTTGAAATTTTAGCCTATTTTTTACATCATTCTCCTCTGTTTGAAAACAACTTAGCTCCTACAAGTTGCTCAAATTTTAATTCTACCATTTGTTGTTATCAATCTTATTCAACTCCCTTTCTATAATCCAAGTGTTGTCTTCCTACTCTAATCCTTCCCACTATACAAAATACCTATCATAACTTCTTTGTTTTGTATTTATTGTCTTTTTATCCTAAACCTGCATTATCCATTCTTTCTTCTTTGACACATGTTACTGTCAATCTACTTCTTCATCTTCTTCACCTTCACCATCTACTCCATCGAAATTATATAAATCTGAAATATTAAATATTGGAGAGATATCAAAATTATGTAGTAAACTCACCTCATAAGCATTGTCATTTATTTTCTTCACAATTATACATGATCCAATTTTCTTATACTTTAACTTATTATATGTGTCTTTTATAAATCTCTCTTTCCTCAAGTAAACCATCCCTAAATCTCCTTTAAATATTTTTGACCTTCCTCTCACATTTGATGTTGCTTTATACTTCTCATTACTTTCCTATAATTTTCTTCTTACTTCTCCTTGTAACTGTTGTATATGTTGTGCAAATGCATTTGCATCATCACTAACTCATTCTATAATTAGTAATTATACAAAATATAAAACACTCATAAGATTTCTCCCATAAATAATTTGAAATGCTGATTTTATTGTTGATCTATTCATTGAACTATTATATAAAAAATCAACTTGTGGTAAATCTAAGTCCCATTGCTTGGGATTCTCTCCAACTATGCATCTTAATAAATTTCCCAATATCTTATTTATAACTACTGTATATCTATCTATTTGATCATTATATGTACTACTGAATCATAGCCTAGGCCCCATCTTCCTCCATAAATTCCTCTAAAAATGACTTAGAAATTGTGTGTCCCTATCTAATGTAATGGTTTCTAGAACACCATGCAATCTCACAATATCCTTAAAAAATAGTTATGTAACTCTAGTGGCATCATTGGTTTTCTTACATGAAAAAAATGAACCATCTTAAAAAACCTATCTACAACAACAAAAAATTAATCATTATCTCTCTTTGTGTTTGGTAATCCCAACAGAAAATCCATACTCAGATCTATCCATGGTCCTCTTGGAATTAGTAATGGCATGTATAGCCCTATATTATATGCATGTACTTTTTCCACATGACATATCCTACACTTGAAGTATATATTGTCATATCTCTCTTCATCTTAACCTAAAAATACTTCTCCACTAAATTTATTGTATGTGTCTTACCAAAATGTCCAACCAAACCACCACTATGTAATTCTCTTATAATATTCTCTTAGAGACCTAATTATAATATATAATTGTTTCCCTTTGAAGAGATAACCATCCTACATAAGATAATCTTCATAAACATTACTTATATCACCTGTCAATGGATTATTGCATTGTTCAACTACCTTGCCAAAATATGGATCAATATCATATACTTATTTAATAAATTAAAATCCAACGACTTCACTCACCATAGTATTTAACAACCCCACTCGCCTACTCAAACCATCATCTACATGATTCTATGTTCATGATTTGTGCTTCAACATAAAAATATAACCCTGTAAGAAAGATACCTTCTTTGCATGCCTAATATTTAACTTATTTTGAGTGTTCACATACTTCAAATCCTCATGATTAGTAAATAGGATAAACTCCTTAGACACTAGATAATGCCTATAATGTCTTAATGCTTGTACAATGTCATAACAATTTGCATCATACTAGAATAGTTTATTCTTACCTTATTCAATTTATCACTAAAATATGTTATTAGCTTCCCTTATTGACTCAACACAATACCAATTCCCACAAATGAAGCATCAAAATCAACCTCCAACACTTAGTTAAAATACAGTAATGTTAAAATAGGCTTTTCTATTATTTTCTTATTCAATAACTCAAATATTTTTGTTTCTACATTTGTCCATGCAAATTAGTTTACTCTCATACAATTTGTTATTGGTGCAATAAGACTACTAAAATTATTAATAAACTTTATATAAAAAGTTGCTAAACCATGGAAACTTCTTACCTATGTGATGCTCTTTGGGATATGCCACTCGACAATTTCCTTTAATTTTTATTAATCCGTTCTTACACCATCTACTGAAACTACAAATCCTAAAAATACCAATTTGTTTTGCATAAACCTGCACTTCTTCAAATTCACATAGAGCTTCTCATTTCTTAACAACTTCAATACCCTTCTCAAAAGTTGTAAGTGATCTTACTTAGTCTTATTAAATATTAAAATATCATCAAAAAAACCACCGTAAACTTACCACTGTATTCTAATAGCATTATGTTCATCACCCTTATAATTTCTTGGATCATTAGATAACCCAAATGACATCATCATCCACTCATATAAATCATCTCTTGTCTTAAATGTTGTTTTCCATTCATCTCCTTCATGAATCTGAATTTGATAGTATCCACTCAGATCAATATTAGTAAAATATTTTACTCCTACAAGAACATCCATCATGTCATCTAAACAAGGTATAGGAAACCTATACTTGATTTTAATTTTATTGGTTGATATACTATCCACACACATCCTCTACCCTCCATATTTATTTGGATTTAGCAATGTTGGTGTTGTACAAAGACTCATGCTCTCTCTTACTAAACCCTTCCCCACCAATTCAGTAACCTTATTATTTAATTTTGCATGTTCTATTAGACTCATCCTATAAGTTGCCTTATTAGGTAAATATGATCTTAAAATCAAATCAATATGATGCTGGATATCTCTCTTTGGTGGTAAACCATTTTGTAACTCATTAGGTATAACATCTATATATTGTTTTAACACTTTTTTGCTTCTATTGGTACTTTCACTACTTATTTGTCTTCTTTTTTTTCTACTAATGCATAACAACAACTTATCATCTTCATGTCTTTGATAAACTCTTTTGTATTCAACATGCTTTTATCCTACCCTTTTGATTTAAGAGGTAACAAAACTACCTTCATACCACCTTTCTAAAAACTATACGTGTTTTTTTCTCCATCATGAACTATTTTTATATCAATCTACCATGGCCTTCTCAATAACACATGGCATGCATCTATTGGTATAACATCACACCATATTTCATCCTTATAAGTTTTACCTATATAAAACTTAATTAATTACCTTTTATATACTATAAATTCATTCCCTTTATTAAACCATGAAATCTGATAAGGATTAGGATGCTTTTCACACTACAAACCTAATTTCTCAATCATATCTTTAAAAAAAAATTCAAAACTACCACCATCTATAATTACTTTTCATATCTTACCTCTTGAAGTACACCTTATTTGAAATATATTTATTCATAGCCATGCATCACCACCTTCTTTATTATACACATGTTCTTTCCTTAGATTAATCATTGTTCTTCTAATCATGAGATTTTATCCAATGTCTATTGCTACAACTTTAGTATTTTGATCTTTTGTTTTAGATTCAACTAAATTCACTCTTGGGTGATCCTCTTGCCTCCTTTCTTGATCTTAGTTTTAAAGACACTTAAACACTTTATAGCCCTCTTCTCTGCATATATAACAAATATAAGACCTACATTGATTTATAAATCATCCTCTACCACCACCATAGTGTCATCCTCTATGAAATCTTATTCCTTTGTATTGGTATTGAAACCCTTGCCTATTATTTTTTTTATCTTTATACACCATGTGATGATTCTCCTCTAGTGGTATTAAACCCACATCTATTTGTATTAAATCCACCTCATCCCCTTATAGGATGGGATTGTCCTCTTCTTGGCCCAATAGATGTTCTTCTAAAATTATGTTATTTTTTTCATCTTCCTTCAAAGCTAATTGATAAGTTTCCTCCATGAAAATTATTTTATGCATGCTTTATTCATATTGAATAGAAAAATTCAAACCATTTACATTCCTTACATCCATCTACTCATTTGTCTCATCATGCTCTACATGTATGTAAAGATTATAAAACTCATATGTATAATCTTGTATACTATAATCCTTCTATCTCAAATTTTGAAATATTTTATATAAGGTTTGTTCATAATCCATAAGAAGAAATTTCTCTATCAACTTCTTCTCCATGTATTTCCACAAGTTGATCTTCTCTTTACCTTTTCTCTATCTTTATTTCTACTAGTGATCCCACCAAATCATTGCATGACCCTTCAATTTCATGCGTGTAAACTTTACCTTCTTGTCTTCTCTCATAGTTATCCATTCAAGAAACTTGTTCATGTTGATCATCTAATCTATCAAATCTTCAAGTTTTAAACTTCTTCCATAATCTAGAACATCAACCTTGATTCCTTTATTCCTTCCTTCTAAATCTCTAACCATCCTCTCTTCCATTGATGATAGTTATTCTTATTGTTCCTCTTGTGAAATTTCATCTTCATGATCCATGTCATCTTCTATATCATATTATACTCTCATTTGTCTTTGATTAATAATGATCTCAGTTAATTGTTATAATTGCCTCTACAACTCTTGCATAGTATGGTTCATTTGAGTGATTCCTCCTCATCCTCTCACCATCTCTTACACATCCAAGATTTTAACTCGATATGATAAAAAATAATGAACCTGAATACTATCAAAATAAATAAAAATCCAAAAGGCCAAGATTCTAAATAATAACTTGTATTGATTCATATTGAATGATTCAAATAATTATAAACCATGCATAAATAATCCTCAACTCAAAATTAGAGTTGACATGCAAAGTTTATAACTTTAAACATAAATAAAACTTGACCTACTTTTTTAAGCTACTTCTATTTTTAGTAAGTTTTACATGAAAACACGTATAGCTTTAAAATATTCAAAAATAAACTAAACATAAAAATTAACCTACTAGACAAATTTCAACTAAAGTTCAAAATTGTTTACAAAAGTAGAAAATTTCTAAATTTTAAAAAAACCCAAAAATAAAATTAAACTACAATTTTAGTCCCTTAGATGGTCACATATAGCCTTTAAAAAATATTTAAAATATCCTATAACTATAAGGGTCAGTTATGTTTGAATTTAATTTTTTGAGAGTTTTTTTGGCATGCATATGGCCTCAAATGGAGCTACGAATCAAAAGTGATAGCCTCTAGAAGTTAGATCTCTTTTTCTACATCATTCATGCATGGTTTTCATGTTTGATTCTACATTTCATGTTTATGTGTATTCAATATTAATATTTTATACATTTAAACATGTTCTTGTTTTTATCTTAAAGCCTATTGTATGATTCTATGTGTTTGAGTGAAATTTTAAAATGTCCCTTGTGTGCGGCCCCTTGGCCTTTTTTCTTGTTAATGTTTTTGTGTGTGTGCTTCTTATGTATGCACCATGGCCATGAATCTTGTTTACTTATTTGCTTACTTCAAAATTCCATGATCAATATCATGAATCTCCTCAATTTTTTGATGTCATGATGGATATCATGCATCTCCCCCAAATTTTTTCTATTTAGTTTCCATTCCTCAATATATGACCAACTATTTAATGTGTTCATAATTTCTAACATCTATCTAGACATGACAATGTGTATGATTCATTCCACATGCATATTATGTTAATATATTTATAATTTTATCTATGATGATTCCATGATATCCAATGTTATCATTGATACTCATATTTAAATCTTTTACATAGCTTCTTATTTTGAGTTCAATTATTACACAGGATTCATAATTAACCTCAAAAAGAGGGGGCATACATAGTGGCTTGTCTTAGATACTAAGATATAACAACCTAGTATATAGATAGGATAATAAATATTTTGTTCATTTGGTCATACTCCACTCCTATAATTTACATAGAAAGTAGTTTCAGACAATAGCACTCTATTCAAACAAGGGCATAGGTTGGTCTGGTCAATAATGGCATCTTATTATCCAAATAATTAGAAAATAATGATTTCCATAATTTGTTAGAATCACAAGTTACATGATAGTTAGCAACATGTATCCATAATAATTTTAGAATTATACTTAGGTTAGTCACGTAATTTTACTGAATATGTGGCTATCATGCATGGCATATGTTCTAGGTTATCATGCAATTTTTTATTATTATAAATTCACTTGGTATTTCTCATTCTTAGAATCAATATTCTTATATACCATATTTGGGGCATGTGTGTGACACACGACCACCCCCTTACTCATTGTTTACACCAATTTCCTAGATGAAATGACAACCTATGTCATTATCTACATTGTATGCACCAAACCCATATTTATGATATTTTTACACTAAAAATGAATCTTATTCTATCTAAACATTTTATTCACCCCTTTTATGCTAGTTTTACACAAAATTTGCACCAACATGATCTATTAGAATTCATATAAGGATTCAAAGACACTTTAATACTTTTGGTATGTCATGATGGAGTCAAGCATACCTTGATTTATTAATCACACTCACCTATCCATGAAGGTTAAAACATGCACATTCCAATCTAAGTTATTCAATGAAGAGAAATATCTAAGGGTCCTACACTCTCTAATCACTAGTTTTTACACTAGAGAACACAATAGTTCACATACCAAATCAAGTGTATATATTCCTTGTTATTTGATCTTTAAGTTTCCTTTCTTTTCATCTTAAATAATTACTTATTTATATATATTCCATTTCATGCTTTCATGAATCACAATTCAATGTGTGATCTATTTTCAAACCTACTTAACATAGGTAAGATCAAGTATAGCTCTTTATCTTTTACTTTATTAATTTATCTTTGTTGCATTACTAGATTAAAAGGGGGGAATATGTAGTCATATAAATTAACATTTAATTCTAAAACATCTATTATGTGCACTTAGTTCATCCATATTCTATGACTCTACATCACTATTCCTCTATCTCTACGTGGGTAATCCCTACCTTCAATAAATATAGATATATAATGCTTCTTAATATTCATTCCAGATAGCCTAAGCTCATCCTTGGACTAATTTATAATTCCATTTTTTTGTCTCTACTTCTTAGATAAGTTCACTCCTTTGGGGTTAACTCATGTACTAGTGGTATTTGATTTTTAGTTGCATCCTCATACAAAATAATAGCTAAATTATCAAATTGGAAAGAACATAATAGTTCATCTCACACATTTATCAAGTCCCATCTGAGTAATTTATAAAATATCACTATAAATCCACATTTCAAATTATTTTTCACACAAGAAGATCGCACATGAAAAATCACTAGAACCTTTAATTACACATTGAGAAAAAATAACCTATTCTTCCAAATTTAGATTTCACATATCCCTAGTAGCCCTGAGCTAATTATACATACATCTCAAAGGTCACAAATCACGATTGAATAAAATTAATTACACTAGGACTACACCATCATCTAGCATTACACTAGTCTTTCACAAACACCACTATAGAATGGGAAAACTACATGGAGTTTAATCCCTCTTCATAATATTGATATGTAAGTAGTGTTCAACATAAGTTATATCAAGGTCAAGCATAAATTCAACCACTAACCCATTTTTCCACTTATTCATCATTTTCTACCAAGCTAGGGTTTCAAGTGAAGAAGGTACATAATGGCTTTTGCAATAAATCACACATCAGAGAGCACATACACATGACCAACAAGTGACATTACAAAGACCTAATTTTTCATAGACATTAAAAATTACTAGACATCATAGCTCCCTATAGGCTACAACATTATTCAATCCTATCAAATTATCATAACATCATCTATAGATCAAGTGAATTTATTTTCTTGATTCATAGTCAACCAACAATCACACAGTTAGATATATAGTCTCTATCTTAGTCTTGCACTATTAAATTTATAGCTAAGTAATTTTTCCATGTTATTTCCCTTTATAATATTTTCATATTCACCACTTTACAAATCATAAACACTTAATTTATTTCATATATTAATATTTTTATTTTTCATAGAAGTTTATTTTAATTGGGACTTAAGTGTTTTCCCAATTTTGATAAAATAAAAACATTGCTTGAAGATATATTACAACTCATTATCATCCATAGGATTTTTTAATCTTTGTAATCATGGTATTATATCAAATAACATAATCATTGATTCATTCATTATATAATTGAATAATTTTCTAATTTGAGTATAAGATAATTTTTCACTGATATTTATTATAAAATGTGATAGAAATTGATCAAATAAAGGACTAAATGCCTTAACTAATTTTAATGGGTGATTATAAAACCAATGAAAAACATATTCCTTAAGACTTTGTCAAAATAATTTGGTCAACAACCTATCATTGGAGTCATCATCCAAAAATGTTACATGATAGAATCTTAGGGGTTGCTCTATAATGTCTTTACCATAATATAATGTAAGGTTAGGAGATAAAATATCATATAGGTAATTGATAATCTAAAATCTAGATAAAAATATACATGTGGGATTGTGTAATAGGCATAGGTGATGAGTTAATATTAGTAGTAATCATATGATGCATATAAACTAGTTGTGTATGGATAGGCATTGAAATATGATAGAAACCATGTGTTACCCCCACACCTTGGGTGGGCATCACATTTTTATCTAAAGACTTAGACATGGGAATAGTAGCATCAATCCTAGTTTCAACATCTAGGTTGGAATCAATAACTCTAAAAGGTATATTAGTATCACTGAAGGGCTCATATTTTTTTCCCTTATATGTGACAACCTTAGATTTGTGTGCATGTTTAGATTCTAGGATTAACTTTAAAACCTTATCCAAGTCACAAGATTATTCAATGCTTTAGCTATTATAATATCTACCCCATTCTAATCATTAGGACATATTATTTCTTAGTATTCATGATTATCTTTATTATCATTCTCTTGATTGGGTATTTCATTATTAAAAATATGATTTTTATCTTATATGTATTTATTGACAATATTTTCATCAATAGAATAAGAATAAAAATGAACATTCATCTCATTTATTTTATCCATTTTAGATGGGACCAAAGGAATCTAATTATTATTAGTATGGACACAACTTAATATATCTCTTCACCTTAAAGTCATAATGTAATTATTATTCATAGATGGCATGGAATAAAATCATGAATATATGTAAAAATTTAGGGCCAAAGTGAAAAAAAATATTTTCTTAATGTATGGGGAAATATTAAATCAAATACAAAACCCTAAGACAAAAAATATGAAACCCTAGGAATAAGGATGAAACCCTAAGGGAAGACCTAGGTTTTTCCTATGTTCTATATAGAAATTGGGTTCACCAATATATTCTACCTTCTTTTTTATTTGTGTGATCTAACAAGATATAAATTTGAGATAGTTTATATTTTTAACGTATTAAGATAAAGCACTGATATAAATGTAACATTAGATTATGATTAAATAATTTTATTTACTATTTATGGAAACTTTAAATGGGATTTACATACTTATCATGTTACTAATCTATGCAAGTAACTAGAAAGATTGGAAAATGACTTAAAATTCACTCATATCAAGAAAAAGAGTGTTTGGATCTTCTTGGAAAAATATATTAGCCTCTAGATGTTATCATTTGATGCATAAGTCTATTATTTATGGATTCATCCTATGAAGATGTAACTCATTATTTTAATACAAGTTGGTATGCCTACTTGAATATTTTTTTCCTGTGATATCAAATGCTCATTATCTATGAAATTATATAAAATCGTATCCTCTTTGAAACCATAGATCCATTTTTAACACTAGGTTTAGGCTTACAAAAGAGGAAGAAGGTGGGTTGAGCTAACATCATCCACTCTTTGATGAATGGCTTAACACTAACTATGTATCTAATACTCTGAAGAGGGAATTTAAATCATGCATAGTTATCCTTGTTAAGTGTATGTGTGAAATGGTACTTCTTTAATGAATACAATCTATAATATAAATTGTGACACCTAAAGATGGAAAATGTGGCTTATATTAGGTGTTTTAGAATTGGGTATAGCCTACTCCTTATGGCTATTTTCTAAATTGGGAGGTTTAAGGTAGGCTCGTAAAGTACACAAGTTAAATAATAGGCTTTCTTAGTGCTTTCTTGAGAATGATAGAGCATGTAATATGATAGTGTTGACTTGTATAAATAGCTGACCTTGTGTGTAAATTATCACTCCACTAACATGTGAAACATATGGAAAAATCCATAAATAGATTTGTAATTTTAGAAATGATTTTTTATTGGTACAGTGATATGTTTTTCATACATGAACACCTCTATGATTTTGTAGGCATTTTAGCCTCAAGGACATATAAAGATAGGAATAGTTATCTAATGTAATTATTCAAGGTATAATAAGATAACCCCATAATTAACAATGGGAAGATAGAGCAAAGGAGAAAGTGGAGAGGCAAATAATAGAGCAATGGAGAAGGATCGGTGAAAGGGTTTATAAGGCAAGAAAAAAATCCCATGGAAGGAATTAGAGGCTCGATTTTGCTTCCTTGTCAAAAAATGGGGAATACAAAAGGTAAAACAGGAGGAAATCATGGCAAAAAATGAATCAATAGATTTTGGAAGCAGTGATAGGGTAAGATAAGTTATGGTGGAATGAGGAGGAGAGTGGAGGCAAATTAGGTAAAAAGTGGAAAGGAAAAAAGATAGGCTAAATTCAGTAAGAGTAACAAGTCATTAAAGGGAGTAATATTTTTGTGGAGGTTCCAAAAGAAGAGGTTAGGGAAGAATCTCATGAAAATTCCTCTCTTAGGAAAGAAGGCTATGATAATTTAGTCTCTAAGGAATCTAGTTTGAAGGCATTGCTAGGGTTTAGGGAGAAGAAAAGATCAACTAAAACCCATGGTTAGTCTTCAGATCAATTTATATCTAAGATTTAGACTCTTTTACATTGTGACCTAATCTATAAATGTGTTGATAAATGGCCATTAGTCAGAGTCATAGAACTCTAGGTTAAAGAGAAATGGGGTAAGGAGGTATAGGTGAATTTTCTACCAAAAGGTTTTTTTGTAGTTACTTTTCCACCTAAATAGACAGACAAAATTTTCAAAGTGAAAAACTAGTCTTTAGAAGGTCTAGGTACTTGGATTCAAAAATGGAGCCCTCGTTTTGATCATATAAAAGCTAGAAAAGGGAGCTATCCTACCTGGTTAAGATTTTACTGTCTTCCTTTGTAATATTGGAGCAAAGATTATTTATTGGCTTAGGGTAACTTGGTGGGAGAAGTGATGGAAGTAGATGTTATGTCATTAAAAGGGGAGTGTGATACTTATGCTAGGATTAGGGTTGAAATTAATATAGATCAAGAGACTCCTGAGTTTTTTATTATCATAACTGCAAGGTGAGAGTAGTAGCAAAGGGTTGATGTGGAGAATATTCCTTTTAGATGTAATGATTATCATTAACTAGGGCATATTTAGAAATTTTATAAGATCAAAAGAAGTACCCTTCAAACCAAGACTGTTAAATTTAGCCCTGAATGGAAAATAAAGGTGATTCTTAAAGGGAGGAAGTCTCCTTTTCAAGTTTCTAAAATAGAATATAAATAAAGGTCTAGGGAGAAGCCAGCTGGACTTAGTTTATTAGATAAAATTAAAACAACAAAAGATATGTTGGTAAAAATTAGTTCTTCAAAAATTATTTCTTCTGCCTTAATGATTAATTTTTTTGATTTCCTTGAGCAAGAATCACTAAATATCAAATAAATGGTTTTAAAGAATTAGATGGTCTTGGAAAATGAAAAGGAGTTGAGAAGGCATAAGGAGGAAGAGCAGGGAGCTCTTAATAATGAGGAGCAAGGATCAATCTTTGAAATGGAGTCAAAAGAAGAGGTAGAAGAAGATTCATAAGGGTATTTGAATTCTAAAGAAGTTTTGACTATTTCCCAATCTAAAATTAAAATTTCAAAACCCAATGGGGGCCTAGAAAGCAAATCAAGAAGAAAGAGAAAGTAGAGCATACTAAAGGGGAAGTTTTGGTAAGAACACAAGATTTTATGGAAGGTTTTCTAGATGTTGGAAAGTTGGGGGGGTGGATTTCCTCCATCTTTTAGTATAAGTTTTCTCTCTTCAAATGTTAGGGGCTTGAATGCACCTAATAAAAGATAGCTAGTTAAGTGCCTTCTGAATTTAGAAAAACTTGATATACTTTTATTGCAAGAAATTAAACTTAAAAGAATGCAGAGGAAGGATGTTTGATATTTTTAGGGAATTATTGGAAAGGGGTATTTGAGGAATCATAGGGAGTTTCAAGAGGATTGTACTTAATCTGGTCTCCCTTTTCTTCTAAAATTGATATTCTAGCATCTGATCAATTCTAGCAAGTAAGAAAATTTTCTAGCTTTTAGACTAATTTACAATTCTTGTTGGTTAACATTTATGGTCCCCAAGGAAGTGGACCTAAATTAGTTATGTGGGAAGAAATATCAACCTTCCTAAGAAATTTTTAATAGGAGAAGGTAGTGTTGGGAGGTGATTTTAACATTATTTTGAGTCGGGAAGATAAATAAGGAGGTCATTTTGTAACTTCTCAGGCAAGTTAAAATTTTGGTTCTTTTTTAGAGCAGAATAATATGGAAGATATTATTCAAAATTTAGGTTGGTTTACATAGAATAATAGAATATTGGGAAAGGAAAATATTTTGGAAAGATTGGAGAAGTTTTTTTCCTCCTCAAATTGGATTGTTGGGTCTCTCAATTTCCTAAGTCTGATCATCTTCCACTTGTTGTTGGAAATATTGTCATTGATGTCAAAGGTTTAATAGTATTGGTGATAAAGACCCCATTGCATTTAATGTTGTTTATCTTGGCTAATATGAGTTAATATTTATTTAATATTAATGAATATATTTTTGGTTGCATATGAGACAAAATAAGGGCCCATGGAGAAGTCGAAGAGTCACGGAATAAAGACAAAAGAAGGATGGGATGCATTTTCCCATGAAGAGTCATTTTGGGGAATACCAAGAGTCACCAAGTGAAGACAAAAGAGTATGGGCGAATTTATCATGAAGGGACACTTAAAGGAATATGAAAAGTCACCAAAGATAAGGACAAAAGTGGGAAGGACATTTTTGGTCATGAAGGGTCACCACATGACTTTTCAAATGCTTGGATATGAAGGGTCATCCAAGATTCGTGCCATTTTCCATGAGAATTGAAAGGTCACAAAGGGGGAAGGCCAAAGGTCATTTTGAAAGCTATAAATAAAGGCTTGAGTAGCCATTTGTAATGTGTGTGTGAGAGGTTGATTTTGATATTGTAATATCTAGCTTAGAAGAGCAATTATGAGAGATAAATATGATTTGTATTTGTTATATCTAGATTAGAAGAGCAAAGGTGAGAGAGAGTAAGGAGATGTTGTATTGCTCTATCATTTGTTGAGATAGCAACATTGAGAGATAGGTGTGTGGTATACACAAAGGGGTTGGTGCTCCTGTGGGTTGGTGCTCATGAATAGGTGTTGGGTTGGTACTCGGCAAAGGGGTTTAAAGCTCATGTGGGTTGGTGCTCATGAATTGAAGCTGAGGTTTGTACTTGGCAAAGGGGTATGGTGCTCCTGTGGGGTTGTTCTCATGAATATATTTGAGATTGATTCTCTATAGTTTTTCCCACATTGGGTTTCCACGTTATATCTGGTGTCTCTCTTTATCTTGTGTGATGTTTATTGTTTATGTTTTATTGCATATCTTGAATGATTGATTAAGTGGAATATGGTTAAAGGAAAGATTTATAAGATATATAATATACTGATTCACCCCCCCCTCTCAGTATATTCCATGCTTAACAATTGGTATCAAAGTAGGTTCCTTCAGAAAGGGTTTAACAGCTTGAAGGTAGATAAGAGGAAAAGCATAGATGGCAAAGCAGCTAAAGAAGGAGAATCAAGAATTGAAATCTATGGTTGAAGCTCTTAAAGAAAATGTGTGTATCTTGGATTCTAAGTTGGCTATAGAAGTAAAAGAAAATAAGATATTTATTCAGGATCTTAAGAATCAGTTAGAGGTTCCAACTTCAATTTTAACATCAAAAGAAGAAGAGTGTAATCAGTTGAAGGTTGAGTTAGATTTTTTAAAGAATAATAATGAGAAGCTTATAATCAAGGTTGAAAAAGATCATGAAATATCAGTCCAAAGAAAGAAGGATGTAGGTTTTGCAGGCAAATCAAAGAAGCCAATCAGGTAGCCCAATGCTTTCAAGTTTTCAAATTCTTTTCATGGCCATTGTTTTGTTTGTCATCATGTTGGTCATAGGGCAAGAGATTATATGAGGAGAAGAAATGAGTCAAAGGGATATCTCAGTCACATTCAAGAAAAAGGTATGAGAAATATTGTTTGCTTTTGTTGTCATGAGGTTGGACATATTGCTAGATTATGCCAAATAAAGTAAAGAGATATTCAAGGTATGTCAAAGGATATAGAGCCTCTAGAAAATATCAGAAAAGACAAATTCAGGTTTGGAGACCTTAAATAGTAAAGGTTGATCAGGTTGAGGTTAAGATTGAAAATGAATTACTTGTTATAGTAGATAAAGAATAAGATAAGAAGGATTGTAAAGAATCTCTTGTTACATTTGAGCATGAGCTTTGTCAAGATAAGAAAGTTGCAAAAGTTGAGAAGATAAAAAACATCATAAATGATAAGGTTAGTAGGGCAAAAAGGTTAGACATGCTTAAACGGATTCTAAAAGAAAAACACAAGAAGATCAAGGAAGAAATAGAGGAGATGTGGGAATCTCCTGAGATTTGTTTCTAGGACCCTTTTGTGTGGGGGTGTCTCTTCTAGGCTTCAAGGAGACACTTTTAAGAAAATTGAAGCATGGTGGATGTTATTAGGTCTTGGATATTTTGCATGACAAGAAGGTGAGTTGACAAATTAATTTATATATCTTTTGAGGGAATATATTTTTGAAGAAAATTTTGCATCAGTATTATGGTTTGAGGCTATTAGAATGATTCTTGCATATGCAGTGTTTCAAATGATTATGGTTATAAGAAAATAGAATGTTGAAAAAGAGCTAATAGTTTCAAAGAGAAGAAAATGATACTCATGTAGATTCAATCAAGAAGGATTAAAGTTTCAAAGCTTCATTCATCAAGAAGAAGGTTCAGTCGTGTTCATGGCAGAAGAAACAACCTGAAGATTCTATGTTGGTGCAAACAGCTCTGCATGTAAGAGATAAAGGTCAGCCATGGTTCGTTGATAGCGGATGTTCGAGGCATATGACAAGAGATAAGAGTAAATAAGATCAATGATGGTACAGTGAGATTCAGAGATAAAACCACTGCCAAGATAGCTAGAAAAGGTACTTTATTTTTGGATAATGGTAGAACCAAGACTAAGAATGTTTTATAATCATAAGAAAAATGTGTGATCAAGGATACACCTTAAAGATTCATATGGAAGGAAATATTCAAATGAGTTGATTGCAGATTATCAAAAGATAGGTAAAATCAGATATCTTCTCAAAGATCGGTGAGAGGAGTTGGGTGTAATTTCTATTACTTCCTGCCATTGATGTTTAACATCAAGTGAGGGGGAGCTAAGTGTTAGCTCTAGGTAGGCCCTTTGCCATTGATGTGAAAGGGGGAGAATAATAGGTATAGGTATAGGTGCAAAAAATAGGTACAGGAAATAGGTATAGGTTGCCACAATAAGGGGGAGTTACTATATGCTTTCAGATGATAGTATCTGCAGGTGACAGGATGTGTCAGTTTCAGGATTGAGGTTGCCATCAATGACAAAGGGGGAGATTGTTGGAAATATTGTCATTAATGTCAAAGGTTTAGTATTATTTGTGATAAAGGCCCCATTGCATTTAATGTTGTTTATCTTGGCTAATATGAGTTAATATTTATTTAATATTAACGAATATATTTTTGGTTGCATATGAGACAAAATAAGGGCCATGGAGAAGTCGAAGAGTCATGGGATAAAGACAAAAGAAGGATGGGACACATTTTCCCATGAAGAGTCATTTTGGGGAATACCAAGAGTCACCAAGTGAAGACAAAAGAGTATGGGCGAATTTCTCATGAAGGGACACTTAAAGGAATATGAAAAGTCACCAAAGATAAGGACAAAAGTGGGAAGGACGTTTTTAGTCATGAAGGGTTACCACATGACATTTCAAATGCTTGGATATGAAGGGTCATCCAAGATTGGTGCCATTTTCCATGAGAATTGAAAGTCACAAAGGGGGAAGGCCAAAGGTCATTTGAAAACCTATAAATAAAGGCTTGAGTAGCCATTTGTAATGTGTGTGTGAGAGGTTGATTTTGATATTTTAATATCTAGCTTAGAATAGAAATTATGAGAGATGAATATGATTTGTATTTATTATATCTAACTTAGAAGAGCAAAGGTGAGAGAGAGTAAGGAGGTGTTGTATTGATCTATCATTTATTGAGATAGCTACATTGAGAGATAGGTGTGTGGTATACACAAAGGGGTTGGTGCTCCTATGGGTTGGTGCTCATGAATTGTTGCTGAGTTGGTGCTTGGCAAAGGGGTTGGTGCTCCTGTGTGTTGGTGCTCACAAATAGGTGCTAGGTTAGTGCTCGGCAAAGGGGTTTGAAGCTCCTATGGGTTGGTGCTCACAAATTGAAGCTAAGGTTTGTACTTGGCAAAGGGGTATGGTACTCCTATGGGGTTGTTCTCATGAATATATTTGAGATTGATTCTCTATGGTTTTTCCCACATTGGGTTTCCATGTTATATCTGGTGTCTCTCTCTATCTTGTGTGATGTTTAATGTTTATGTTTTATTGCATATCTTGAATGATTGATTAAGTGGAATTTGGTTAAAGGAAAGATTTATAAGATATATAATATACTGATTCACACCCCCCTCTCAGTATATTCCATTCTTAACACTTGTTATCTCTATTAGTTTTGATTCTCGCCTAGAAATATGTACTTTTAAGTTTTAATTAATGCGTTTGCATGATCACTCTCTTTTTGACTTGGTAAAAGTTTGGTGGGGGAGTTGTCTGCTTCCTCAAGGTTATAAAATGGTGAAGGTGGCTAAACACCTTAAATTCTTGAAGAAAAAGGTAAAATTTTGGTAACTAATTCAAGAAGACTATGGTGTAGGATGTATTGGCCATTTTTGACCCACATACCAAGCTTGTGCGCAGACAATAAGCTAAGTAAAATTATAAAGATTGAAGGTCAAACAATAGTTTTGTGAATAAGTCTGAAAGGGATTATAGACCTTAGAAAAGCTAAGTGCAAAGCCTTTTGGGCTAAGTCTTTACTTTGGATTTCTTTCAGCCTTTTCATTGCTAAGATAATTTCTTTCACGACCTTTTTTTTTGGCTAAGTGTTAAATTATTCAGATAAGTTATTCGAGATAAAGTTTCTAAAGGGATAATTCTTTTAGACAAAATGTCCAAAGCAACAGACAAATACTAAATTCTTTTAAGGAGATTATTCTACAACAATTTCCCTGAAGACCTATTTTCTTTTAGGAGATTTGTTTCGGGCCTTTTGAGCTAATTATTTGGAATTGTTTTAGATATTTTGTCTAAAACAAAAGGCCTGAAGGATTTTTCTCTTAGAAAGTGTACCAAGTAAAATTTCCCAAGGATATCTTTTTCAAATAAAAGTGGCCAAGATAACTTTCTTGAAGGGATTTTCTCGAGAAAATGGCCCAATACAGAAAACTTGAGAGCATTTTCAATTCTTCTGAAGGGCACTTTCAAAAATGTCAAAGGCCACTTGTATTTTTTCAAAGGGAATTTCCAAAGGCAAAAAGCTTCTTTTAAAAACTCTAAAGGGTATTTTTCTCAGGGAAATAGCCCAGTTCATTTTTTTTGAATTATTTATTTCTCAAGGAAATGGTCCATTACAATGTTTCAACAGTCCAAAATGGAAAAGTCGAAGGGTTTTTATTAAAGAAGATGACCCATTTCTAGGTTCCAAAAGGCATTACACAAGTTTCCAAAAGGCATTTCCAAAGGGAAAGGTCAAAAAACAAAGTCCAAAATAATTAGGCTGAAGGAATTTTAAAGTAAAGGACACATTTCCTTCAGCAAAATTATTTGAGTCAATTTTTTCAAAGGCAGAATTCTTTTGGAACTTTTATCCCAAAAAAAGACATTTTCAAAAAAGCCGAAGGGTCCATGTCAAAATTTGAAGGTTTCTTTCCAAAAAGGTAAAGGGTTCATTTAAATAGTTCTAAAGGGTACTTTCCCTTCAGAAAAGGACACTTAGCAAAAGGTTGAAGGAAATTGTTTGGGGAAAAAGTTTGAAGACATGTTTTCCTTTGGACAAAGTGTTTGTAGGAAAGTGTCCGAAGGAAAAAACCCAAAAATATTAATGAGGTTCATACTAGTGTCAAATTTCAAGCTTAACAAATAGCCATTAGGATTCAAATATCCCATGATGGGCCCATAAATGTCAAAATATGAAACCTTACAAGTAGCTATTGGCATTCAAAATCCATCAAAGGGGTTTCCAGAAAATTAGCAAAAGATGATGAGGACTTCTCCTTTCAACTTTGATGATGTGGTCTACAGCCTACATACAAGACATGTAAAGTGAAGAGGCACACCAAGTTTTAAATGTAAAGATCAAATCACTCACACTTAGTAAAGACATGTAGCTACTTTTGACATGGCTTTGTCAATTCTATAAAAGGGACTTGAATGCAAAGCAAACCCAAGTTGGACCAGATGCATTAAAAGGGGCAAGTGTTGTTAGTTAGGCTCTATAGGGCAAAAAATATGCCTTTTAGACCTAATAGAGATCCAGAAAAGCTATGAAATCTATAGACTTACATCGACATAAATGGATATAAGAAAACCAATGTCCTTAGATTGGTTTTCCATCTATAAAAAATATTTGGCCTAGGTTTCAAAGCAAGAGCTAGTGTATGCAATTAATGGAAAGGTTCCCATCCTTTGACATGGCCATCATCTCTGATAGGTGGTCACTTAATGCAGAAGTAGTATGGCTCAGCCTAGATTCAAATTTATGGGGATTTTATCCTTATACATGCAAGATAAGTGAAATATGGCATGGAGATGATAAATGAAAATTAGGTGATTAGAAAAGGTAGCTCTAGTCTTAAAGGCATTCTTAGAGAAGTTCTTGTCTACTAGCATGTTTTTTATCAACAATGAAGCTTGAAGTTATTAGGAAAAACAAATTTTCATTTGTACAAATCAAAATAGTGCCCTAATTGGTCAAAATGTGGTGGATCATTGATTATAGTAAGGTAGCAATTTAACTATCATGTCTTGAATAAGCTCACCTCTTCTTTTCTCTCTCCCCCTTTTCTCTCATCCCTATTTGCTATACATAGAGGCTTTTGAGCCAAAAAAATACATCCCTTGACTATTGATAGAGTTAATCTATCAAAATCACCTTGTAATACTCTCTTGAAGCAATAAGATAAACTTTTTGATTCTAGTTTGGAGTGAAGTGTGCATTATTGGGGTTATAACTTGTAGAATGTAAGTATCTTTTCATCATGTATGAATCCTACATGCACCTTTATTTATTTCTTTTGGTTCCTTATAGGTTGTGTCAAGTTTTATACATTGGTGCCTTCTTGAAGTGTCACAAGTTTATAGTATCTCATACAGACCTATTTCATTTTGTCCTTCAAATTGTAGGGTTTCCTTTTGACCACCATACAAAATACTTATGCTTGTGGTCTTAAGATAGGATCAGATTAGTCTATGTCTTATTAAATTCATTAGTAGTCATTAATTCTTCTAGGCTAAAAGTGTATCATTCCATATTTGGTGCATCATTATCCTTAGCTTAGATTTCCCTTTCATGTTATCTTTCTCTCCATTTTCCTTAGTCAGTGGTAGGTTTTAGTGTGGGAAACAAGCCAAATTAAATAATTTGAGGAGCTAGACTCGTTAAAAAACATAGAGGTTAAACATCACTACAAGATACCCATAAATTGAGGTTGTTTTAATATTATAGCTAGATGTGAGAGCCTAAAAAAATCTCTTACAAGGGTGCAATTTTAACCTCCAATAGTTTTTGGTACGCCTGATGGGAAATTTTTTGAAGAAGATTAGTCAATTTTTATGTTGGTTTGATCAATTTGCAATGGTTATAGCTTTCATATTTTAGTATCTAGTTACTTAGAAGAATACTTAGCAATCTGGTGGTAGAACAGTAACTATCTTTCATGCCAAAGGTGACTACAAGATCAGCTTCTAGAGGTATTCCTTTTGAGTTTGTTGAATTCCCTTTAAATTTAGCCAAAAGGTTAAGGTTTGCCAATACTCTGCCATATGTACAAAAACCTTTTCCTAATCCAATCTCAAGGCTTACCCTTATAAGCAACCTCTTGATAGTTCCCCCTATTACCATGATTCCCCAAAGAGATTGTGTAGGCTTTAGTGGCCAAAGTCCTTTGAATCTACCATAATATGATCCTATGCTAGTAGCAGCTCTCAAAATCATCCCATATCTTATAAGAGACCAAGCCATAACCCTTATTGAACACATTAATGACATAGCTAATTTTTTCAATATCCATAATGTCATTGTATAAAATATGGCTCTTAGATTGTTAGTTGTATCCCTTAAGGGAAAAACTTTAGATTGGTATAGAAGCTTATCTCCTAATTCTATTCAATCATCAAATCAGCTAGGAGTGGCTTTGTGTAATATATTTGTAGACAAGAGTGACCATTTGTCACTAGTATAACAACTTACCATAATCAAGAGAGCCCCCCATGAAGTCACGCAAGACTTCAACACAAGATTCCAAAAAGCTTGGGATAGAATTCTAATCTTTATTAAACTATCCCCTAACTTTACATTCCTATACTACTTGAAGGCTCTAAATAATGATATAGTTGTAATGATCCAATCCATGGGAGGGGACATATTGCCAAATACTTATAAGGTGGCTATTAAAATAGAAAATTGCCTAGTTCAGGCTGGCAAGCTTTCTCCTAGACCCCCAATGCATCTTTTCCCTAAAATTAGACCCCCTTGTAGTTATTCCCCCACTTGATGTTATTATTCCAACTCCAACAATTATTGGTATACTATAAGCAATAAAAGGCCTCTAATAATGGATTAAGTGATCCCCAAGAGCATAAAAACTACCTAGAACTTAAGAGCATGCTCCAATCATTGGGAAATGATGTGGTAAATGTTAAAAGGAAGCAAGCTTAGTTCAATAAACCTTATCAAGCTTCATATTAGCCTCAATAGTAATCTTATCAAGGGAATTAACCACCCTTCAATGGAAATTTCTAAAGCTAGAATCATGAGCAAGGGCAAGGCAGCCTAGCTACAATAAACAAAGCAACTTTAACCCAAATGTTGCAGGCTCTTCTAACTCCTTGGTTTCTATTCAAAATAATATGGCTCAAGAGGTTAAAGGGACCATACCTTGGGATCAATCTTTTGGTAAATCCATTATCCCAACTAATTTTTTTAACTAAGCATTCAATGACCAATAGTAGCAGGCTATTGCTTATTGATAAAATGAAACCTAAATGGCTCAAAACATAGATATCCCCATTATGACAAAACCAAGACAATATCCACAAGACCAAGGATATCATCAGGTACCAAACTAGCTAGATGTTACAATGGTCATCAGTGAGTAAGAAGCATGCTATGCACTCAATCAATAGGCTATTTCTAGCCAAGCATACATTCTAGTGGTAGCTAATATGAGATTCAAAAGAAGGAATGTGAGTGATAACCAAGGATCATTCAAAGAACCTCCTATCATTATTCCTCCATTGTCTAAGATTAATGAGCATGTTGTCACTCCAAAGGTCCTAGCACCTCTTAAAAACTAGAATCAAGGGACCCATTTTGATCTACTAAACTTATAAATTCAACAAATAATAGTAGTGGCTACCAAAGCATAAGTGAAGGTTGGTGGTCCACTAATCAACATTATTGAATAAATGAAGAAATATAGTGTGAGTGTATCAATGTGGGACATGCTTTCCATGCTCGACCAAGTGGATATCCTTCAGGAAGGTTTATCCAAGATAGGTGTTATAATGACTTCAAGTAAACAACCAAGTAAATAAATTGAGGTCCTCACCAATGTAATCCAAGGTCCTACTAGATAAGGATCAAGTAAGGTGGTCAAACCTCCTTCATTATACATTTCATTAATCATTGGTCATTCCTTGGTGCATAATTATTTGGTAGATAATGGCATAATTACTTGGTAGATAATGGAGCTAGCACTTCAGTAATGCCAAAGTCTATAGTTTATCAACTAAACCTTAAGTATGATCCACATACTAAGGAATTTCTACAACTTGATGGTTCTTCCACCAAACTAGTTGGTATCATCAGAGGTCTCAACTTGACCATGTATGCTTGTCTTAGTATTTTAGTGGTTCAGGATGTGCTTATCCTTAATGTAACTCCTCACTTTATGTTATTCCTTTCTAGAGAATTCATAGCAAAAATAGGAGGCTATCTCATATTAGATTAGTCATATATGGCATTCAGAACAAGGTATGGGACTAAGGTATCAATCAAGGCTAAGCCCATGGCATAATTTCACATTGAGCCTCATTAGCTAGATAGCATAAACCTCAATTGTACTATCCTTTATGAAGATGCATTTACAATTGATTAAGAACTAAACACTTATCTTGAGGATATTCTAGAATTATTCTTGGAAAAGCTATGGGGGGATAATCAATTTTTCAACCCTTTAGAAGGTGTTGAAGAAAGAGACATGGGTGTCTATTTGCTACATGAAGAAAATCAACTCATGCCTTCCCTCATTGGACCTAAATAAGACCTCAATGGTATGTGGAAGTTATTCTTTGATGGTTCAAGGAGAAAAAATGGATTAGGTGCAGAAGCAATGCTAGTTTCCCCTTTAGATGATAAGTACGTCTCTTCTTATAGGTTCCATTTCAGTTTCTCCTCTAATGTAATAAAATATGAAGGTCTAATCCATGGCCTCCAATGGGCTAGTAAGACGGGAATCAAGTGGTTACAAGCATAAGGAGATAGTGAGCTTATACTGAACTAGGTCAAGGGCTTAAACATTATGAATAATCCTTTGATGAGGTCCTACAAAAATAGAGTATGGGACATAATGGAAGATTTTAAAGCCTTTAACATTCAAGTTGTGCCAAGGAACCAAAATCAACATGATGATAGGTTGGTAGCTGTGGGAGCCCAGTTTGAGATTCCAAGTAAGATAAAAAAAGCCAAAGTTCAACCACATGTCAAAGTGGTTGTGAGGCCATCAGTACCATATAATGAAGCCCACTGATAGGTCTTCAAAAATGACAAACAAATTTCTTATTTATTGTAATAGGAAGTAGAGTTTTCTTCAATGAACTAAGGTAAATTTCAACATTAGTATGAGGATCAAATTGTTCAACTAAAGTTTAATATACTTCCTAAAGGGTTGGTCACCCTTGGAAGTCTTTTCCATGAGGGAGACCATTGAGGAAAGACAAGGCAGTGATGTCAACTGATAAGGAGAATTATGAAAGATTCGTTATTTTCAAGGACAATATCCTTAAGCTTAGGAAGGTAAGAAATGAGGTAGAAAGGCATGCTTTCATTGAACCTTTTAAGGAATATTTAGACATCTTTGCTTGGGAATATAATGATTTGAGAGGCTTTGATCCTAATCTAGACCAACATACTATAGAACTGGAGGCTAATGCTAAGCCTATGAGGTAGAAGTAAAGGCCTGTTAATCCAAAAATTGAAGAGCTAATGATGAAAAAATTAACCAAATTGATTGAATCCAATATCATTTTCCCCATCAAACACTCCTCATGGATAGCTAATTTGGTACCTATGAGGAAGAAGAATGGTTAAATCTGATTGTGTGTTGACTTTAGAGACTTGAATAGGGTTTATTTGAAATATCACTACCCCTTACCATCCATGGAGCAACTCCTTCAAATGGTTAATGGTTTAGAATGCTTCTCTCTTTTGGATGGGTACTCAAGTTACAACTATGTATTGGTAAGAGAAGAAGATCAGTACAAGACTACCTTCACTACAAAATGGGGCACATATGCTTATTATAAGATGCCTTTTGGCCTATAAAATACTAGGGACACTTTTCAAAGAGCCATCGACATGGCTTTCCAAGGGATACTAAATCAAATTGTGTTAGTCTACTTAGATGACATCACAATTTTATCCAAGGATGCCAATGAACACATGGACCACTTGAGGTTAATCTTTGAGAGATGTAGTCAGTATGGGATCTCTTTAAATCCCAAGAAGCCTTTGTTTTCCATGTATGAAGGTAATTTTTTGGGTCACATTATTTCAAAAGAAGGGTTGTTTATTGATCTTGATAGAATAAGTGCCATCTTGGTCTTATCCTTACTCAAGCATAAGAAAGGAATCTAGAGTTTCCTTGGGAAAATAAAATTTGTGAAGGTTTATATTTGGTTTTTAAAACTTGGTCAAACCCATCACTACCATGCTTAATAAGAACTAAGTGTTCACTTAGTCAAATGAAGGTAAATTAGCATTTGAGGCTATAAAGTAGGCTTTTGCCCAAGCACCTGCACTCATGAATCCTAATTTCTCAAGAGCTTTCATATTGTATGCCTTTGTTAATATTGATAATATATCAACTATGTTGGTGCAAAAAAATGGTGAAGGACTTGAGTAGACAATAGTATTTTTCAGTCAGGGGCTTGAAGGGTATGAGGTGAGGTATACTTTCATAGAAAAAAAAGTCCTTGCAATGGTAAGAAACCTTAAAAATTTTAGGCCAATGCTCTCCAATAGAAAAATCTATCTTATGGTGTCTCATCCTAGAGTGAGATACTTCCTTCTTAATAAATATTTGAATAAAAAGAGAGTTGGTTAGATTACTAAGGTCATAGAGTATGATGTGGAGATCAAGGTCACTAAGCTAGTGAGAGGAAAAGGCTTATGTTAGCATATGGTTGATGACCTTCATCAAGACAAAGAGGTTATAATGATAACATAAGATAACTCATAGACATGTGCACCTCCACCTCACACTAGTTGGATCTAGGATATGACACATTTCTTGATAACAGGTGAGTGCCCACAAGGTATGGATAGGGCAAAGAGAAGGTATTTTAGACTTTAGTCCATACCTTATCCATTAATAAATGGTACTCTTTTTAGAAGAGACCTAAATGGGGTACTCCTTAGGTGCATAGATAATGACCAGGTGACTTAGCTCCTAGAGCAATTCCATGATGGACCTATAGGAGGTTAGCACCTAGAACCATAGCAGCAAAGATAATGAGGGCTGGTTATTACTAGCCCAACCTCTTAAAATATGCTCATGCATTGGTAAGAAAGTGTCAAAAGTGTGCTTTATTTGTGGGTAAGCAAAGATTGGCATCCCTTCCTCTCAACCCAATTCAAGTGGAGCATCCCTTCATGCAATGGGGACTAGATTTTATAGGAATGATCAACCATCCATTAATTGTAGGACATATATGTGTGATTACTACAAATGACTACCTCACCAAGTGGGTGGAAGCCATTGTGTTGAAAGAAGCTAATGAAGGTACAATCCTAGACTTCTATGACAGCATTATGACTAGGTTTGGTGTTCCATCCACTATCATTTCTGATAATGCATTAACATTCCTAAGTCTAAAAATGAGTGAATGGGCTCTCAAGATGGGCATCTACCTTAGCACCTCTCTCAACTATTATCCTCAAGGAAATGGACTAACTGAGTCCAAAAATAAAAATTTGCTAAGAATCATCAGGGGAACTATGGAAGAGAATTAGAGGACATGGTACACAAAGCTAAAGATGGCCTTGTGAGCTAACAGGGTGACTCCTAAAGCTACCATTGGAAATTCTCCATATGTCTTATATATGGAAGGGAGGCCAAGTTACCCATTTCTCTTGATATGCCTGCATTAGAACTATCCCATCAACTGGAGTTGATGGAAGATGAGCCCATGCATGTGAGACTGGTAGAACTCATGGAGTTTGAAGAAATGAGAGACCTTGTAATGAAAACACTAGAGTCACATCAAGCTCAATTCAAGAAATCCTTTGACAAGAGATCCATAGCAAGAGACTTCAAAGAAAGGGATCTAGTCCTCAAGTGGGATTCAAATAAGGCCAAGCCAAGAAACCATACTAAATTTGATAGCGTATTAAGTGGTCCTTATTTGATCTATAGATGCAAACAACATAATGCTTTTTAGCTAGCCCAACTAGATGGAGAGGTACTACCCATCCCAGTAAATATGATTCATTTAAAGCCTTGTTATTAGAAGAGTTTGTGGATATTGTATATATTATAAATTTTTATAGTTTTTCATGTTTTCTCCTAAGTGCCTTGAGCACATATTTTTAGTTGTGTGTTTCCCTTTCCTAAGTGCCTTGGGTATAGTGTTTATTTTGTTCTTGTTATCCTTGTTGATTCAAGAGGAAGTTCTAGAAAGGGTCAACCTTATATCCAATTTTAGACCAGCTCAATTGTAGAGGCTAATGACTTCATGCCTAATGAACAAGACAAGGAAAGTGGTTTGGGTTCTCAAGCATAGCAGGCATGCTTCCCTGAGAGTCACCAAAGATGTTGGCCATTTTTTGGCCCACATATCAAGCTTGTGCCCATATAATAAGTTAAGCAGAATTTTAAAGCTTGAAGGTCAAATAATAGTTTCATAAACAATTCTAAAAGGGCTTATAGACCTTGTAAAAGCTAAGTACAAAGCCTTTTGGGCTAACTCTTTACTTTGGATTTCTTTTAGCCTTTTCATTGCTAAGATAGTTTCTTTCAGGACCTTTTTTTTGGCTAAGTATTAAATTCTTTCGGATAAGTTGTCTAAGACAAAGTTTCTGAGAGGAAAATTATTTTAGACAAAATTTCCAAAGCAAAATAAAAAGATTTAATTCTTTCAAGGAAATTGTTCTAAAACAATTTCCCTGAAGACCTATTTTATTTTAGGAGATTTGTTTTGGGCCTTTTGGGCTAAGTGTCAAGAATTGTTTCAGACATTTTGTCTAAAAAAAGGCCCAAAGGATTTTTCTCTTGAAAAGTGTACCAAGCAAAAGTTCCCAAGAATATATTTTTCAAAGCAAAGTGGCCAAGACAACTTTCTCGAAGGGATTTTCTTAGGGAAATGGTCTGATACAAAAAAACCTGAGGGCATTTTTAATTCTTCTAAAGGGAACTTTCAAAAAAGATGAAGGCCACTTACATTTTTTTGAAGGGCATTTCCAAAGGCAAAAAGGTTCTTTTCAAAACTCTAAAGGGTATTTTTCTCGAGGAAATAGCCCAGTTCATTTTTTCCAAATAATTTGTTTCTCATGGAAATGGTCCATGACAAAGTTTCGACAGTCAAAAATGGAAAAGCCGAAGGGTTTTTCTCAAAGAAGATAGTCCATTTCCAAGTTCTAAAAGGCATTTCCAAAGGGAAAGGACAAAAAACAAAGTCTAAAATAATTAGACTGAAGCAAAAGGCTGAAGGAATTTTAAACTAAAGGACACATTTCCTTCGATAAAACTATCTAACATAATTTTTCCAAAGGCAGATTTCTTTTGGATTTTTATCTAAAATAAAAAAACCTTTTAAAAAAAGCCAAAGGGTCCATTTCAAAATCCAAAGTTTTCTTTCCAAAAAGGAAAGCAAAGGGTTAATTTACAAAGTTATGAAGGGTACTTTCCCTTCAGAAAAGGACACATAACAAAAGGTTGAAGGAAATTGTTCATGGAAAAAGTCTGAAGACATGTTTTCCTTTAGACAAAGAGTCTATAGGAAAGTGTCCAAAGGAACAACCTAAAATTATTAATGACATTCTCACCAATTTCAAAGTTCAAGCTTAGTGAATAGCTATTCAGATTCAAATATCCCATGATGGGCATGTAAATGTCAAAATCTAAACCCCTGCAAGTAGCCATTGACATTCAAAAGATGTTAAAGGGGTCTCAAGCCAATCAACAAAAGATGATGATAACTTCTCCTTTCAACTTTGATAATGTGGTCTATAGCCTACATATAGGACATACAAAGTGAAGGGACATGCCAAGTTTTAAATGCAAAGATCAAATTATTTCACTAAATTTTGTCTATTTCAAATCTAAAGGAAAACATAAAATAATGATGGAGATAATCAATTAGAATGAACCTAGATTGGTTTATGTGACGTATTCAGATGTTGTGAGCCCTTCTCTTTTGTTGGGGTGGACTACCTACAAGTAAGAAAGCACTACCACAAGATGTTTGTTAGTAGTTAAATGAGTGGGCTACCGAGCTACATGCTTATTTTAAGAAGTGTGAAACTTCCTTAGAGATGATAGTCCACTTTTGAGAGACAAAAAATTAATGAATAACTTAAAGAGATGTAAAGAGAGAGAGTGAAAGAGAGATAATATTACCATTATTAACAACTTGTATGCAATAGAGAGTGACAAGGTATAGGTGGTGTATTTTGTTCATGTTTTAGAAGTTGTTTGGGTAGGTTTTGGAAAGGTTAGGGAATCCATAATCATCAACATCAGTAGGGGAGTGACCAATATCAATTCTACTACTGATTTCGATGTTGAAGGTGATTGATGTCGGTTAGGTTTCTAAGGTTGGTAGGGGAAATAAATGTTTGGGAACTTAAAAAAGGCCTTTATGGGTTTGAAAAATAGCTTTTGATCAAGTATGGGAGGTTGGAGAGAGTTATAAGAGAGAGAGAGTATGGTTTGGGTAGATATAGTTAGAGGTTTGGTGTGTCAAGTTAAGGGGAAACAAGCAAGGAAGCTTTGTAACTCCCTCATAGGGGTTTTGTCAGAAGTGTGTAAAGCAATGCATAATAGATATAAAGTGATAGTAAAATAAATATTTTAAAGACCTATAGAATAAGTGATGTACTTAGCTATGGTTACTGAATGATAAGTTTCAGATTGATGATCCTTATTAGGGAGTCCAAACTTGAATGCCAAAATAAAAAGAACAAGTGGGTGTTGTTGGTCTTCAAGATCTTAGTTCTTGATCATGATTAACTTATGAAAGATGAAAGTAAGCCAGGATGTCAAAAATAGAAAGCCAAGAGATTGAATACAAGTAAGAATGAATTTTCTTGATTTTTGCTGACCTAAACTTTAGGTTAGAGTTTGGATTATATTTTTGATGTCGGTGATCCCATCGATGTCAATGGCCCCAAAATAGGTAAACCTTACTATTTTTTGCCTATTTTATATTGTTCTTTGTGCTAAGTGTGACACCCATTACAAAATGATAAAAATAATAGGTGAAGAAGGAGGTAGTTGATTAGGAATTTAGTTTGGAAGTGGGAATAAGTCTTGGGTAGTTAGGATGAGAGGACCAGGTCTTGAGGTGACTCATCAGGTGAGAATTAGTCATAGGGCAAGGTGGCTAGGTAAGGTGGAAACAAGGGTTTTTAATTAACTTAATTAACTATTTTAAATTAATTACATGTGTGAGGGATAAAAGCATGGGTTAGGGAGGTTAATTATTATTATTAAAAAATGGGTTAAAAGGGGTTTTAGCATAGGGAGTTATGCATGTATGTGTGACATAATTTTTGTATCTAAATTTGCCCCTTTTTGTCTTGTAATTTTTATTGACAATTTTTCAAGACAAAAATAGGAGTTAGATGCTCCAAAAAATTATATGAGGTATCCCCCCTCAAAATAGGAATCAACGGAGGAGAAACCAGAATCAAGTAACAGTTTGATAAAAAGGTAATTGGGTGAGAGGTGAAGAATTGAGTATCACTTCATATGCATATACTACTACAATTTATAGTTGACAAAGTAAAGAATAGGCAAGGTTAAGGAGGACTTAGATAGAAATAAGAAAAGCATATCTTGTAGGCGATAGCTGATAGGTCAAAATAATCAAAGTTGTAGCTCTAATGGTTCATGTGTCCCAGGTAACTGGGGTAGAAAGTGCCCCTAGAAAACATAAAAGGGTTGAAGGTTACAGGATGAGCTTGGTTTCCATCTAAAACACTTAATATACATGTGTGTGCACAATAGTCAACTATAGTGGAATAACATAAGCGGTCAAGTCAAGCAATGTGAGGTTGGTGTAAAAAGGTCAATGAGTGAGGAGATATTCATGATCTTCAAGAAAAGTCATCGTTGGTAAAGATTTAAGTGATCTCCAATGGCATTTGTCATGGTTAGGGAGATATATGTGATCTCTAGTTGCCCCAATGTATGGGTAAAGTCTAAAAAGTTGGGGTTGCTTTATTATGGGACAACATTACTGGAATTGTGCCAAAGTCAGTGATATTTGCTGATATTAGTAATAGAAAGTGCCGACATTGACAAAATAAGGCAACATTGTCAATGTCAATATGTGTAAGTACCAACATCAGTAGATTAGGTCAAGAATGTTGACATTATTGATTGACCAAACTTGATAAAGGGGAGTTTGGTGATCGACTAAACTCATTTACAACTTTGTGATTGGAAATAAAAAATAGAGCTTGAGAGTGACCAAGATGACAGAGCAAGGAGGGGACCCAACAGGAGGTGCACCACCATAAGATCCCATTGTGTTAGCTAAGAAGAGATGGAGAGATGAGGTAAGAGTCTCTACTAGTTGGTTTAAATTTTGATTTGGGTACTTTTAGCTTGTAAGCTAATTTAGAGGTGGGGTGTAGAAAACATTAGTAGAGTGGTGTAAAATAGGGTAGGTTAGTTTTAGGATAAGTTGGGGGGGGGTTGTTTAGGTAGGTTTTTAGGTGAAATTTTTAATTTTGGATTTGTGTCATTTGACCCTAGGGCCAAACTAGTCATCGACATTGATGAGGTCTACCAACGTCAGCCAACATGGCACTGAGGTTGATAGGTGGCTACTGATGTTGACTGACACTTAAGCTTATAAAACACTAGTGTTGGTAGTAATGCTAATGTTGGTGATGGTGAACAACTGGTAAAATAGGAAAAAAAGGGTCAATTTGGATCCCTGGTGGAAATAGTCAACTAGTCAAATAGTCAAGCTAGCCTCAGAAGACCTCATGTTGATTGAGTATTACCTACATAGCCTAGTTTAGGGCATCAATCCAATGTAGTTCTCCTAGATCTTAGGGAAAAGATATAAAAAGGTGCGTTAGGGGAAATGGGTAAAAAGGTAGGTTAAGATAGGTCAAGAGGTCTAGGGCATAAAAAATAAGGCATAATATCAAGGGTTAGGAATATAGGCTATGAGGCCTAGAGTTGTGATAGGTAGGTAGGCCTAGGGTTGAGAGAGAGAAGAGGCAGTAAAGCCTAGGGTAGAGAAAGAGAGGTAGTGAAGCCTAGAGTAGAGAGAAAAGAGTAGGGTAGTTAGTTAGGTGGGTATATGGATGAGCTAACCTCAAAAGACCCTGTGTCAATTGAGTGCTACCTACATAGCCTAGTTCAGGGCTTCAGACCAATGTAGATCTCCCAAAGAGAAGGGAAAAAGGTAGTGATAGAGTATATTAGAAAGTGTGTGACTTGAGTTGTGTGTGTATAGATGCAAGTGAGGATAGAGCTGACATTATGAGATCATCTATCAAGGTTATTGACATGTATGAGGAGGGATGTCACTCTAAATGAGTGGGAGCACATGGAAGCCATGGGGTTAAGAGGAGTGCGATGGTACTATCAAGTTTCTCAAGATGTATCCCTAATGATAACATTGATTGAGAGGTGTGATCACACCACCAACACCTTCCATCTAGTCATCAGAGAGTTAACAGTGATACAGGAGGATGTTTATAGGATTTTATGGCTACCACTCTAGGGTGAGGAGATCTTTGCATGCTCAAGAGAGGATCATGATATACACATGGTCACATTATATAGAGAGCATGTTATTGAGGTGACCTACCATTCTATGAGTTTTACATACGAACCACTCTATATGGTTGATGAGGAGTGGCATCAATTGAGCATATTTATGATGATTAGGATCATGATGTATGCATTACTAGATGCAAATGGTGGTATATTTTTTATTGCATTGATAGGTGTGCTTACACAGATGGTTGAGTAGTGGACTATTTTTACCTAGGGTCTAGTATTTTTAGCATAGTTATACAGAGAGTTGTGGAGTTTGAGATTGTGATGGTGCTATAGTTTGTGTGTTGGACATCTACTGTACTTTTGGGCATATGAGCACATCGTGGTGACATGACCATTGGGGTTACCTACCATGATCCCAACTGGCTTCCAAGTTGGTTTTAGATGGTGGAGAGAGGGCATGGCATAGACTTAAGTGGATGGTGTGGTTTGGGACATTGCCTATTATAGGTGTATGATTAAGGGTTTGATCCCTACTGATATTTTATGGAGACCCTACTTGACATACCCAATTTTTAGAGGATAGGAATAGTAGCTTGTGGGTTTTTAGAGCTCACTATGGGTCAGGGGTAGACAAGCTAGTGAGTTAGAGATGGTACCCATGACATGAGTTAGGAGGTAATTTAGTCTATTTTAGGATATTTTGCATACCTTCCCTCAATATAAGAGGGATGAGATAGAGGCACCCCTACCATTTCCCTCAGAGATAGATGGGCTAGATTTTAGGGAGCTATCAATAAGGCCAAGTGTTGGAGACCCAGGGTGCATAGTGGCATATACAACTTGGTGGGTAAGGTTACATCTAGTGATGGAGGTCAAGAGGCCACCATTAGATTTATAGGGGTTGGTGAGAGAGAAGGATATAGTGGTACAAGCCCAAGATACAATAGTGCAGGCTCAAGATATAACATAGGCACAAATATTAGCCTTATATAGGTAGTTGCTCACATTTTAGGGTCATATTGGGGCACTATAGGGCCAAGTTGCAGCACTACAAGGCTAGGTTGTATTTTTATAGGGTTAAGTAACTGTAGTGATAACAGAAAGAGATAGTCTAAGAGTAGTAGGTCAGGATGCTCCTCCTCTTCCACCACCATAGGGACCAGTATAGGATGGGACATCATCAAGTGATATGGGACCTCCATAGACTATATCTATGGTGAGATATTTGACTACCCTGGATGAGATTGCCTACTATGAGAGGGCGATTAGAGAGTTTCCATAGATTTAGAGATATTTAGAATTTCAAGAGCAGGAGAGCTCTATGTCATGTACCATGAATTCTGAATCATGTAGATGTATATGGGTGAAGAGTGGTATTATATATGTTATATGTATATTGGTTTGTGAGCTGAAGATGCAAGATGTATATTTTGAGAGAGAGAGAGAGAGATGTTATTATGATAATGTAGTTATGGACATGTATTTTGATCATATATATATATATATATATATATATATATATATATATACATATATATATATAATATATATATATATATATACATGAGATGTTCATTTATTATGTTTTTGAGATGTGTGTATTGTGATGATAATGATGATAATGATGTTGATTATTTAGATGATAATTTGATGCTATGTTAATTTAATGTTAGTGTTGATCATGTTAGTTGAGTTAGACTAGCCATTCCCATATGTGTGATGGTATGTGCATAGTTGGTTGGTTAGCTTCATCTTAGCATTTTTTCATATTTCATGATGGTGTATGCTTAAAATGAATAAATTGGTTATGTTAGTTTATTTTAGCATTTTTCCATATTTTTGACGGTGTATGCATAAAATAAATGGAGTGGGATTTGGTAGTGTTGGTATGACATTATTTCTTCATCTCAAATAGAGAGATTGACATGTAATGTAGATGGGAAAATAAAGAGGTATGCACCAGCAAAGACCATAATTAGAACATAAATCGGCTCAAGTAAAAGAGCCTCTTTCATGCCTTATATCTTTAAACCATTGTGTTTGTTAGATAAGTGTTTTGTTTACCTTATATTAAGTGAGCTTCACATTCCCTTGAAAGAGTATGAGGGGAAAAAGGGTAAAATGAGATAAAAATTTTGGGTAACATAACCTACAAAGTAGGGATGATATACCCCTTTTAGGGGTGACCCAAGAGCTAATATAGGCAAGTCCATGACTTAAATCTTTTTTTGTTTACTTTAAGCTGATCAATACAAGAAGCCTACAATGGGATTTTGTATGGGTTAAGGTCGTATAAAGCTGATCAATATAAGAAGCATTTTTTATTTTATTTATATTTCCCTTTGAGAACAAATCTTGGATTATCCATCCTTCAAGGGAGTGATCTAAGCATTTGTTTTTAATTTTAAATAGTTGTCCATCAAGGGAGAAGTCTATTGATAGTAGCAAAGGGAAGTTACGTAGCTATCCTTCAAGGGATTAGTCTACGTTGAGAAGCATGACCTAAGACTTTAAAAATTTGTCACATATCCCATTTGTTTTGTTTATTTTTTTTTACTTTTAGTCATGGATAATACTATAGAGGCTTGGGATTTTTCCACTTTGAGGGCAAAACCATACCACTACATAAGTTAACTAAGTGTATAGGATTAAGGGTGAAGATGAAGGGAAATGAATGTAATAGGGATGATCAAGGGACAAGCTCAAGTTAAGAATGAGGTAAAGTGATGCTCATTTAACAAAATAATGGTTGTAGATGTAAGGCATTTAAAGGCTTGAGTTATGGCCTTCCTTCAAGATAAGACAAGCAATAAGTTCCTGAGCCATATTTATGAGTTATGATCAAAGGTCCAAGATAATTAGGAGCAAACTTACCCCATTTTTTTTCTCCATGTTTGTCATGTGTTGATTTTATTTTAAGATGAGATCTCCTATATTAAAATCTCACTCTTTGAGGTTTTTTTATAAGTGCATTTGATACACTCTTGATACATTTGGAGGTGGTTGAGGGCTATGAGATGACACTCATCAAACAATTCCAGTTGAGCCAAATGTTCTTGATGAAAGTCATCATTAGTAAGTATGTCTTATAGATAAATATGAAGAGAAGGAATCTATACTTTAAGAGGCAAAATATCCTCCATCCCATATACCAAGGAAAAAGGTGTAGCACCCGTAGGGGTTTAAATGTTAATGCAGTAAGCTTATAAAGCAAAAGGAATGTGTGTGTGCCAATCCTTACACATATCATTGACTACCTTCATGAGAATTTTAGTCAATGTTTTTTTGGAAGCTTTTGCCTGTCCATTAGCTTGTGGATATTATGGTGATGAGAAGCTTAATTTGATTCTAAATGTATCACAAAGACTTTGAACAACCTTATTTTTGAAAGATTTGTTGTTATCTATTATAATTTTATGAGGGACGCCAAAATGATAGATGATGTGATGGTTGATGAAGTCAACAATTTTCTTAGCTTTAGTGGAGATGAGAGGGATGGCCTCGACCCACTTGATGAAGTATTTAGTGGTAGTAATGATAGAATGATGACAAAGATATCAATGAGGATTAATCTCTCTGATTATATCTAAGCCCCATTGGGAGAAGGGCCAAAAGTCTTTGGCAACTTATAATGCATGATTGGGGTTGTGAAGGAGATTAGCATGTTGTTGACACTTGATGCAATGCCAAATGTAATAGACAGTCTTGATGAAGTGTGGGTCACTAAGATCCAAGTTAAAGGATACGCTTGGCAACTGTGTGACCATTAAAATTCCCACCATAAATCCCATCATGGACTTCCTTAATAGCGAAGGGAGGCTCAGTACTAGTGAGGCATCTAAGGAGAAGACCATCAAAACCTCACTTGTAGAGAAGTCCTCCTAGTATAGTGTAACAAATGACATGTTTTATGAAGGCACATATCCCATTATTGGAGAGATCAGAAGGGGTAATAGAGAAAGAAAGATAATTCATGAATTGCTTGTACCATAAGTCATACAGGTTGGTTGTTAAATTTTTGACAAAGAGGATGTTAGCTGAGACATAAGAAGGTAATGTTAAGTGATGCATGGTGACATATATTCTCAAGGAAGAGGATGAAGAGGGCATGTGTGAAGTAAGTGAATCCATCGTGTCAACAAACTTGTTTGTAGATCGAGGAATAATTTGTAAGAGATAAGAGTCAAATGATCCTAATAGCGTATCTACATGATGTTTATACCACTGTAGAATTTCATTTTTACATAGGTAGGAGCCATTAATCTAGTTAACCACTAGCTGAGAATCACCAAAAATAGTTATGGATTTGATAACCAAAAAGAGAGTAATTTAAAGTCTTAGAATCAAAGCCTCATATTTGACCATATTGTTAGTGCATTCAAAATCTAGTTTAAATAATAAAGGCATAGGCTCACCATTTATAAGAATAATAATGACCCTTGTATTCCCACCATGTTGACATTTAGACCATCAAAGAACATGATCATGTTATAAGAGACGTCATCAATGGAGAGTGTTGTAATGGATTCATCAGGGAATTTGAGGTTTGAAGGTTGATTATCAGGTAAAGGGGCAATAGCTAACTAGTCAACAATTGTTTTCCCCTTAATAGACTTTTTATTAATGAATTTTAAGTCAAATTTAGCAAGAAGCATGATCCACCGAGCTACATGTTGGTTGTGATATGGTTTGGAATGCATGTATTTGAAGGGATTAGTATGGGTGACCACATAGGTTTTGTGATTTAGGAGATAATGACAAAGCTTAGAGGTAGAAAATACCAATGCAAGGCAAAGTTTTTCATTATGGTTATATCAAGTCTCATAATCAATAAGTGTGTGGCTTATGTAGCAAACCACCTTCTCTCGATGTTGGTCATCTCGATGTGCAATCATAGCACCTAGAAAATGGTTTGTTATAGAGATGTATAGGTAGAAAGGCTGATTTTCCATAGGTGGAATAAGAATTGATGGGGAAAGGAGATATTTTTTAAGTACATCAAAAGCTTTCTAATAATTTTTATTCTAATGGAAGGAGATATCCTTTTTGAGGAGATGGTGAAAAGGTTGGAAATGATCTGATAACTAAGAAATAAAGTGACAAATTGATTGAAGTTTGCTCTGTAGGCTACAGAGTTATTTGATATTAGTGGGTGGAGGCATCTCTAAGATTTTTATAACCTTAGTAGGATCGACCTCGATACCATTGAGAGAAATGATAAAACCTAAGAGCTTACCAGAAAGAACACTAAAGACACATTTCTTAGGGTTCAATCAAATGTTGTATTGGAAGAGATAAGTAAATATGGTTTTGATAATTATCAAGTGGTCTTGACAAATTTTAGACTTGTTGAGTAAGTCATCCATGTAATCTTCCATAATTTTATGTAGGAGATCATGGAAAATGTAAGTCATAGTGCATTAGTAGATTGCACCAGTGTTCTTTAGGCTAAAAGGCATGACTCGATAGCAAAAAGTCCCCCATGGGGTAATGAAGTTTGTCTTGTGCTAATCCTCAAGAGAAACTAGGATTTGATTATATCCAAAGAATACATCCGTAATTGATAGCATCTCATGTCCATTTATCAGATCAACAAGTTGGTCAATACATGGCAATGAGAAGTCTTTTAGATAGTTAAGGTTTATATCATGATAATTGATGCAAATGTGGATTCTCTCGGTCACTTTTGTGATAGGAAAAGTATTGGAAATCCATTGTGGGTAGTCAATGGGTTGGATAAAGTTAATAGAAAAGAGGTATTGGAGCTCTTCTTTGACAAGGAGATAAATACGAGGATGCATCTTGTGAAGCTTGTACTTAACAAATTTAGCATCTTAATTAGTGAAAATGTTATGGGTGATAATAGAGGGTTCAATACCAGGCATATCATTCTAAGACCAAGAAAAGGATTTGTTATGGTTATTAAGAAATGTGGCATAATTAGCTTGCTCAGAGGAATCTAAAGATTGGCCAATCTTGAGGAAATGAGGGTTATCATGAGAGGGAAGGTTGATGTCAATGGTTGATTCATTTAAAATAGATTGAATTTTAGATGGGAGTGATTGTTGATATAAGAATCATTTGCACCCATGTAGGTGAGAATTGCACCATCATCTTGACATTAGATAGTGTTAATAGTGGGAGAAACATCACCAATTATTTCAAGATGAATGAGAGGAAGGGACTTTGTTTCTTTAACTTGATGATAGATGAGAGGCCCCAAATGGATGATATTTATTGAAAAAAATTAGGAGGTATAGATACCTCTAATTCAATAGGTGATAGTGGAGAAGAAGGTGGAGAAGGAGGGATTAGTTCTTTGATAATTGGTACATCAGAATTCTTAATGAGTTTAGTTGGTTCATCATATCCCACTCCATGCCTCTTTTTGGCATTTTCAATGGTGTTGCAAGTAGGATATTCAATAGGCATATGGAAACCTTGTTCATAATGACCTAAACCAAGTCCTTTCCAAGCACACCTATAGAGATAGATGTTAGTGAATATAGGGTTACTTAGGAAAGAGAGGTCATAAGTAAATGGTTGTGGTGAAGAAGATGGATTGTTGACAGTGGGAGCCTGATCAATTCTCCCATATGTAAAATTAGTTCAAAGGTTAGGGGTCTCATAAGGGATCGCCATCCCAATAAGAGAATCATAATTTGGGTGCATGTGAAGCCTTCCATACTATTGTGGAGTATAGAACATGTCAAGCATCAACAAATGATATTCATCAAGTGATAAATGTTGAAAAGTCTCCTCCATGAGATCTTTGTCAAGAATTTGTGTTGCTAGTATTTGAGTAACCATAAGAGTGGAACTTGTAGAAGATTCAAAAATATCATGAGGATAAGATGAGGTTTTCAATGGAATGAGAACATGATTGGGACTACATGTCATATTGCATGTTTTAAATAGAGGTGGGTCAGCAAGTATAACATGTACTTGTCCATCATGTTCAAACTTGACACAGTGGTGCAAAGTTGAGGGTACACATGCCATAGCACATATCCAAGGTCATCCAAGTAGTATGTTATATTGGAACTCTCCTTCCACAACATAGAAGAGCTCAGGAATAGTGTGGGGACCTACATGGATATGTAAGACAATAGTGCCCTTTATAGTCTCTATAGTATCATTAAAGGAGTGGAATACGGCATGTTTTTGAGACATGAAATTATCAAGAAGGGATAGATTTTTGTAAGCATGGGTGTAAATAATATTAATTATAGTTCCCCCATCAAACATAACTCTCTTGATATGAGTTTGATCAATATATGTAGTAATAAAAAGGGTAGAATCTTGATCTTCAAGATGTTGAAGTGGAATTTTTGAATCACTGAAAGAAATCAAGACAAAATTAAGGGAGCCAACCAAATCTATAGGAGGTTGGGGATCATCTGATTTTACCTTAATCACTTGAAAGGCACTAATCAAAGCTTGACGGTGTTGGAATTTTTTATTAACCCATATAAAGACATTTTCACAAGAATTTGGTGAAGTTGTTTCACTATTGAGATTTGAATAACATCGTAAGATGTTGTTTTAGGAACACCCTAGATGGAAATCTTAGGATTAGGTGGTGGAGTGTCTTTGGTGAAGGGATGATCGTGTGGCCACATTAACTATGTTGATTTGAAATGTTGGTGAAGGAGGTGTTAGAGGGGTTATGAAAACATCTTTAGGTTTGAATTTAGGTGTAATGGTAGGAGGCACTATGGATACCAAAAGTGGAATAATAGGAAGGTTAATAGGAGTATCACCGAAGAGAGTGTTGACATCGAAGTGTTGTTGAATTAATATTGTGAGGGATTTACAACTCTCAGCATCATGTCTAAGTGAATGATGATATAAAAACACTTGTGTATCATTAAACCAAGATGGCTTCATTTCAAAAATACTATAAGGCTTAATGGGAGGAAGATTTATTATAAAAGATCACAATAACTAATGTAGGAAAAATATTTGAGAGCCTGCAAGTGGGCTCGTACTTGTTGTGTTAATAGGAGTGGACACCTTCATTTGTTTAGATGTTGGAAAGGTAATTTTACATGGTGCCTTATTTGGTGATGACAAATTCACATGTTTGTATATCACTTTTTTAGTGCCAGATGTGAGAGTTCTACCAAATGGAAAAGTTATGAGTTGAGGTAGTTAACCTTTTATTTTGCTTGGTTAGGCAATATTCCAACTATGGTAGATGGGTGTGGTCCCAAAATGAATGGTAAAGTTGAGGGTTAAAGAAGGGATCAGTGAGATCTAGGGAGCTTAACATTTTTTTTTAATTCAAGCCATGAAACTCTAGCTTGTGTTTGAGGAGTTAAATCTAATTTCACATATGGATGAATTAAATTAGAGATGGGGCATATGCCTAAGGGTCTAATCTACTTTAATGTAGTAGATTTCTATGAGGGTGAGGTTTCTAACATAGATGTCTAAATTTCAAGTGATTTTGGTGAAAAAGCTATAGCCTTATCAAAGACCTTAGGGTAAAAGGTAGTGAGAGGGTTGGTGGTAAAGGTTGAAATTCATTGTGTTAGATAAGGAGTTTTTAGATGATCCCAAAATGTTTCATGATCTAGCTTCATAGATTCAAGAAATTCTATACTTTTCAGCAAACATGAGAAGGGTTTATATAAAGTTGATGTAAGCTTTATGTTTGTGTCTTTTAATGACTGAGGTGTTTGGGAAAGAGGAAAATTATTGGTTTCTACTAATTTAGGCCAAAGATGAGAAATAACTGCAATGGGGTCCTCTTCAATAGAGATGAGAAAAGAGACATGGTCTACCATGGGTGGAGGGGGCGTAGGTGAAGAAGGTTCCTTAAGAGGGTAAAGCATAGGTATTATGGCTCCCTCATCATGTGGGTGAGGCATGGGTAAAGTATGATCCTCTATAGGTAAAAGAAGGGTTAAGAGTAGGATAGTTGGAGTAGGCACAATAGGTCTCTCATCTATTATGGGAGTAGATAATACTAGCTCCTCTAAGTGAAAAGGTGGAGTGGGTGGGGTACTACTCTCTATAGGTGAAGGAGAGGTAGGTGAAGAAGGTTCCTCAAGAGGGTATAATGTAGGAATGATGTTCCCTTCAACATGTGGTTGAGGAATGGATAGGGTGTGATCTTCAAGTGGTAAAAGGATAGGTAATATTGGTGCAAATGGAAATGGCATTATAGGGTCCTCTAATGGAAAAAGAAGTGGTAAATAAGGCTGTTCCTCTCAAGGGAGTGGAATGGGTGAAACAGGCTCTTCTACCTAAAGAGGGAGAATGGGAAAAATAGATGACACTAAATGTAAGGGAGCAGTTGATGAAATTGATGTCTCCTATTGAGGGGAAGGTTGAACTATACGTAAAGGAAAGACCATATTAACCATATGGATATTATGATCACCTGAGTTAGTTATGGACTGGATAATATTTTGATTTGGTGAATGGTTAAGAAAAGGGTGTTTGAACACATCTATAATTTGATTATAAGGGGGCATTAGGATTATCCAAGATGAGATCACATCTATCTATCATATCTTGAATAATTTTTTTGAGTGTCTTATAGTTATTAGAATTATGGCCTTTAACTTGATGGTAAGCGCAAAACTCATCTTCCTTAGACCAAGTTGGGATAGGATGGGAAGGGTAAAACTATATAAGAGGTTTGATCTGAGGAAGGGTTATGACACCTTGTTCTAATAGTTTTTCCAAGATGGATGTATATGACTCCCCAATGGGAATGTATTGTCTTTGTTCATACCGTTGTTGGAATTGCTTGGTTGGATTTTGGGAAGTTGAGGAATTCGATTGGTATATGCTTGTGGAAGAAGTTGACTTAATGACTACCATGTTGGCAAAGCCTTTAGCTTTTTGGTTAGAGAGATAATTTTTAGAGGAGGAGTCAATTTATTTGTAATTGGGATTCTTACTGTGTAACTTGACATTGCCTTCATCTATAGTACGAACCTTGAGTTTCCATACCATTGTAAAGGCCTCATCAAATGTATAGAAAGTTTGAATTCAGAGTGTGGATGAGATGTGCTTAGAACATGCCCTTGAGAATATATCAATAATCTCTAGTTGGGGTAAGGAGAAGGATATTTGATTGATCAAGCTTCTCCAATGAGTGATAAAATTTGTAATAGACTCATCATCAAATTATCTGATAGAATAAAGGTCTATTATAGAAACCTTCTTAGAAATGTTAATAGAGAAATGGTTTAGGAATATTTGTGTGAGTTGGGTGAATGAGAAAAGGGAGTGTTGAGGTATAGAGCTATACCAACCCAAGGAAGCACCTGAAAGAGACATAGGTAAATTGTGAAGTAGTAATGCATCATCATGCCCTATTAAATAAAAAACATGTCTAAATGCTCAAAAGTGTTTTTGTGGGTCCTCTTTAATCTAGAAATGAGTAAATTTAGGGAGTTCCAATTGGCTTGGATAAGGGTAAATAGGCATAGAAGGATGGATTGGTTCATTTCATATCTAATCATAAGATAACACATTCTTTGAACCAGAAACAAATGTATCTAGATTAGACATCTTATCCATCAACATCTTAATAAGGTCTAGAAGGGGATTAGTTTGGGGAATACCTCCTAAGTCATAGTGAACTTGATAGGAAGTAGAGGTATCATATGACATAGCTTTTTGAGGTTGTGTTGGATCAATATAAGGATAATGAGTCATAATCTAGGGTGCAGAAATAAAAGGGGCTTGTCCCATTGGGTTGGAGACTATGCCTTAGTTGGTTGTTGTTATTACAAGTTAGATTATTGGAATGGTTAGACTAAATGAAAGGTGAGTCATAACTTGTTTAATTATAGGCATGAGGGTATATGGAATAGGTACCACTAAATTTTGGAATGGGGTGTGACTTGACTGAACTAGTTGTGGTTGTGAAAGTAGGAAAGTCACACCAGGGTTTAGGTGGGATTGGGCAATTGGAGATGCTACACTCTGGAGATTGTTTATAGTTGGGTTACTCATCAAATTATTGGTTTGGGTAACCATGGGGAAAATAGTGGATGCAACTAAAACTGAGGTTGTCTCCATTAGATAGGTTTTCATACCATAGATTGGGTCACCCAAAGAATTATGGGTTTGGCTCATAGCAAGGTAATGTTTAAGGGTTGACACATTATGATCAAGAAATTTAGAAAAACATTGATCTTCCTTAGGCACAATGGGAATTTGGTTAGGGTTGGGAGTATGCTCTGTATCTGAAGTATGATCCATGATAAAATTGAAAGTGAGAGGGGAAGGTGGAAGTGGTTTCCAACTTGCATAATTGGCAAGAATTTTTGCTTGAGCTCATGTCAATACTATGCAAGAGGAAATATAAATAGTCTTACTACCATGTATTAGAATTGGAATAAGTAAAAATGAAGTTTGAGTATAGGTAAGTGGGTTATTTTAGCTTTTTATTTGGATCAAATGAAATTACACAGTCATCGATGTCGGTTACTTGACTGATGTTGGTAGAAATTTTTTATCAATGTTGGACACTGTGATATCCTCAGAGATGGAAAAACTAATGTTTTAAGAAACTAGAAGTTGAAACTAGGTAGAACAATGGATGTAAGAGGTTTGTGTAAGAAGGAAGAACTCTCAAGAAGCCTAAGATAATAGGTTATACAAACTGAGTATTAGAAATAGTATTGATTTTATGAATCAATAGGAAAACATCCTTACTAACTCCAAAATATAGAAGATAATAAAAAAGTAGAAAAAGAACATACATCTAGCAACTATTAAGTCCTAGAGATTAATTTTTAATCTCATGTTGGCTTATGCCTTAATTAGATAGTGAGAAGAGAATTTGGTTATCAAAGGTACTAGAAAGCAATCTAGAGTTGGTTTTAAGTTAGTTTTAGTGCTCAAAAGGGAATCCATCTTAAACTAGGTACATGGCTTGTTATAAGAGCTTGCTCTCCACACTTCATAAACCTAGATCCAAGCCAAGATGCTTATCCAAAATATACCTTCTATCTAGATTTTATACTCCACCAGAGAATGGAGTGGGTTCTCCCCTTGTTGGTGAAATCTAAGTAGGATAGCCAGGTAGGGTAAGGTGATCTACCATGTGATGAAATCCTGATGGGCCTTTTCTTAGGTGAGTTTAGATGTTTTTTTATGTGAATTTGATTTGGTTGTGTAACATAGGTGCACTACAATTTATTCAAAATGCATGTAATTAACTAGGTGAGTTAATATGAAATAAGCAAACTATGAAATGTAGTAAGTTTTAAACCCAAATCTAAAATGTTTAGATTCAAATGAAAATAGAGATGAAATAGAAAAAGAGTATGAAATTCACTATCCTAATGTGCATGCAAGAATAAATAAAGAAGAGATTTTTTTTTTGTAAAAGAAAATGATAAATTGCTTTTAGAGGTAAAGAGAAAAGAAAGAAAGTTTTAATTTAATGCTTTTAAACAGAAAATAAAACATTGACTTTTTTGTTTTAAGAGAAAAGAGAAAGAGGAAGTGCAAGAAATGAAATTTTCACTATAATGCACCTATATGAATGCTTAAAATAAGAAATGAACCCAAGGAAAACTCTAGGGTCTCACCGGGCATGCCAGAAATGTTTTGCTAAATTTTATCTATTTCAAATATAAAAGAAAATAGAAAAGAATGATGGGGATAAGTGATTAGAATGAACCTAGATTGGTTTACGCATTGTATCCAAATTTTGTGAGCACTCCTCTTTGGTTGGGGAGGACTACCTATAAGTAAGAAAGTACTACCACAAGATGTTTATTAGTAGTTAAATGAGTGGGCTGCCAAGTTACATGCTTGTTCTAGGAAGTGTGAAACTTTCTTAGAGACGACAGTCCACTTTTGAGAGATAAAAGAGTAATGAATAACTAAAAAAGAGGTAAAGAGAGACAGAGAAAGAGAGATAATATTACCATTATTAACAATCTGAATGTGGTAGAGAGTGATAAGGTGTAGGTGGTGTATTTTATTTGTGTTTTAGAATTTTTTTGGGTAGGTTTTGGAAAGGTTAGGGAATCCATAATTATAAATGTCAATAGGGGAGTGATCAATATCAGTTCTACTACCGAGGTCGATAGTGAAGGTGATTGATGTTGGTTAGGTTGTCAAGGTCAATAAGGGTAATAAATGTTTGGGAACATGTAGAAGGCCTTTTTAGGTCTAGATAATGGTTTTTAATCAGGTCTAGGAGGTTGCAGAGAGTTATAAGAGAGAGAGTATGGTTTGGGTAGATCTAGTCAAAGGTTTGGTGTGTCAGGTTAAGGGGAAAAATAAAAGAAAGCTTTGTAACTTCCTCGTGGGGGTTCAGTTAAAAGTGTGTAAAGCAATGCATATTAGATATAAAGTGATAATAAAATAAATGTTTAAAATACTTACAGAATAAGTGATGTACTTAGCTATGGTTACTTAATGATAAGTGCTAGATTGATGATCCCTATCAGGGAGTCTGAACCTGAATGCCTGAACAAAGAGAACAAGTGGGTGTTATTGGTCCTCAAGATCTTAATTCCTAATCATGATTGACTTATGCAAGATGAAAATAAGATAATATGTCAAAAATATAATGTTGAGAGCTTGAATGTAAGTAAGAATGAATTTTGTTAATTTAGACTGACCTAAACTTTAGATTGGAGTTTGGCTTATATTATCAATGTTGGTGATTCTATTGACATCGATCATGGGTTGATCAATTTCAATGGCCCCAGAATAGGTAAACCTTATTATGTTTGGCTTGTTTTCTATTTTTCTTCATGCCAAGTGTGACAACCATTACAAAATAGTAAAAATAAGAGGTTAAGAAGGAGGTAGTTGATTAGGAATTTAGTTTAGAAGTGAGAATAAGTCTTGGGTAGTTAGGATGAGGGGACTAGGTCTTGAGGTGACTCATCAAGTGAGAATTAGTCATAGGTCAAGGTGGATAGGTAAGGTGGTAATAGGGGTTTTTAATTAACCTAATTAAGTATTTTAAATTAATTACATGTGTGAAGGGTAAAAGCATGGGTTAGGGAGGTTAATTTTTATTATTGAAAAATAGGTTAAAAGGGGTTTTGGCATAGGGAGTTACGCATGTGTGTGTGATATAATTTTAGGGTATAAATAAATCAATCACACTTAACAGAGATATGTAGTTACCTTTGATATGGCTCTGTTAGTTCTAAAAAAGGGACTTGAATGTAAAGTTGACCTGAGTTGGACCAAATACATTAAAAGGGGCAAGTGTTGCTAGTTAGGCTCCATAGAGGGAAAAATAGGCCTTTTATACATAATATAGATCAAGAGAAGCTATGCAATCTATATACTTAAATCGACATAAATGGATACAAGAAAATCAATGTCCTTAGATTGGTTTTCCATTTATAGAAAATATTTGGCCTAGGTTTCAAACTAGGAGCTGGTGTATGTAATTAATGGAGAGGTTATCATCCTTTGACATGGTCATCATCTTAAATACAAAGTTTCTCAATGCATAAGTAGCATGGCTCACCCTAGATTTAAAGTTATGAGGAATTTGTCCTTATACATGCAAGATAAGTAAAATATGGCATGGGGAGGATAGATGAAAATTAAGTGATTAGAAAAGGTAGCTTGAGTATTAAAGGCATTCTTGGAGAATTTATTGTTTGATCACATGTTTTTTATCAATGAGGAAGCTTGAAGTTATTAGGAAAAATAAACTTTCATTTATACAAAGCAAAACAGTGCCCTAATTGGTCAAAAGATGGTGGATCATTCATTATAGTAAGGTAACAGCTTAGTTGTCATGTATCGAATAAGTTCCCCTTTTCCTTTCTCTCTTCCCTTTTTTTCTCATACCTTTCTACTATATATAGAGGATTTTGAGCCAAAAAAATACATCCCTTGATTGGTGATATACTTACTCTATCAATATCATCTTGTAACACTCTCTTGAAGCAATAAGATAAACTTTTTTATTCTAGTTTGGAGTGAAGTGTGCATTATTGGGGTTTTAACTTATAGAATGTATGTCTCTTTTCATCATCTATGAATCCTCCATGCACCTTTCCTCAATTATTTTGGTTCCTTGTAGGTTGTGTGAAGTGTTAGAATTTGGTTCCTTCTTTAAGTGTCACAAGTTTATAGTATCTCATACAGACTTATTTCTTTTTGTCCTTCACATTTCAGGGTTTTCCTTTGACCTCCATACAAAATACTTATGCTTGTGGTCTTGAGATAGGATCAGATTATTATATGTCTTGATTAAATTCAGTAGTAGTCATTAAGGCTTCCAAACTAAAATTGGATCATTCCATATTTGGTGCATCACCATCCTTAGCTTAAATTTCCCTTTCATGTTATCTTTCTCTCCCTTTTCCTTAGTCAATGGTAGGTTTTAGTGTGGGAAACAAACCAAAGTGAAGAATCTAAGGAGATAGCGTCATTATAAATCCTAGAGGTTCTACCTCACTACAGGATACCCATACCCTGAGATTATTCTAATTTTGTAATTGGGAGTGAGAGAGCCTGAAAAACTCTCTCACAAAGGTGAAATTCTAGCCTACAACAAGATGCTTAGAGTGAAATACCATGATTCATATTCCATATAAATAATAATCTCTACTATTGATCCTCCCAGAGGATCTCATATTTGGAATTTTATGTTAAAGTGTAGATCAGTGATAGGAAAGCATGTTTTGTGGATAGTGAATAATGGTAGAAAGGCAGATTTTTCATTGGACTCCTAAAATGGCCATCAGCCCTTGGTAGAAGCCTTTGTAAATATCTCGATAAAAGCTTATTTGGAAAATTAGTGGAGTAGTTTAGTGAGGGATTATGTAATTTAGGTTTTGACTTCCAACAATATTGTCAATAGCTAGAAAACTTTACAAGAGTTATCAGTTCCACAAGAAGAAATTGTTTCTTTAGAATCTTCTCTCAAATTAAGGAAAATATTTCTTAAAAATAAAGAGGATAAAATTCATTATATTGGTTCTAAGATAGGTATATAATCTATTAGATTAGGTTATCAGATGGTGAAAGTGAAATATGATGCTTTAAATTGGGCTAGTTTCCTATGTTGGAGTAAAGAGGGCTAGCAAAAAGTGGGGGTATTTTCCTAGCTAGTGGTCCATGGGTGAATTGTAACACAAGATCATCTGAGAAAAATTGGGTTTGTTGGCCCTTATAGATGTAGTCTTTGTAAACAAGAATAAGAGATGACTAACCATCTGTTGTTTAATTATTCATTTGCATGATGGTGTTGTGTCTGGTTTTGTAACAAATTTAATTAGAGATGGCCTTATTCAGAATCTCTTTATATAACATTTGCATCTTGGCCTATTCGAGAAGTAAAGAATGCCTTGTATAGCCTATGGAGATGTAGCCCAACAATTTTTATTTAGTTTATATGGAAAGAAAATAATGCTCATATCTTTGAAGATAAAGAGCGATCACATTTTTCTATCCTACGAGATATAGAGATGTCCATTTCAGAAGTAGTGTCTTCACAACTTGTTAGAAATAAGGGTATGCTTTTGCAATGGGATATGTGAATGTGTGCTGATTGGAAATTCATTAAAATCTCTCCCATTTAGAGGTCAATAGTTGATAAGAAAAATATGAAAAATAGGAAGGATGCAACTAGAATTCCTCTAAAATCTTGATGGTTTAAATGGAACTTTGACGGAACTTGTAGAGGCAATCCAAATGCCTCAAGGGCATGGTGTGTTATAAAAGACTATAGTGGTTCACTAATAAGATCCATTTCCCTTAAACTTCTAGATGATTCTAATAATTAATCCAAAGCTCAAGCTCTAACAATAGGGGTTAATATGGCTTTGGATTGTGGAATCTCCATTCTAAAAATTGAAGAAGATCCATAGGTGCTTATTCTTGCTTTGTCTACCCTAAGGGCAAAATCTTGGAAGATTACAAATATCCTAGATGTAATTTTGCCTAACCTACAAGTTTTTAGAGGATCAAATTGCAATCATTGTTTTAGAGAGAGCAATAAAGTTACAAATTTTTTGGCTAATGAGGCTATAAACCAGTGTAAGGAAGAAAGGTTGGATAATGTTAGCAACAGATGAGTAAGTTGTAGGATTTTTTAGCAAATTGAATTCTAACAGTTTATATCAATATTATAAATGCTTTTTTAAAATAATTTTATAATGTTGATATCTTGGATGGTTTTTTTATGTTGTTTTGATTTAGTTTTTTAGTTCTTTTAAAAAAAACAAAAATCATTATCAAATCTAAATCTTTATTTTAGATTGCAAGGATAGAGTGTACATTGGGTGGTAGAATCTTTTAGTTTCCATGGATGACATCAAGTTGCACATGTGGGATGATGTTTTGATGGCATCAACTTCCCAAGAATTAAGTGATAGGATGGGTCGCTCCCTCTCATTATGGATTTTTTTGTTTTGTGGAATGGGAATTGATTGGTAGGCAACATCAAGCATGAGGCATTCTAGATAGATGGTTGCATTGGCTTTCATGTTTGGTGTGGAGTCCTAGCATTTAGAGCTTTGGTGTGATGGATTGGTTCAGCTTGGAATCAACTAGTTGGCCTCTAGCCTTTGGATGAGCCAAGAGCCATGAAATGGGTTTGTTAGGTCAATGTCACGAACATGTTTGTCTAATGTTTTTTGGGCCCTTCTTTATAGGTGGTAGAAACATTAGAATAGGTTTAGGGTGTGGATTTTTTGGCATAAAGTAAGAGATTTAGAATAAACTCAGACCTAGCTTCACTTTTCATAATAAATATATGCTTGATAATGTCAAATAGGGATCAAGTTCTAAAAATGATTAAGTTTTTTGTGTGGCCTAAGTATAGATTGGAGTTGGTGGAGGAATTAGATACCCTTCCATTAAAATATTTTCTAATGCTACATTTTTCTGAGAGGGATTTATTTAGTTTCATTCCTTTGGATATGTTTCAATAATTGGAGCTTCATTTCTTGGATCTAGTGTATTTTTTGAAAGATGTTGAGGTGGCTTGTGTGGTGCAGATGGATGTTTTAGACAAATAGGGAGTAATTATGTTGGTCATCAAAGACTTGCTTAAGCCCATTTTAGGGATTAGATAATGGATGGCACTTAGGTGTTCACCAAATAGGTTCAAGGCCATCAAATGGCTAGGAAAAGGTATGGTACAAGGATCATTTAAAGCTCCTCCATGGTGGAAGGGTAAGCAATAGCAGCATTGGTAGGATCTAGGGTGAGTTCAAAAAAGGTTGGTTTTTTTTGCTATCAAGCAACCTGAAGGTGAGTCAGTAAACAAGAATATAATAAAGTTTATAAGAGTGAAGGATAGTAAAAATCATGATATGGTGGCTGACAGTATTGGCAGGTTAGGATAGGCATCTATAATGGAGAATGTGTTTCTCAGTCAAGGAAAAATGATTGAGTTGGTTATTTTAGAGTAAGAAGTAATAAGTCAATTTTTTGTAAATCTTGGTCCTATCTAGTTTTTTAATATCAGTATATGTTTGAAACTATTTATCTTTTAGTATGGTTTTGTTAAAAACCTATTTTGTTTGTCTGGTCCTATGCCTCAACTTGATTATATGCTTAGACAGACCATTTTAGTTTCTTTTTGAATCTTTTTGTTAAAAGGGCCTAGGACCCTCAAAACTCCCAAGTATTGATCCAAAAACAAGATAACCCCATGGATATAAATAGATATGAAGATAACAATCATGATAAAAGATAACACATTCAAATTTTAGTATCTATTTAAGTAAATTAAATCATAAAAAAATACTCAAAATAATACTTCCTTTCATTATCATTCACCATTCACATATAATGTAAAAAAAATGTACAAGAGCTCAATTAATGTGATGTTTGTAAATATTAAATCTATAAAACATAAAAAAATGATTAAATTTCCTTCCACAACTCAATACATTTTTAAAACCTAAGCTTGATCTCCACTTCACCTTTAACCTTAAAAACATGTAACTCTACTAGATTTCTAGATATTTCACTAGCAAATGAGAGGTCAAGGGGTCTATTAGGTTCCCCATATCTCCTCGATATTTTCCAACTATATTTTAACTATCCTCCACCTATACATTCCACTAAATGTCTATACATAATCCTATAATTTTCATGCCCAAAATATTACATAATTGAAACCAACAAAAATAGGATAATGTTTTTTAGAATGTACAAAACACATTATAGGAAAATCCATTTCCCATGGGCTAGCCATATACATGGAATGAGGTGTTAAAAGCATTAAAAAAATCACATTTATAAAATACATGGGAGACAATGTGCAAGTGGACACGTGGTTTTTATGTGACCCTGTAGGCCCCACTTGTTATATCAGTCTATAGGATCTCAAACAATACTAAAACTCTCTAAGTGAACATATAATGATCCATATTCCTAAGTTATAAAAGTTAAGTGCAAATAAAAATATGTGGTTTGATCAACCACTAGCTTGAATGGTTCATCATAACTCTCAACAAGGTTCAAGGGTGATCCAAAGTGATTCTATCCAATCACAAGGCTTAGCTCACACTTGAAGTCACAACTAAATCTAATTTTAAAATATACTTACATTATGAGGAAAAACTCTTATAAAGGAGGATGAGTACTCTTTGTATGACATAATAATGGGCCTAAAGTGTCCTTTATTATCTCCCTAATAATTAAAAACTCCATTTCAACCATTGGACTCTTTCTAACTAGGCATTTGGATTTGGTCAATGTTGAGGAAACCCTAGAAATACATAAGGACAAAAACAAATGTTTCAAATCACTATTTATGTTTTAATATTATATTTTATGAAATATGAATGAGGTTTTGGAGGATTAATTGTCCATAGTCATCACTCTTCTCCTTCCTCAACCTTCGATGATTGCCATTAATGGAACCTCCAAGTTTTAAGCATTTTTACATTTTATTTCATTTTGAAAATATATTTCAATACAAGCATGTTTGGGTTTTTTTTTTTCAAGTACATATATTCTTATAAAGTATCCATTTGGTTCTAGGCTCCTAAAATTTTTGAAAAGGCCTTCAAGAGCTTCAATTTCACCAAAATCATTAATGGCAAAAAATAAGGTTAAACTAGAAACTAATTTTTATTTTTAGTTACAAGATTTAATTTTAAGTTCAAGTTATAGGGTAGATAAAATTAATTGGGGTTACCTATTGTTTCAACCTATCTATGGATTCTAGAAGCTTGCAATTATCAAAATGATCAAAATGACCTCTCTTCAAAATAAGAGTCGTATATTGAAAAATATGTAGTATATGGCCTCAAAACTTATTCCATGCAGAAGAGGGTGAATTTGAGGGGTCCATTTTAGGTCACCCCACCTCCAAGTGTTTAGGCTTCTATAAATGGGTACACAAATTGGTTCATGTCTAACAAAATAGTTATGGTTTTAAAATTATTTCCATAGGCTCAAACTTTTATAAAATTATAGTTAAAAAAATATACTAAATAAAAAGATGAATAATTTTATATAAAAAATTGCCATAGTAAGTTCAGATGGTGGTAAAACTTCATTGACATATCTATAGTTCAAACATGTGTTTGGGTTTATTCTGTGACTCATAATCCACATAGTTTCTCATAATCAGTAGGCCTCCATGGTGGTGCTCACATGCACCATTGGTATTCTATGCCATGGCAATCATTATCATGTATAAATTTAAAAACCTCTAGGGTCTCTACTACTCATTACATGATCACATGGGTGATCCTTAGCCTATTTTTGGGATGCCATACACAAAGGGTCATGTTCCTTTCTAAGGGCCCTATGTAACCTCAAGTTACCCTAAAGGTACCCAAAACTGAAAAAAAATATTACAAATGAAATGTAAGCCATAAATTCATGAAATGAAAGACAACATGTCCCAAAATGTAATATCCCTTTTATGATTTTTCTCTATTATAATATTTTTAATATTTGTTTGAATTTAAGCAAGCTAAAATAGATTATAAACAACAACATGCAAACTAAAACTCTAAATATAATAACAATCCAAATGTAATATTTATTCAAGGAGATGATTATAAATTTAAATTTGATTACAACAAACCCTTACTACAAAATTCTCACAATAAATGAATAAACTTAATAATAAATACCAATCAATGTCTAGCAGTATATAAAAAGGTAAACAGTCCCCAACTGGTATGTCATGATGTAATATAATTTTATAGATGTACAAGAATCTATTTTAGAGTGTGACACTAGTTAAAACATCCATAGTGGTCACAATGAGGTAGAAAGTAAAATGATTGATAGTAAACACAAGGATGGCATATAACAATCCTCAATTCTAATCAATGCCAAGCATAGATATGGAGTGGACACCCTCCAAATAGCCACACAGGTCTATGATACCCCAATCAAGAGAACATCAACTACTAAAGGTTTCAATAAAAAAACATCCACCTAAACCCAAAATTAGCAGTCTAGAAAATAATTCAAACCCTCAAAAGGGTTGGAAAATGATGGTAATCCTCAATCACACTAAAACTAGAATTTAATCCTATTTTCCAAGCATAATTATGATTCTTGTATGGAATCACATTAATAGGTTAGAGCATTTTCATCCTCAACACAAATATATCAATGGTTTTTCATCCTCATATGAAAATATTGAACATAATGGCTAAAGCTTTAGATTAGCGTTTGATTGTCAAAGATGAATAATGAATCATCACTCTTTTTATCCATACTTCTCATTTTATAATTTCTCTTTTCCAATTCCACACTAAAATCATTTTAATATGCTCTTAATAAAATGTCACTTTTCATCCACTTAATGATAATTAATTTTGTCCCTCATAATAAATAATAAAATACATAAGTTTCCTTTTCATGTTGTAAAAAAATTGAATTAGGACAACTTAAAATATTATCATTAATTTATGTTCTTAACTTTATCCCTTAGCCTATGAGAAATAAGAAATATTCTAAATTTAATGATTGACTTAATTCTAAAAATGAAACATGATAGTTTTCCCTTCCCAGAATTATTTTCACTTAAGCAATTACATATTAAGAAGCTCAAGGATCTTTTCATCTTCACATGTTTCATCTTATATTAAGAGATCTTTCCAATGCACCAAATATTTTGTTATGCTCATGTTCCTCAATTCCTTCTCTTTGACATCAATAATTTATTTTGGAATTGTTATAGCTTGGAATTTCACCCCAATGGGAGAGTTTTTTAGGCTCTCCCACTTCCATCTATAAGCATGGGAACAACCTCAGGATGTGGGTGTCCTATAGTGAGATTGAGCCTCTAAGATTTTTAAAGAGGCTAGATCCTCTCGGTAGATCACCTAAAACTAATGTTGAAATGAAAATTCATGGGGAAAAGGGTTATAAAGAGGGAAAAGGGATCCTAAGAAGGCTAACCAGGTGATGCACCAATTTAAAATGGGAAACTCCCATAAGCTTGAACCCACACTAATTATGTAGAGGAAAATATTGGATTACACAACCTCAAGATCAAGTTGGTTGTATAAATATTTCATGGAGGAGTTTCAAGGAAGTGATGAATACAAATGGAGAGGAGTTATAAGACTCACTAAAATTTCACATTAATGGTGGAAAGAACACTCAACCAGACCTACAAAAAACATATAAAAATTCTTAAATAAGGTCAGAAAGGAGGACCATGGACAAGGAAGACTCTCCTTCACATGATTTCATAGTACATAGCTCAAAAGAGACAAGTCCAAGGCAAGAGATAGGCAAAGAAAAATCCTTTATTGCATAAGAGGTGGTTCTTATAAATGCTTGGTAGGTTTGATCCTAACTAGCTGAGCATATCTTATGATATCTCTAAGAGCATCCTGTCTCCTAGGAAGATAAAAAAATCTAAAAAAATTGGGAACCATTACAAAGGCAAGTCATGTGATATATATAAATAATGGGAAGAGAGAAAGAGAGCTATATATAAAGAGAGAAGAAGTTGATGATGATCATTATTGTCATCCTTCTTTATCATAAAATGTGTCACCTAGGATCATCGTACAACCTCCTTGAGCCACTCTTACATTCAAGTCTCTTTTGGTAGAGCTGAGAGAAGTTGCATTATGGGTAGCTAAATGTCTATTCCTGGCATGACTACATTTATCTTTGCATTTAAACAACATGGCATCTTTCACTTTTGCATGTCTTGTTTGAATAAGGACATGAGTCTCCATGTTTGAGAGTTCAAACTGACCCATGTTATTACTATGTTTGGATGGCTATTTGTTAGGAGCAAACCATATTGAAGGATGAGAGCCTTCATAAATTTCTAGCTACTAGCCATTTGGACTCTCTCATGCTCATTGGTCATCCTTTTGCCACTTGTCTTATACTGATTGGCCCTTTTTACTCTAACTTATGCCATGTGGTAGCCTTTCATTCATTACATCATGACTCTCATGTTGCTGGACCACGCTTAAGTCAATCACTCAAAGAATCTTGATTTACTCTATGTAGAGTGATTCAGGTTATTTGATCTCTCCAACTTTAGACTTTTTGCCTTGGCTTGTCTTTTTGAGAATCTACAAAGCACTTCTAATACTAAAGCATAATTTTGATGTCTCATTACTTATTCTGGGTTTTTGACTACTCACAACTCATGAAGTAATTAAGTAGTGCTCCTTGGAGAACCCAAAATACACTGCCTAGACCAAATTAGGCTTTTGATGTCTCATTACTTATTTTAGGTTTCTGACTGCTCACAAATTATGAATTAATTAAGTAGTGCTCCTTGGAGAATTTGAAATACACTACCCAAACCAAATTAGGCTTTCCAATCCCCACTACTTAATTTAGACTTATCATTATTGATTACTCATGAAGTGAAATAAGTTATGCTACCTAAGAAACCTAAAGTTGTCCCCTTTGGAAAACCCAAATACTTCCCAATGAGATAACCTAAAGCCTTCTATTCAAGACCATTTCAGGTCTTTAACACTTTGTTACTTACTACTTCAGAGCTTTGTTACTTAAGTCATAGGCTACCAAAAGTCTAAAGTGATCTAAAGACTTGTCATTTCTTGCTTGAAAATCTATCTTCTCATACTTAGGAAAAAATTGGTATGTGGGCTAAAAAAAAGGCCAACATTTTTGGTGACTCATAGGGAAGTATGTCTAATATGCTTGAAGAACCCAACCATTTTCTTTATCTAGTCCATTGGGTATGGAGTTTCTACTTTGGTTCAGTAAATCTAACCCTTTCTAGAACCTCCTCTTGAAGAAACAAGGAAAAACAAAACAAAGTGCCCAAGGCACTTATTGAAAGGAAACTAACCTAAAATGAAAACAAGGACAATAAATAAATGTGCTTGAAATAGCACTTAAAAGAATTAGAACAAAACTAATCCTAATATATACATGCTAAAAATATGTACCCCTTTTCTCCTAGAGCAAAAATAAATCTTGATACTTCCCTTGTCTTACAAGACAAAGGATTGAACAAGGCATGCAACTTATTGAACCTTGGCCTTAACACTTGCTTCTTTATTTTAACTAACAACTTCTTCATCACCATGTTCAATGAAAACCAAGTAGCTCCAAAATCTCATCTATATGAAACTAGAGGGTCTCAAGATGTTTGAATGGCTCTTTAACTATAGCCTCTAAAGGTGGTTCAACCAAGAAAACCTCTTTGATTTCTATGTCCTCCTTAATAAGACTAGATTTGTTCATTATCTCATGTTTTTTAGGCTCATCAAGGAGTTGATAGTCTATTTCAAAGATCTAAAACAAGTCCATATTTGCAATGAATTATTGAGGTGGCAGAGTTGGAAGACTATCCACTCCATCCCATTTGATCCACTTGAAAAATATACTCTCTTTGGCTGCAACTAGACCATATTTGCCTTGGAGAAGAACATAACCAAGTCTCAAAATCTTAAATGAGCCTCTCAACTTATTGGGAACCTCTGGCTACTCCACAAGTTCATCAGTTTGATCATCTACTTCTTGTATTTCCTCATCCTCTTCACCATGCAATAGCTCATTCAAGGAAATGACAGCCTTGATCCGCTTATTCTCCATATAAAGTGGCAGTTTTGCATCCTCAATAGTGCAGTCCACTTCATGTACAATTGAAAAAGAATATTTAATATGTTCTCCTTCATTCAAGAAGGCTACATTGATCTTTTTATGACTAAGGGGGGACCCTATGGTGATTTCTTCCTTGTATCTACTCAAGACATTCTCTTCCTTAGCCTCTTTGGATGCATCTCCCATAGGTTCCTGATTTGGTTCCTGAAGCTACTCTACTTAGATCACCTTCACCTCCTCTTCCTTCTTCTCTTGAATTCGCTGAATTGATTTTTAGAATGTAAATGTGCAGGGACAACCACCTTTTCTCTGTTATTCTTTGTTTCATGAAGGACTCTCCATGAAGGAAAGGCTCTAGGATTTTGAGGGGAGAGGAGTGGAGGATACAAGGCTTTTTGACTGACATTAGGAATCACCACCTCCTTCTTCTACCCAATGCTTTGAAGTATTTTCCAAGATGGAAAAGATGGAAAATATAGAGGCTCTTAAGGAGGGAGGGATGCGGGTTAAAATACCTTTAATCTACTTGGTTGCATGACTTGGCTCCAAGATGGGAAAGGTATAGGTTCTAACTTCATCTATTGATTATGCCTTTCTTCTTCTCTCCTTGCCTTCAGTTCCAACTCTCTGATTTGATTTTCTATATTCTCTTGAAATAGATCCTCCTTAAGGTGATTAAGAGAAAAAGAAGGCTCTTGAAGAGGGATGAAGTTTTAGACCCAAACAATAGGTTATTCCACAATAGGCACTTCATTTTTTTGATAGCCTCTTTGGATGGATTTCCAATAGGGAAAAGACTATAGAACATATGACAAACTTGGAAGATTCGAAGGATCACTTAAAATGGTCACTTGAGGAGGAATGGGTGACACATAAGAAATTTGTGGAGGTGCATATGTAGGTACAAAAGGTTGGCAGGGTTGGTTGTACTATTCCTCAAGTCCTTCCAATTTGTCCTCAATGCTCTGAATGTAACTGCATAAATCCATCATGTCACTAGTGAGGTTTCTCTAATTTTCTCTCTCAATAGGTGCCCATTCTACTTTGACTTTCTATAATGAATCCCTCATAAAATGGATTTGTTGAGGGGGAACATTTTGGCCATAACACTTTTTTTAGCACAACTCTAGTGCATGCTTGTCAAGGTTCACTAAAGTTTGCCTGAGTATTGGTATAAATGGCTCATGGTAGGGTTAATGAGGAGTATTATTTTGATGTGCTTGTTCATATGGATGATCAGGGCAATATTCCTACATATATAGATCATGAGAAAATTGCCAAGGTTCATCATAGCCTTGATAAAAAAATTGGAAGGGATAATTGAGCTCATATGGATCATTAGGATCATATTGGGGTTGTTTATAAGGAGGTGAATAATAGGAATATTCACCATATCTATTCATGTTAGCCTCATAATTCAAGTAGGAACTGATTAAAACTTCAAAGAGATAAACTTGGTCTGCTCATAACCAGACACTTGATTTAAAGTCACCAATGGTGCTAATACTTGCTTTCAAAAACAAATAATGATGATCAGGCATGTAGACTACTTGAACTAGCTGATAGATGCTCAGAGTCAACATTGATGTTTGTTAAATGCCTCCAAAGGCTGATAAGTATAAATACAACACCAAAATCCTTTCACTGCTTTGGACCTTAGTCCCACTGGGCATGCCAAAACTGTTATAGCATGGAATTACACCGCTGTGGGAGAGTTTTTTAGGCTCTCCCACTTTTGGCTATAATCATGGGAATAACCTCAAGATGTGGGTGTCTTATGGTGAGGTTGAGCCTCTAGGATTTTTAAAGAGGCTAGTTCCTCTCGGTGGATCACTTAAAACTAATGCTGAAATGAAACTTTATAGGAAAAAGGGTTATGAAGAGGGAAAAGGGATTCTAAGAAGGCTAACTAGGAAATGCACCAATTTAAAATGGGAAACACCCATAAGATTTAACCCACACTAATTCTATAGAGGACAATACTAGATTACACAACCTCAAGATTAAGCTAGGTGCATAAATATTTCATGGAGGAGGTTTAGGGAGTGATGAATGTGAACAGAGAGGAGTTCTAAAACTCACTAGAAGTTCACATTAATGTAAAAAATAACACTCAACCAGACTTGAAAATAGCATCAAAAAATCCTTAAACAAGGTCAAAAAGGAGGACCATGGATGAGGAAGACTCTCCTTCAAATGATGCCATTGTACGCAGCTCAACAGACACAAGTCTAAGGCAAGATACAGGCAAAGAAAAATACTTTATTGTATAAGAGGTGGTCTTACAAATGCTTAGAAGGGTTGAGCCTAACTAGTTAAGCATATCTTACTATATCTCTAAGAGTGTCCCATCTCCTAGAAAGATTTAAAAAATCTAAAAAACTGGGAATCATTACAAAGGCAAGTCACATGATATATATAGAGAACAAGAGAGAGAGAGAGAGAGAGAGAGAGAGAGAGAGAGAGAGAGAGAGAGAGAGAGAGAGAGAGAGAGAGAGAAGTCATTGGTGACCATTGTTTTCATCCTTCTTTATCATGAAATGCATCACCCAAGATCACTACATAACCTCTTTGAGCCACTCCCACATTTAAGTCTTTTTTGGTGGAGTTGAGAGAAGTCACGTTATGGGCAGCTAGACGTCTCTTCTTGGCATGACTGCATTTATTTTTGCATTTAAATGGAATGCCATCTTTCAATTTTATGTTTCCTATCTAAAAAAGGATGCAAGCCTCCATGCTTGGGAGTTCAAATTAACCCATGTTATTCCTATGTTTGGATGGTTATTTATCAGGATCAAACCATATTGAAAGATAAGAGCCTTCATAAATTTCTAGTTACCAACCACTTAGACTCTCCCATGCTCATTGGTCATCCTTGTGCCACTTGTCCTTTGCTAATTGGACATTTCTACTCCAACTTACATCACTAGCAGCCTTTCATTCATTGCATCATGACTCTCATGTTGTTGGACCAAGCTTAAGTCAAGCACTCAAAGAATCCCAATTTACTCTATGCAGAGTAATTCAGGTTCTTTGATTTCTCCAACTTCAGACTTTTTGCCTTGGCTTGTCTTTTTTAGAACTCAAAAATCACTTCTAAGACCAAATAGAGATTTTTATGTCTCATTACTTATTTTTGGTTTCTAACTACTTATAACTCATGAAGTAATTAAGTATTTCTCCTTGGAGAACTTGAAATACACTACCCAATCCAAATCAAGCTTTTGATGTCTCATTACTTATTTTGGGTTTCTGACTACTCACAACTTATGAAGTAATTAAGTAGTGCTCCTTGGAGAACCTAAAAGACACTACCCATACCAAATCAGGGTTTCCAAGCCCCACTACTTACTTTGGACTTATCATTATTGATTACTCATGAAGTGAAATAAGTTTTGTTGGGTAGGAAACCCGAAGTTTTATCCTCTGGAAAACCCAAAGACTTCCCAATGAGATAACCTGAAGCCTTCTATTCAAGACCCTTTTAGGTCTTTAACACCTTTTTACTTACTACATTATATCTTTGTAACTCTAAAATGTATAAAACCATTTAAGTCATGGGCTACTAAAAGTCTGAAGTCTTCTAAAGACTTGTCATTTCCTGCTTGAAATTTTATCTTCTCATACTTAGGTAAAAATTGGTATGTGCACCAAAAAAATGGCCAATAGGAATTAATATCAATTTACCATCATCATCTAAAAGAGGTAACTCACTTAAAGGAATGATGTGTTGTCCTACTGCGCATTTGAGGCACTAAACATGAAATACATTATAAATTCTATTGTATTCTAGCAATTCAAGCTCATAAACAAACTCTTCAATCCTTCACTTATTCCTATAAGGACCATAAAAGTGAGGATTAAAATTTTTAACTCCACTTTTATTGAGAAAATGCTATTTATATGGCTTCCATCTCAAGAAAACCATGTCTACAACCTCAAATTTTCCCTCAATATGATGTTGGTCCACATAAAACTTTAGTTGATTCTATGCTCATTGAACATTTTCTTTGAGTGACTCTAATATTTATCAACATTGTACAACCAAGTCTCTTACCCCTAGCACTCTAATATATGTAATAACCAAATCTAAAAAATAAAGAGAATCATAACCATACAAAGCCTTGAAATGAGTCATACTAATGGAAATATGATGTGAGGTGTTGTAATAACACTCCCCCATATAGAGCCATTTCATCAAAGCTTTTTTGCCTTATTACATAATTCCTCAAATATCCATCAGTCTAATTATCCACAATCTATATTTTCTCATTTATTTAAGGGTGGTAATTGGTAATGGGATTCAACTTGGTTCTCATCAAATGAAAGAGATCATGCTGAAATAAACTAAGGAACCTATTATCCCTATTAGTTACTATGTTCTTAGGTAATCCGTGAAGCATAAATACTTCTCTAAAAAATAAATTAGTAACTTATGGTTCCTCAAACTTAGTTTTATAGAAAATAAGTGAACATATTTAGAAAGTCTATCCACTACCACATAGATACAAATCTTACCTTAAATTTTTGGAAGACTTATGATAAAATTCATAGAAATGTTCTCCCATTTTATATTTGGAATTATTAAGGGTTGTAATAAACCTATTGAAAATACCTATTCTGCTTTATTTTTCTAGCAAGTAATACACTCTCTAATGAATTAGAGGACCCTTCCCTTAATTCCTCTTAATAAAAATTTATCCCTTATTTACTTGTAAGATTTTAAATACCTTGGGTGACTAGTTAAAAGTGTATCATATATAACTCTCAAGACTTTATTATTCACTTTTGATTTAGGAACAAGATAAATTCTATCCTTGTAAAGGATGATATCATCAATCACCTTATACCTATCATCCTATAATTTTCCTTAAAATGATATCATTAGTGAGAACATTATTTGCAAACTTTGTTATTATAGTAACCTTCCAATTAATAGATACTTTAGATATAAAACATATAAATGGTTTTCTAAGACAAAGAATCAATTACAACATTATTTTTTCCCTTAACATACTTTATGTCAAATTTATATGCCTAAAGTTTACACACCCATTTTTCTGCCTATTATTCAATTCCTTATGGTTGAGAAAAAACTTTAAACTATTGTGATCTGTCTTGACCACAAATCTTCCACAAACCAAGTACTACTTAAATTTTTCCCAAGCATAAATGATGGCAAGAATCTATTTTTCATATATGGAGAATCCACATTCTGTATCTTTAATTTTTGACTCTCAAATGTTATGGGATGTCCTTTTTGAATCAAAACCACCCCAATCCCTTCTCTTGATCCATCACACTCTAAAATAAATGGAATATAAAAATCTAGAACAATTAATATTGGGCATGAACTCATTATAGTTTTGAGTTTTTCAAATCCTATTTGGACTAATTTAGATGAATTGAATGTTCCTTTATTTATTAAATCAGTCAATGGAATAACCAATTTTGAAAATACTTTAATGAACCTCCTGTAGTAACTACAAATACCTAAGAATTCCCTTAGTTGTGACAGTGTGCTAGGAGGAGGCCAATACAATATGGTTTGGATCTTCTATTGGTCTACCTAGACTCCTTGGGCATTGATAACATCGCCAAGGTATATAAATTTATTCATGCCAAACTCACACTTGGACTTCTTAGTAAAGAGAGATTATTGCTCTAAAATTCCCATCACTATATCTAAGTGTCTCATATGCTCTTCCCATGTATTTTTATACACCAAAATATCATAAAAAAATACCAAAACAAATTTACTCAAGTACTTAATGAAGATGTGGTCCATGCATGACTGGAAAGTAGCTAGAGCATTTGTCAAGCCAAAAGGCATAACAAAAAATTCAAAATTCCCAAACTGACACCAAAATGTTATTTTTTGTACATCTTCATCTCTTACTCAAATCTAATGATAATTAAATCTCAAATATATTTTATAAAAATTTGTATCTCCATGCAATTCATAAATCAAATTATCGATATTGGGTATGGGGTACTTATTTTTTATGGTATTATAGTTAAAATCTTGTTAATCAATTCACATCCTCATGTTACCATATTTCTTTACTATGACAACAAAAGAATCAAAGGGACTAGATCTAGGTTGGATATGTACCATCTCAAATAATTCCTTGATTTCCTTCTAAATTTACTCTTGGAATGCTCTTGGATGGTGATAAGGAATAACTACATGTTTAAAACCTAGTTCAAACTTAATTATGTGTTTAAATCCTCTATTTGGTGGTAAGCCTAGAGGTATACCACTAAAGACTGTGACATGCTTGTCTAAAATAGATTGAATATCCTCATGGTAGGATATATTATTTGTGGATGAAGTTGTAGTATTAACTAAATAATGGTTTGTCCAAGTTACCTTCCCTCTACAAAAATATTTCTCTATCCTCTTAGTCTTGACCACTCTAGGAGCTCCATTGGTCATGATTTGAAGCACAACCTCTTTCCCATCTGATTTAAACTTCAGATCCATGGTCTAATAATTTTGGGTAAATCCTCCCAAATAATGTAACCATTATACCCCAAGTACCACATCTTTTTATCTTATTCCTACAACATATAAGTCATCACTTAATTTTTCTCCCCAAAGTAAGATTAAGTTGTTTAATTAGCTTGGTACATGGAATGGTGAATCCATAAGTTATAGTCACATTGAATTCCTTTAAATCCTTTGTTTTCAAACCCATCTTGATTACCAATCCTTCATCATTAAAATTTTGGGTTGCCCCATTTTTAATTAGCACCATGAAATTCTTCCCTTATAAAACTCCCTAAACTCTAAAAGGATGATATCTAGGAGCACCAAATGATATGGTAAGGATGCCTTATAAAGTATCTACATCTTCCTTCTTTTCATGTTCTAGTTCATGGGTTTAAATTTATATTTCAGATTCTTTAAATTCTAATTCACCATCAGATGTAATCTCAATGTAGTGTACTTATCTGCACCCAAGACATATGTGGTTGGATTCTCATGGATCCTTACAAGTGAAACATATGTTTTTTAATCTAAGATCATTCCTTATTTCCATCTCTTTATTCACTTTTGATAGCTCCTTTTTTTTAAACCTCCCTTAATTGAATGGCTTATTTTGTTTCCCATAATATGTTGACTTTGGCTGCCCATAAAGTGTTTTCCTTGTTTTCCCAAAATGTATTTTCCCTTGCTATCCTACATGAAGAAATTTGCCCTTTAGAGTTGATTATTTTAGGTTTAATGTTCTCTTAATTTATTCTTAAAGAGGCAAAGGGTCAAAATATTTTACCATACCCTTAGGTAATTCAACCAATCCTTCCATAAATAAGACCAAAATTCTTCTTTCAATTACATCTAGTACCATAAAAAATAGCCTCTAGAATTCAGAAATTTAGATGTCCACCATTCCTTCCTATTTGAGTTGGGCTAACTCCCTAAAATGTACCTTTCATATTTCATACCAAACATTTCCATCAATATTTGGCTGAATTCTTCCAAGATAAAGATAGAATCATGTCCTTGGCTGACCATACCATGGTACCACCACTCATGTGCCACTCCATCCAAATGAAGTGTTATTAATTTTATAGATTCTTCATCATATGTAGGATTCAGAGACAAGTATGTATCCAATTTGTGTAACTAAGACTTACATGAGCATTTATTTAAGTCATCATAAGTAGGAATAGTGATCTTATCCAAATTTTATTGGTTGTATTTATAGGGATGATCCTTTTGAGTTCTCCTTCCCCTTCTTACACTATTCTTCTTTATTAGAACACATTACTCTAAAAAAATTAATGCCTGTTATACTGCAAGGTTGAATTTTTAATATTATGAATGAAATGCTACAAAGTCATTACCTATGTGATTTTGGTGTTAGGTTGTGGAGCTAAGAGCTTCACTGATGCAGACATGGAGGAGGTTGCTGAGAGGTTGCTAAGTTGCAGATCAACCGACGTCAGTCTAATTAGCCAATGTCGGTCATATATAGTGAGAAGAGCAACTGACATTGGTCAGAGATCAGCCAGTGTCGATCACCTCTAGGTAGACAGGGACCAACGTTAGTCACCTGTGTAGTTCCAAAACTGCCAGTTCACAGACAGTTAGTTAACGAACTGATTGTTTGCATGTAGAAGGCTAATTATAGACTTGAAGCTATGGATCTAATTATTGTAATTAGATGTCTAATTATTGTTTGCATGGGATCTATATAATAGACTCATGGGCTGTATTGTAATTTGTGCTAGAGAGTAAGAGAGTAAATATTAGCTCTTTCAGAGTGAAGAGAGCAAGGTGTGTTCCTCCTAGTGCCACAGTGCCAAGTATGGGTGTTGGTTTGGAGAATCAAAAGGATTCTTCATGTATGTAGGATCTTGGTCAACAGGTGTGCAAGGCCACGTTTAGAGATCTGCATGGTAAGTAAGATCATTGATCTACAGGTGTATGTGTGTGTGAAGTCTAAGGTTTACAAGTGTGCAGAACCAAATTGATCTATAGGTGGCAGCAGGATCAAGGTAACAGCAACACAATAGGGAACAAGATCAGGTGGGATCTACTTGGAGTATGGTGTGTACTCAGTTAGAGAGCAAAGAGAAAGGCAAGGTAGATCCTTCCAAAGTAAGATTAGTTGAGTTGCAAGTTGTTGCAAGTTCATGGGAGATCTACTTGGCATATGTTGTGTACTCAGGTTTGAGTATGTGTGTATACTCGGTGTACTGGCAGTATTGTTACTAACTGGTTGACTGGCAGTGTTGTTACTAGCTAGTGGAGGTGAACACCAACTCTGTGTTTGAGTTGTGTGTTGGGACCATAAGAGAGAGAGTGAGCTCTTGAAGAGATTTACTATTTATGCCCTAGAGGTGTGGGAGCCCTAGAGGTGTGTAAGGAAGAAGACTGTGGCAATCTTCTTTGTTGTATTTCCTTTTGGAAGAGTATTAATACAATTGGGTATTGTCTCTCATATTTTGTGTTATTTTTGAATTCTAGTTACTTGTTACTTCTGGTTTAATTCTGCATGTTTAGTTGCTTGGTAATCAATGGTGCTTCCTAGATCCTAACAGTTGGTATCAGAGCTAAGGTTGCAGGGAGTAGGTTTTATGTTTGATTACAGGTCACTCTCAGGAGTTTTTGATTGAGTGGGAGTATAGCAATGGCAAAAGAAAGTACACTAAGAATGGAGGAATTCAAAGGCATGAATGGTCAATTACAGTGTTATGGAAAGAAAGAGCATGAAAAGAAAGATTGTTGATTGGTAGCAGATCAGCATGAAGGAACTGATGAAGCAGATGTTGCAGGTGTTGTTACATAGGATGCTCTGGGATGTTTCTTGGATAAAGTAGAATCTTGGTTTATAGATTATATTGCCTCTTTCCATGCAGCCCCATATAGAGGGTTTGGTGAGCCTTGTCAAAGTATTGGCAAAGGGGAAGTGTTGCTAAAATTACAGGCGGCCAACACATGGGTGTTGAAGAAGGTCATGCAGGTCCTAGTCTTGAAGATGCGGCTAATTTCTTCAAGAAATTTGGGTGATGAGAGATGCATAAGAAACCTCATAGTGGATGCACTTGAATTAGTAGGTGGTAAGAAAGCAGGTACTCTTTATCTACTTGCTTGTATTACTGATTCTTCTTCTATTGCAAGGAGGTGGCTTTGTAGGCTTGGTCACATGAGCAAAAAGGAGATGCATGTTCTTAAAAGGAAGTCAAATGTCTTTGATAGACTTAAGAAGTAGAAAGCCTTGATTTTTATGGAGGAGATGATGGATAGAGATCAGTGAAGAAGGCTGGATACTTCTGAGCAGGGCAGTTTGGACATGGGTTTGATTCAAAGTAAGCTCGCGGGTAAAAAGTCATCACTCATAGGAGAACACAGGTATCGATGTCAGTCAAGAAAAATTGATGTCAAATAGATAGGCACCAACGTCGGTCATGTGTAGAAGGCAAATTCAGTGGTGTTAGGTAGGTGGAGATCAATGTCAGTAGGATAACTGGCATCGGTGACCTGGATAGTCACATGGAACTGACGTCAGTCAGATGCAGACTATGTGGTGACCGAGGTCGGTCACTAGAATAGATTTTGGGTGGATAGAAAGCTATCAAGGAGTCTCAAATGCCCATGTGGAGGACTGAAAGGGTAAGTAAGCCTCAAATTCATTATTCCTCTTCTTTATACTAGTTGCTCACTGCAGAGTAGGAAGGATCTAGGAAACAGTGGGAACGTGGCATGGATGAGGATGCAGAACCAAATAGGAGATTTGGTAGGGTTGCCAGCTGGGATAAAAGCACTGAGAGACAAATGGATTCCTTGGTTAAAGAATAGAGAGAATGGACACGTGAGATGGAAGGCCAGGTCATATGGTCTTGAGGAAGCTGCAGGACAGTGGTACAGGTTTTGACAAGTGGATGACAAAGCAGGGCTTTAGTCAATGTCAGTGTAACCATTATATTTGTCTTACCAAGTTGGATGATGATTGCAACATTATCCTATTACTGTACATGGATGGTATGCTTGGAGCAGGTTCAGACATATAGGGTTTTACTGAGCTAAAGGTAAGGTTAGTTCAGTGGTTTACCATGAAGGATTTGGGAGCAGTGAAATTCTTTGGCATGAGTATCCTAGAGATAGGGAGATCACATGTTGATGTTGTCACAAGATGATTGTGTGAAGGTAATGCAGGATGCAGAACAGGGTAGCACACCTATGGATGGATAGGTCACAGAACAGGGTCCCCAATCACATGATGAGGTTGAGTACATGTGTACTCCCTGAGTTTGCCCAAGTAGTGGGTGTTGTCAAAAAGTTTGTATTCAATTCGAGAAGGAAGCACTAGAAAGCAGTTCAGTGGGTTCTCAGGTATCTGAGAGGGACCAGTTGCAGGGATTCATGCTATGCAGGGTCAAGGACTTTGGATGTGGTAGGTTACTTGGATGATAGGTGTTGTACCACAGGATGTGTGGTGGTTGGTCTTTAAGATTGAGCTTGGAGAGGGATATAAGCCAAGAAACAAATTAGATAGTGTACGAGTACAGGGATAGTGTAGCTATTTATCTCCAAGTGGGAGATTGTTAGGTTGTGGAGCTAAAAGCTTCATTGATGTAGACATGGAGGAGGTTGTTGAGAGGTTGCTAAGTTGTAGATCAACTGATGTTGGTCTGATCAGCTGACGTCGGTCATATACAGTGAGAAGAGCAACTGACATCGGTCAGAGATCAGCTAGCGTCGGTCACCTCTAGGCAGACAAGGACCGACGTCGATTGCTTGTGCAGTTCCAAAATTGCCAGTTCATGGATAGTTAGTTAATGAACCAATTGTTTACATGTAGAAGGCCAATTATAGACTTGAAGTTGCATATCTAATTATTGTAATTAGATGTCTAATTATTGTTTGCATGGGATCTATATAATAGACTCATGGGTTGTATTGTAATTTGTGCTAGAGAGTAAGAGAGCAAATATTAGCTCCTTCAAAGTGAAGAGAGCAAGGTGTGTTCCCCTAGTGCCACAGTGCCAAGTATGGGTGTTGGTTTGGAGAATCAGAAGGATTCTTCATGTATGTAAGATCTTGGTCAGTAGGTGTGCAAGGCCACATTTAGAGATCTACATGGTAAGTAAGATCATTGATCTGTAGGTGTATGTGTGTGTGAGGTATAAGGTTTGCAAGTGTGCAAAACCAAGTTGATCTGTAGGTGGTAGCAGGGTCAAGGTGACAGCAACACAATAGGGAGGAAGATCAGGTAGGATCTACTTGGAGTACGGTGTGTACTCAGTTGGAGAGCAAAGAGGAAAGCAAGGTAGATCCTTCCAAAGTAAGATCAGTTGAGTTGTAGGTTGTTGCAAGTTCATGGGAGATCTACTTGGAGTATGTTGTGTACTCGGGTTTGAGTATGTGTGTATACTCGGTGTACTGGCAGTATTGTTACTGACTAGTTGACTGGTGGTGTTGTTACTGGCTAGTGCAGGTGAACACCAACTCTTTGTTTGAGTTGTGTGTTGGGACCGTAAGAGAGAGAGTGAGATCTTGAAGAGATTTATTGTTTATGCCCTAGAGGTGTGTAAGGAAGAAGACTGTGGCAATCTTCTTTGTTGTATTTCCTTTTGGAAGAGTATTAATACAATTGGGTATTGTCTCTCATATTCTGTGTTATTTTTGAATTTTAGTTACTTGTTACTTCTGGTTTAATTCTACATGTTTAGTTGCTTGGTAATCAATGGTGCTTCCTAGATCCTAACATTTGGGGCTCTACCTCTTTCATATGTTATTTTTATTTTTACAAAAAAAATTCTTGGAAAGTCTTGGAATGGGTGTTGATTTAGTCCCACTTATTAGCTAATGATATTCCTTCTCCTTGATTTGCCTTATTTTGATTAACATTTTATAGAGATTCTACTAACCTTACCATGGATTCTCTCAATGTCATTTGGATTTTTTATTTACAAATCTATCTGATCCCAGCCGATTATTTCTTGAAAATAACTCGTTTAATCTTTAGGAGGAACTCTTTGTTCTTTGTCCCTCGTGACCTCTTTTTCTTTCTCTAGTGACTGGGCCCTTCTTTTTTATATTTCTTAATACCTTATTTTTATTTTATTAGGTTGCATATGAAATCAAAATATTATTTTCCCTTGTAGGTTGGCAAAATCAATGCTATAATACCACTATAATATCCTTTTTATGATTTTTCTCTATTCCATCTTTTTTGTAATTTTCTAAATTTAAGCAAGCTAAAATAAATCTTAAACAACACATGCAAACCAAAAATCTAAATTTGATAAAAACCCAACTGTAATATTTATTCAAGGAGTTGATTATAAATTAAAAATTGATTATGACAAAACCTTACTATAAAAATCCAACAACAAATGAATAAACTCAATAATAAATACCAAATAATGTCAAGTAACTTGGAACAAGGTACATCAATCCCCAAATAGTATGATAGGATGGAATATGTTATTGTAGATGTATGGAAAACACTTTTAGATTATGACACTTGTAGACATTCATTTTTTTCCACTTTCATGTATAAACTAGGTTCTAGCTTGATTTCTATCAAATGATGTATTTTAAGCCTAAAAGTCACTATATTGCCCAAATTAATCTACATAATGGATATAGCAACCCAAAAATGTGTTGAGGTTTGCTTATTTAGGTTATTACCCTATATGCACCAATAACCTTGGTTGGATTGAACCCTAGTCAAATTTTGACTTGGAAAATTGACATTCTTGGAATATTTATCGATGAATACAAAACATTTAAAATAATTCATAAAATCCAAAACCCCTAAGTAAGATTAATTAAAAATAAAATATCAATTAGCTTGCTTAAGTAAAAATTCTAAGTTGGATTAGGGAATTACATTTATTGAAAATTAAATTTTTCAATAAAGATGAAGAAAAAGTCAAGGGAGCTAATAAAATGTTTTATTAATTCTTAAAATTCAAGAAAATCTAAGTCACAACCTCGTAAATATCTTCTATGAGATCTCATGGCTCATAAATATCTAGAACATGATTTTTCAAGCCTTCATAATTATTTTTACTCAAGTTAGGGTTAACCTAAACTCAATTTAGGTTATTTTATAGTCAACCAAAGTTAGAACTAAACCTAACCTCCCTAGGGTTAGAGTTAGTTTTGAGACCTATAAATACAAGTGTCCTCACTCTACCCAAACAAGATTTTGTGTGTAAGGTTATTCTATATGAATGCATTCAAGAATCCATCAAAGTAATGTTATAATGTCAAATTTAAACCAAAATTCACACTAAGCCAAGCCAAACAAAGGAAAGCCATTTGTGGTCTTAGATAAATGTTTCTAAGAATGAGAATGCATTGATCAAAGTCTCTAATGCCATAATCTGAGAAAGAACATCTTCTGTGCCAACAAATGGACAATAATTTTATTAAGGAAGGTAAAATTGTTGTATGTTTTTATCTCTTGTTTGTATTTTCATTCATTATGTTATGTTCCCCCTAGTACTTATGCAAGAGTGGTTTTGTTTCATTGCATTATTATACTTGAATTTTCTTTAGATTCACTAAAAAGTAACTAATAACATGTATGTGCTCTTTGGATTCCTCATGATACATAATGACATGACCGGTGGGATCATGAACCCCATATAGACCAAATTAATGATGTGGAACCTTCAAAATTCATATAAATATCACTTACATCTTCATGTTTTTAGTTTTATTCTCAAAATTTATGTCATTTTATTTAATAAATAATTGGTGAATTCACCCTTCTAAATGATGACTTCTCATGTTTTATCCATGTGAAAACTACCCAACTTTAGGAATCTCATTTAGGGTCATCTAAACACTATTTTTTATGATTTTTTAAACCACATGTTTCATCATTAATTTTTATATTATGTAGTTAGTTTTCCTTCACATTTCATTTATGTTTCATAAAATAGAATATACAATAGTGCTAATTTGTTTTCCAATCTAACTTGTTTGTTGTAGGTTTCACTTGCCAAATACCACATTTGAAACTTCTAATCATTTTTTGTAGGTTTTCTCAAGCTAGGATAAACCATTTTTTATCCCAAAAGTCCATTTTTACATTTTGTTTTGGTGTTTAAAACTTGAACAAATAGCTTTCATTTCTTTCATCATTTTCAATTTTTCATAAAGGTCCAAATTTCATTCACATTTTATTTGATGCCTTAAAATGAAAATTCACTTTAGATTAGAGATCTTAAGATATTTTTTTTCCTTATTTGTTAATTAGTTTCAAATTCAAGAGTAGAATTTTTATGTCAAAATAAACTTTACTTGTATGCTCTCCCCCCGTCCCTTTTAGGGAACTCGAGTGATCAAAAGTACATTATTTATTGCCTTATTTTTTGAGCCTAGAATGGAATAAACATAGTGTATACTCTTCCTAAGTTCCAAGTGACTTGGGTGACTTAGAAATGACCTCTAAAATTCTTACAATTTTCATATGTTTATTTTACTACATTGGCTTGTGGGAGTGAGTTCATCACTTCCTCGTAAGTTTTTCAGGGATGTGTTGACCTGGGTTTTCATCTCCAAAAATTATACTAACCTCACTCTATTGTGGGGTATATAAATTTGGAACGTGATAATGGGATTGAATAGTCACTAAGAAGTTAGCTTGACAATCCTAATGAAAACCTGGATCAGTTCATGTTTATCATCAGACTTCACTAAGTAGTACATGATTGAAGTTGTTATACAAAGGACTAGACCTTTATATAGAAATTTAGTGAGTTTTAAACCAATTTATTTTATTTTACCTTATGTTATCCACATTTGGGACCCTAACCCCATTTTATTGTGGAATATCTTGCCAAATGTTGAGTGTTTCACACTTTAAGTTCATGCCACGTATCAATGATTTAGAGATAAAAGGGGATTAAAACTCTACCTACATACACTCTTTAATTTTTGGATTAACACTTAATTAATTTTGAGCATTGGTATATCAATGGAGAATTTGGTAGAAACTATGCACACCTTGTCAACTTTAGGGATAAAATGTGCATGTAGTGTTTTTTCTATTTTATTTTATTAGCATGTGTGTTCGGGTCTAAAATTTTTTGTTTGTCAAAATTGAAATTATTATAATATCTTCACATATCAAACACCACTTTTAATTAAGAGGTGTTACACTACCCATTTTGTTTCAAACATTTTCATTGGATTTTATTCCAAAACCATTGTCATACCACTTGTTTAAAAGAGTGTTATTACACTACCAATTTTGTTTCAAACATTTGCCCTAGAGTTTATTGAAAAAACAATTTGTGTTCCAATTGTTTCAATAGAGTATTGTTACACTATTTCTTTGATTCTAAAACTTTCCTTGTTTGAAACCAAGTTCTAAAACTGATCATACCATTTATTTCTAAAATGCATGATTGCACTGCCAATTTTGTTTCAAACGTTTGTTTTGGATTTTATTCCAAAACCATTTTTATATCACTTGTTTTAATGAGAATCATTATGTTTTTTATTTCATTTCAAATATTTAACTTCAAATTTTTCCAAAACCATCATTTTTTACCACTGTTTAATGGATTATTATTATGTTGTCTTTTTATTCCAAAACAATTGCCTTGTTTGAAACCAAGTTCCAAAACCGTTCATACCTTTTATTTAAAAAATCATGGTTATGTTTTCCATTTGAGCCTCGACCATTGTTTATTTAAAATTTCAATTATTTAAAAAATCTCATTCAAAATATATCTTTCGAAGTTTAGATCTAAAATAATTGGTTTACACTTGATTCTTGTCTACAACATGGGCTTGAGTGGTTCATCTTTATGTTTTTAAATTGTGAAACTTGGATGGATTTTTAGTTCAATTTTAAAAGACCTTTTCCTTAAGACCAAATGTGCCATTTGTTTGAAATCATGATCCATAGACGTGAGAGTGTTTCAAAATTTAAATGCCTAGCCCAAGTTTGTTTATGTCAAGACATATTTTTCATGCCTTGATCAAGTTTATTTTTAAATGCCTAACCCAAGTTTTTTTATGTCAAGAAATATTTTTCATGCCTCGATTGAGTTTTTTTTCAAATGCCTAGCCCATGTCTGTTTTCAATTCCAGTTTCACTTAGACCTAGACCAAGTTTGTTTTCATGTCCAAATTGACCATGTTTAAAGCCAAACCCTTTCCAAGCATCAACTATTTCAATCAAATTTAAAAATCATGCTAAATTAGGGCTTTTTTGAACCCATAATCTAATCTAATCATGGTCATTTTTTACCCCTTTTAGACCATGCCAATCAAACCAAATCTGACCTAGACCTAGACCAAGTCTATTTCATAACCAAGATAAAGTTTAATACCATTTTCATAGATGAAGACCACCCTCTTTAGGTTAATTTACAAACCCATCCATGTCAATTATCATATGTTGATATCACCCTTCTTTGGGTGAATTAAAGTACCATATTTTCCCTTTCAATAATAATGATACATGATCCCCTACTTATGCCAATAATCTTCCTTTGGCCTACATTAGAAACCAAGCTTTAAAATTCCCAAAGATGACCATTCCAAACCATCCTAATTTGTAATATGTTAGAAACCAAGTTCCATAGTGCCCAAGGATAACCATTTTAGGCCCTCCTTTGGCCTGCATTAGAAACCAAGCTCCATAATATTCAAGGATTACCATTCTAGACCCTCTTCATTTGACCTACATTAGTAACCAAGCTCTATAACACCCAAGTATTACCATTTTAGGACCTCCTCCTTTGGCATGCATTACCAACCAAGCTCTACATCACCCAAGGATTAACATTATATGCCCTCTTCCTTTGGCCTACATCAATAACCAAGCTCCATAGTACTCAAAGATTACCATTCAATGCCCTTCCAAATCTGGTAGTTCATTATCCCAACACGGTTGTGTAATTTTTACTACATATATCATATTTACCATCCCAAACTCATAGCTAGTCTTTGTTGAGCATCTTAGATGAGACTATTTACAAAGAGCTCATTATTAAACCATATGTCATTATTTATCCATCGTCAAACTTCTCCCATTTTAAAAAATTTAAGTTGGTCGTTGAGCCACAACAGAGATAATCATTACCTCTCCAAAATTCATTAATTAAAGACCAAGATGTGTCAATATTTGATATTTTTCAACCAAGTGTAATCCAATGCCAATACAACCAACCAATCTATGATGTTTTTATTAAAACACCTATTCATGATGAGTTAACCTAATTTGAATCACATTTTGACCCTTTCCTTTTAATTCAAGAGTGTTAATTTAAAAAATCAATCTTTATTGAATCACCCCTTAATTATTATAACTACCTTTGGGCAAATAATTATTTTGACCATTGTCTTATTTTTAAGGAGCCTCACTTTGATAAGCTAGTCTTTGTGGAGTTGCATGTTGATAATTTCCCTTTTGTTGAGAAGCCTCATTTTGACAAGCATGTCTTTGTAGATTCCTTCTTATCTGAGACTATTTATTAAGATCCCATTGGTAAAATTTATGCCATTACTCATCCAATACCAAACATTCAACATAACATCTTTAACACCACACTAGATAAAAAATTAAAATTAAAGTCAGGTTCTATTTTTGAACTTATATAAAATTTAGCATCATAAGTAAAATCAATTTTACTCTCAATATTGGTGGAATAAAACCACTGAGAGGGTTGGAGGGTAAAATAGTGTCTTAAAATAATATTTTATTTCCACTTAACATCTATTAACCTTTCAAACTATTATAGTGAACAAGAAATACATAGAGAAGTAATCACATAAACATGAAGCAAGATATCAACACATGAACACAAGAGATATGTGGGATACCCTCATGGGGGATAAAAACCACTAACACACCACTTATAAAATAGTCCTATAAGCAATGTATTAATATTTAGTGAGTCACCAACCCCACAAGGAGCACCAACCCCTCACTATTTAAGCACCAACTCAATTTATCCTTTATTAAGCTCTAACTTACAAGGAGGCACCCACCCCCTAAGTGACTCAGTACAAACTCAACCACTTAAATAAAACTTCTGAAAGCTCTAAATTTTAATGCAGCTCCCACTCCCTCTTGACTAATCTCCAACTCAACCAAGATAACTCGATCACCTCAAGACACCTTGTTGCTCAACCAACAGATAGTGACTTCTTCTTCAGCTTTATGTATTATCTATCCCCTATCATACATCAAGAACACATATATGATGTAGATATTATGGTATATAAATCAACATTATATCACTCCATCAACATTCTCAAATGGATTCTACAAACAAGTAAATATGCCCTTCTTCTACTTCACTCAAACAACCTCTTACTAGGCTCATTAGGTCAACTGACCTTGTCATTCACACTCAGACATCCTAATGAATGTTCATGATTGATATTATTCTCCCATTTAATTTTATTCATGACCTAAATTTTCTCCTCAAATATCTCTTTTCTTCACTTTCTCTCACATTCCCCTTTTTTTAACTAGTCCAAATAGGCATATTATGCCTTGTATAAATACAATACTCTTATTTTTGACCTCCTTGGTTGGACAAACATCTTTGAATAATTAGATCACCCTTAAAATATATCAATACACTTTTTTCATATAATAATAGGATCACCATTAGGTCATCCAAACTCATTTAGACCTTAATCTTCTTCTAGGCCTACGTAGAGACCTAATGCATTAGGTCTATCTCAACTACATGTTACCACTCTGACCCCTTAAAATATATTTAGGCATAAAAAATAGATTTAAAAAATTCAAAAAACATAATAATATGCCTTATCCAACATCATATAGGCTTCACACCACCTATTAGGTCCTGTCACCACTTGAACTACACCTTTAGCCCTACTCATAATTAGGCCTTCACACACAAAACAATTTTGCCTTCAATATTTAAAGCATACAACCAAATATTCCACACAAATATGTCCTTAAATAATATTAGTATAACATTTATGACCTAAAAAACATCATCATGTTCTTTAATATTCACTACATATGACAAAAGGCCTTAAGAACATTCTTCCAAAAGGCTTACTCAGAACTACCAAACACTGCCAACATATAGTCAAGAACATTTGACTCTCCATACTTGAACATAGACTTATCATGAAGATAAATACATTAAAATTAACCTTTGATACCTCCATAACATCTTCATATGAAATATATCCTTCAACTCTCTCCAAATCACCCCAAACTCATCTCTTCTAGATGACTACTCAGAACTACCTGAATGCTTCAAAATATAGTCATGTAGAATGTTGTTTTCAACTCCTATAAAGATAATTATATTAAATATAATGTAAATTAATAGTTTTTATGTGACATATATACCATTTTATAATATATATATATATATTATAAAATGGTATATATGTCACATAAAAACTATTAATTTACATTATATTTAATATAATTATCTTTATAGGAGTTGAAAAATTCTAATTTCAACTATTGGTCTTACAAACCAATTTGTTGAGCTTCACTCCTACAGTCCTTATACAGCTAGATAAGCCATTTTGGCTTCCATATTAAAACCTATTAAAGTGAATCTCGACCTTATATAAATAATTTATATACCATATACATATAAAAAACATCAACATGTGTATTGGATACATCAATTCATGATATCACATCTCAAACTCCTCACTTCATCTTGCATACTTAGAACTGCCAATCTACCTTAAGAACCAGTCATGGTAAACATGAATTTCAGTACATGTATGGACACTTTTATAGACCCTTGATGAATTTTCATGATCCTGTGATATCATTAAATCTACCTCCAATATCAATATCATAGTATCAAAGGGTAATATTGGTCCTGTAGGCCAATCTCACAGTCCTAGGATTCACTGTCACAAGTGAACTTGACATGACACCTTGTGAACAACATTTTCACCCCCTTATAGTTGATTAGGAACCACTCCAAATTAATTATTAAGAACTACAAGTCCTCTAAAAACACTCCATGAGTAATTTCATAAAAATAGGCCCTGTTAAGGCTACCCTAAACACATTCTCATTCTAATTGGTTTTTCTCGCTAGTTTCACCATTAATATTGTTAATGACTAGCCAACATGAGTGATAAAAATGATTGTTATAAAGGATATAACTTTCCTAGATACCTTCATGGACATAAAACATGTGTCTCTAGCTTTTCCAATCATCCATTTACATACTTGGTCTAATGTAGCTTTTGTCTTTTATATCAAATTCTTCAAAAACAAGCATTTTCCTATAGGTTCCACTCACTATCCTGATAAACCACTACCACCTAGAGTGCTTGAGGGAGTTCAATAAAATCTCCAAAAACTTACCTAGGCATATAAGACCATTATGAGGAATTTTGAACAATTTCTTCTAAATCAAGTCATTATGAGGGTTTAAGGAGGGTTTTAGACCAATTTCCATTAACATTTGTTCATAAAACATTACATATAAAACTAACTCCTAATGATTTGAGTAATTTTTTAGGAACCTTTTACATCTCTCCCCAAGAGCTCATATTCCCATGAAATAGCCACATGTTCCAACAAGCATCAAAAAGTCCTTCTCAGTTTTGTAACTCCTCAATCTGCACATACAAGATACCTTCAAACTCATTTTCATGCTCTCTCCTTCAACTCAAGACCTTAAACTTCATGATTGCTCTTGAAACAACCTCTTCCACCTCTATCAAATCTAACATGAGTTCTATCACCTTGGAAATAGAATTTGACCCCTCATTAGGCCACACTAGGTCTCCTTGCATGTTAGGTCTTGAACTATCAATCACACTTTATATCTTGAGTATGCCTTAAAACCTATTGAATTACTCTTAAAACCTCATACCTAAGTCATAAACCATCATACCATGCTCACATAATCTCACAAGCCTCCAGACCTAATCATGATGCCTCATCATCCCATATCAATGCTCAATAACTACTAAGCAACATACCACTTTGAGACCTTTCTACCACTTTAGATGCACTATAAGACTCATGTTCATTCCAAATAACCTCATTTCATGCTCAAATACTGATACACATCTTATCACAAGCCTCATCTCACTTACTCCATTAGTCTTCACTATTCATGCCTTTACCAAAATAAGACTAGGTTTCATAAAACACCATGTATCTTCACAAGATCCCTTTTGGGACATCAATAACACTCAATTTACCTTTGACATCAATGAAAACACTAATGCCTAAAACACAATAATAGGAACATACCTTTATAATCTTCCCCTCTATCATTTATGGCAAATACTCTAACAAAGTAGATCATTCTCATCTCTCCAAGCTAGATCTCCTCAACCTAGTCTTTCTCCCAATCAAGTCTTTTTCCCCTTTTGAAATTAATGACAAAGGCCATCTCTAAAAATACTACTAATCCTTTAAATTATAATAACCATAGAACCAAAAATCTCCCCCTTTGTCCAAACATACTTCTCTTTAAGTTTCTCAATCCATCATGGCTTAGATCACTTCATAGCATCTTCACAGAAATACACGATCAAAATAGGTCTTGATAAGAACAACATAAAACTCTTATTATCCTTAGGCCTCTAAACATATTCATTTCATTCACAACATGAAAAAAAATCCCTTTATGACCTTATGAGTTCATCTTTACATCAAAAGAACATTTTGACTCATGACACAACCTCTTAGAGAAACACTACTCTAACCTTCTTGAAGATTACTAGAAACTTGTCATGCTACAAGAATGATTACCTTTAGAAAAAAAATTCTTATCTCCAATGCATAACCAACTTTTAATATCACTCTTATAACCAAATCTAGATCATAGATCACATTATCAGCACTTTTTACCTTCAAAGGCATTGATCTTATAGACCAATCTTCGACTCTCACATCACTAGTTCTATCTTTGATACTTAGACGTCACCTTGTACTCAAACAATCATTGAAATCATGATGAATTATATAGGAAACATTTCAAAAAAATCATATAAACTCCACTAATCTCTATATGAAAAATAAGATCCATTTACATCATGAATATTCACATTAAGGTTTATAGACACAAGAAGCCTTGAAACCCTCATACCCATGTTCATCATGTCTTTGAGAAAGTCCTTCACAAATAGGATTAATATAACCATTTAGCAGCACTAACATGAGCTTTAAGTCCTTAATAATAGATCCAATCACTTTTGTTATCTATCCAAAGTGACCAAAATCTCCACACTACTCAACAAGTTACTCTATGTCTACCAAAAACACACACCTTAAGCATAGTCCTCTTTTAATGATATTTTATTAAAAAAAAACATAATTTCATAACTTATTTAATTTATGGAACAAAGATATAATGAGGTAAAAACATCATTAAATACTTAGAACACCAATATAAGACTACTAGATACGTTCTAAATCCACTTTAGGCCTCCTAGGTTCTCTGAGCAATAACATAGTAAAAAAACTCTAAATTTGATCCATAATAAATGCACTTGTATGGACATCCAACTCTCCAAATATATTTGAGGATAAATTAAATGAATTATACTTCATCTCTCCTTTTTACACCAACATTTTTTGACCTCTTCCATGGCTTCTATAGATAAAAGAATGATCTCGGGTCCCAAAAACTTGTGCACAGTCATTTGAATTCAAACCCCAATGGTTATATTTTTGAATGCTCAATGACTATTTTTAGGAGCATAAATTTGAAAACTTCTATCACATCACTGCACACAAAACCAAATTTTAAAGCTCATAACTTGAGCTAGAGAAAACATCAAGATACCAAACTTATAGGGAAGGATTTTGGAATTATAGAAATCACTTTATGAAACCCTTTGACCAACATTTAATTTTTAGGTATATGTAATAAATGTACAAATAAAGTAGTCTCTTCATACCTGTAATTAGTTCAATGATAGTCTAGTTTCTCTTAATCTAGAATGGCACTTTTTTATCTCTCCAAAGGATCATGAGAAACACTAGAACCTCAAAAATGCATTTAGGAAACCCTCATAACATCCTCTATCACCTTAATGACCTGTAAACATTATTTATACCTATCCATATAAAAATAAGCTTCCTAAAACTCTAAAGTATCTCACACATTTTCCCCTTATCACCATGCACACATTGGTCCACTTGAATCTGACCAATCTCTTAAACCATCATCCATACTAAGATAGACTTTTTAGACCACCTTATAATTCCTCTGATGTCCTCGGGAACATCTTCAACCATATTAACTCCTTCAACCTACCTTCCCATTGTTTCATCAAGTAGTCCTTTATGTAAATCTCACCCATGACCTAGATCAAGCAAACAACTGGACTTATTATTTATTATTAAAATTCTCTCTTTCTATACTAAAACTAATGCAAATACCTTCTTATCATGCAACATCTTCCAAGACTCAACAAGCATCCACCAGGATTTCTTCTTCCACAAGTTGATAAACATATAAATCTTCACCATCATAAGCTTAGTCATCTTATTCTTCTAGAATCACCTTCAAGCTATCAATCCTTCTCTAAATGACCTACTTTGGAATCACAACCACTAGGGGTGAATTAGTGTCTTAAAATAATCTATTTTTTCCACTTAACATCCATTAACCTTTCAAACCAATATAGTGATCAAGCAATACATAGAGAAGTAATCACATAAACATGAATAAATATATCAAAACATGAACACAATATATATGTTTGAAACCCTCATTGGGGATAAAACCCACTACCATACCACTTGTACTACAGTCTTATAAGTAATGGATCAAGATTTAGTGAGGTGCCAACCCCACAAGGAGCACTAACCCCTCACTAGTCAAGCACCAACTAAACTAGTCCTTTAGCAAGTTCCAACGTGAAAGGATACACCCACCCCATAAATTACTTAGCACCAAATTATACACTTAAATAAACTTTTAAAATCTCTAACCTACAAGGCATCTCCCACTCCCTCTTGACTAAGCTCCAACTCAGCCAAGACAACTTGATCACCTCAAGACACCTTCTTGCTCGGCCAATAGATGGTGACCTCTTCCTCAGCTCTCTATATTCTCTATCCACTATCATACTTAAGGAACACATATATTATGTATCTTTGATGGTCTCTCAATAAACATAAGATCACTCCTTCAACACTCTCAAACTACTTTTCCAAACAAGTAAATCTACCCTTCTACTTTGATCAAACAACCTCTTACTAGGCTCATTAGGTCAACTGACTTTGTCATTCACACTTAGAACTCTCATTGGATATTAATTACTTAAATTATTATCCCCTTTTATGGTCTTAATGACCTAATTATTCTCCTCAAATATCTCTTTCCTATTACTTTCTCTCACATTCCCCTTTTTTTAGCTAGTCTAAATAGGCCTATTATACCTTGTATAAATATAAGACTCTTGATTTCACTCTCCTTGGTCAGATAAACATATATCAATACTTATAGCACCCTTGAAATATATCAATAAACATTTTTCATGTGATATTAGGATCACCATTAGGTCGGCCAAACTCATTAATTTAGACCTTAATCTTCTTCTAGGCCTACTTAGAGACCTAATGTATTAGGTCTATCTCAACCACACATTACCACTCTAACCCCTTGGAAAATATTGAGGCATAACACATGGATGAAAAACTTAAAAAAAAACACTAATATTCCTTATCTAACATCATCTATGATTCACACCACCTATTAGGTCCATTCACCACTTGAACTATGTCATTAGCCTTACTCATAATTAGGCCTGGACACACAGAAAAAGTTGGCCTTGAATATCTAAAGCATACAACCAAATATCCCATAAAAATGTCCTTAAATAATATTAATATAAACTTAATTACCTCAAAAACATAACTAGGTGATTTAGTCTTCACCACATAGGCTAAAAGGCCTCAAGAACACTCCTATAAAAGCCTTACTCAGAACTGCCAGACACTACCAACATATAGTCAAGAAAATTTGACTATCCATACTTGAAAAAGGACTTATAATGAAGATAAATACATTAAAATTAACATTTTATACATCCATAACATATTCATATGAATTATATCCTTCAAATATATCCACATCACCCCAAATTCATCTCTTCTAGATGACTACTCAAAACTACCTAAATGCTTCAAAATACAATCATGTAGAATATTGTTTTAAAATATTGTAAGGATAATTCCAAGACTTATAATTTACATTAATAGTATTATTTTAATTATATACCATACTCAAATAGATATATCACAAGTTTTATTTTCAACTATTGATCTTATAGACCAATTTGTTGAGCTTCACTCCCATGGTCCTTACACAACTAGATAAGCCATTTTAGCTTCCATATTACGACCTATAAAAGTGACTCTCAACATTATATAAATAATTTATATATAATATACATCTAAAAATAAATAAAAAATTTCATTAGATATATCAACTCATGATATCACATCTCAAACTCATCACTTCATCTTGCATACTCAAAACTAACAATCTGTGTTGAGAACCAGTCATGGTGAACATGACTTTCAATTCCTGTATGGAAAATTTTATGTAATATTTATGAATTTTAATGATCCTATGAGATAAATAAATTAAATATAATATCAATATCATAATAATAAATGTAAATATTGGTCTTGCAGACCAATCTCATAGTCTTGGGTTTCACTATCATAACTGAAACTGACATGACAACTTGTGAAAAAAAATTCATCCCTTAAAGATGATTAGGAAAAAATATAAATGAATGGTGAAATTATAAAATTAATATAAAAACACTCAATTATCAATTCCACACAAATTTGGCCTATTAAGGCTTCCCTAAACACTTTCTCATTCTGATTGGTTTTTCTCGCTAGTTTCACCATTAGTCTTCTAAGCAAATCGCCAAATTGAGTGACAAAAATTATTGGTACAGAGGATAAAATTTTCCAAAATAACTTCATGGACACAAATCATGAGTCTCTAACTTCTTGATTCATCTATTTTCAACTTGGTTTAATGTAACTTTTAACTTCTATATCAACTTCTTCAGAAACAAGCATTTTCCTTTAGGTTCCACTCACTATCTTAACAAACCACTTCCACATAGAGATGATTGAGGGATTTCACTACAACTTATAAACACTTACCTATGCATATAAGACCATTCTAATCACTATTTAATAAGTTATTCCAAAATGGGTCATTATGAGGGTTTAAGGAGGGTTTTAGACCGGTTTCCATTATTAACATTTGCTCATAAAACTTTACCCCTAAAACCAACTCATAATGCTTAAAAAACATTTTTAGGACCCATTTCCATCTCTCTCTAATATTTAAACTTCCCATGAAACAATCACACATGCAAACAAGCATCAAAAATTCCACAAGTCTGCAACTCCTTAATCTACACACATAAGAGACCTTCAAACTCATTTTAATTTTCTCTCCTTCTACTTAGGACCTAAAAAATCATGATCACTCTTAAAAAAACCTATTACACCTTTGGTAAAGCTCACATTATCTCTATCACCTATTAGTGGAGGTTTTTATTTTTCCCTATTTTTTAATTAGGGAAATTGTATTTCTTGTGCTTACGTGGAGTTTTCCTACATTTGTGGGATAGGCTAGCTTATGTGGAGATGTGTGTCATAAATGTGTCATAGGTGTCATAAGAATGTCATAAGTAAATCCCTTGATGGGATTTACTTCTATATTCTTAGCACCTTCTCACCACCTTTCATGGAGGAGTTATATTCTATTCTTGGGGTGCCTTGGCCACCTTTTATGGAGGAGTTACTTACGTGCTCTCCTATATGTATTCTTCACTTTGGCCATCTCATGTTAACCAGATTTTGGTTTTCTCCATTTTGTCTTGTGCAATTTATATTATTGTATAATTTTTAGATTGCTTTAGCATCTTTGTGGTGTGTACTTGCTTCATCTCATGTGATCACATCTCCATTGCATTTGCATTATCTGGATTCTAGCAACAACTCCGATATGGTATCAGAGCAAACCTCATAATCATGTGTCTGGTTATGCTATTAGTTTATTTTTAAATCAAGAGTGGAGTTCTCTTTATTTTTTTAATTTCTAGATCTGATAAAAAAAATTTAAAAAAAATTTCAATATCATTTTTGGTATCTTTTCCTTGGGATCCTTAGCCTTTGGGTGTCTTGGTTATCTTCTCTTCAGTCTTTACAGGTGCAGCAGCAACTTCAGGTGTTGGTTTTGCTTTAGCTCAGGCACCATTTTTGTGTGCAGGGAGTAGAGGGAGGAGCAGCATCAGCCACGCCAAGCATCAGCCACTCCAAGTAGCAAAGGTCTTCTCTATAACAAGGCACTAAGCAGTCGTACGGCGTCCAACATCCAACAAAATTAGGACTATCTTTTTCTAAAAATGGCGCATTTTTTTGGTCTTTTTCTACCTAGACCTGTTGTGCATTGAATTTTGTAGATTCAATAACCTTTTCTTGCCCAGTAAATCAAAACTGTGCCCTTTTTCTTGGTGAGAGAATTTTGCCAGCTATTTTTTTTTAAATGGCACTTTTTTCATGTTTGGCGTCCCATGTGGACCTTTAGATGCTTGGCCAATAGTGCATTCTATCTTCAACTTTAATTTTTTTAGTTAAAATTGACTTGTTAAAAAAAATCAATCAATTTGACTGAATATTAAGTTTTTTAGACAGCTTGATAATTTGGGGGTTTACATTTAAACTTGTATCTTCGCCTATCGAAGACGAAGGGTGAGGCTCGGGTTAGCAGGAGGCCGATTCCCTCTCACAAAGACCTCCTTTGGATTCCTCACTTCATTTTGAATCGAACTAGTGGTTGAAAGGCCACTTTCTCTCTCAAAACAGGCATTTTTTTAATGTTTTAGTGCTTTTTTTGCAAAAACACTAGTTTATGAGAAAATTAAACCTTTAATATCTTGCAAACGGTAGCTCAGATTTGGGTGCCATTTTTTCAAAAGTGTTTGTAATACAATTCTCCACATATTAGGATTTTTATTTGTCAAAAATGCACTAGTTTATAAATTGCCTAAAATTTGGGTCTCTCGAGACTCATTTTTCGCTGAGTCCGACGTCCTGTTTGCTTAAGTCTTGCACTGATTGCTCTAAGATACATTCTCGACTAAGCCCAACATATTTTGAGTGTGAACTTGAATATTTTGGGGGCCTCAAAATTTTTAGGGGGTGTGATTGCTTTTCATAACTTACAAATCTCTCCTTTCTACATAATTTCACAACTTGCAATCAACACTTCACCTAAATTCAACTTAAAATGGATTATTTTCAATTTAAACCCATAACACCCTTTAACTATCATGAATGGAAGGTTAAAATGTCAATCATTCTTAGAAGCAAATGGTTGTATATAATCACCATGGGTACTGAAGTAGAACCTAGCACTGATGCTGAAAAGGTCAAATGATACAACCGTAGTGATGAAGCCTATGGATTACTGAGCTTGTCTATGTCTCTAGAACTTTTCTTCCATCTAGAAACCTCTAAGACTCTTAAAGACATATGGGACACCTTAGAACTCTTATTTGGGAAGCTTGATGAGATGAGAGGACATGAGCTTGAAAATGAACTCATAAGTCTAAGTCTTAGCAACTTTGACACCCTACAGGACTTATTCACTAAGTTTAAGGCCCTTAGATTACAATTGAAAGAATCCAGGATAGAGAAGAAAGATGATCAACTCATCCTTTCTATTCTCAAAAAGTTAGGTCCAAGCTATTCAGTCTTTGTCTCCACTTTCCATGCCACAAAAAGTGCCCTTGGCACTACATGGAAAATGCCTTCTTTGGATTCATTCATTGCCAACTTGACTAGGGAGCAAGATAAGCTAATTCAAATGGAAAAAATGAAGTCTACTCAACCCTAACTTTTATAGCTAGAAATGGTAAGGATAAGACTTCATCAAAGGAGAAGAAGAAAAAGAACAAGGACCAGGAGAAGAAGAAAGAAAACAACAATCCTGCCAAAAACAACACTGAGTCTTCCTCCTCCAATGCTAAACCTAAGAAGGAGAAGGTTAAGTGTGCCTTTTTTAAAAAGATAGGGCATGATGAACACAAATTCATGAAGAAAAAAATAAATCACCTAACTCATCTTCTAGAGAAGCACAACATAGGTGCTCTTGAGTCCATCAAGCAAAATTCATCTACCAAAGATTCTACTAAGGTAAAAGGCAAGAGTAATTAGAGAGAAAAGGGAAAGGTACTTGTAGCTACAGCTACTTCTACATCTTCATGGGTCATTGATTCGGGTGCTTCTCACCACATGGGCTCTTCACTAGTTGAGTTTTCATCTTTAGAGCCTTGTAATATGACTTCAATTAGTTTGGATGATGACACATCAATTTCTATTATAGAGAGAGGGTCAATTGAAATGGAAGGAGGAACATTCAATAATGTTCTAAGTGTTCCTTCTCTTTCAACCAATCTCCTATCAATGTACCAAATCACTCACATTGGTCAGGGCATGAGAGTTGAGTTTTCACCAAATTCAGTGGCTATCAGGGAGTTGCATAGTGATACTACAGTGGCAGTGGGTAGGGCAAATCACCAAGCCAGGTTATACACCTTCTCACATTTTACACCAGATTCTTCTCCAACAACATTGCTGACTCATTCAGATGAAGTTATCAAATTTTGGCATGAATGGTTTGGCCACCTTAACTACCGCTACCTTGAACAACTTTGAAAAAATGACATGGTCATTGGCTTGCCTTGTGTCCAATTCTCAAAAGGACTTTGCAAGGGGTGCTCCATTGGGAAGTATCCCGAAGCAAAATTTGAAAAAGGCAAAGCTTGGAGAGCTTTACAACCTTTGGAGTTATTCCACAGTGATGTATTGGGACCCTTTTCCAAACCATCTTTTACAAGGGCCAAGTACATCCTCACTTTCATTGATGATTTCTCTAGGTACACTTGGATGTATTTTCTCAAACAAAAGTCTGAAGTGTTTGAAAATTTTCTAGACTTCAAGGCTCTTGTTGAGAAACAGAGTGAGAAATCCATCAAGGTTCTTCAAACTAATAATGGAGGGGAGTATGTTAGCAATAGGTTTGAGAAGTTTTTGTCAGGATGCGAAACACCGGAAGCATACAATTGATTACCAAATACCAAGCAACTATAATATGCAGAAATAACCAGATTCACCAAGTAACTAGAATTCAGAATAACACAGCATATGAGAGACAATACACCAATTGTATTAAGACTTTATACAGAAAAGAATACAATAAAGAAGATGCCACTTCTTCTCCACCACCTCTTTAGAGGCTCGCTACACCTCAAGTGAACAGTAATTCTTCTCTCCAAAGCTCTCCCTCTCAGGTCCCAACACCCAACTCAAATACAGAGTTGGTGTTCACCTCCCGTGCTCCACGCACACCACAAGTGCTCCACGCACTCCAAAAGTACTCCACGTACTCAACAAGTACTCAAGGTACTTCAAGTAGATCTCCCATGAATCTGCAACAACCTGCAATTCAACAAACCATACTTATGGAAGGAACTCCCTTGCCTTCCTCTCTTGCTCTATCCGAGTACACCCCTGTACTCCAAGTAGATCCTGCCTGATACTGCTCCCTGTTGTGTTGCTATCTATATGATCTTGCACACCTGCAAATCAAACAACAGTTCTGCTCACCTGTGAACCTTGACCTTGCACACACATACACCTATAGATCAACGATCTTACTTACCATGTAGATCTCCTATATAGGCCATGCAACTGTGACCAAGATCCTACACTCTTGAAAAATCTAGCTGACTCTCCAAACTAGCACCAACACGCCTGGTACTACTATGGAACTAGGAGGAACACCCTTGCTCATCTCACACACAGAAGGAGCAAACTTTGCTCAACTCAAACTAGAACACTTTTCCAATACAACCATGAGTCTATTATATAGATCTCATCAAACAATAATTAGACATCTAATTAAAATAATTAGATCCGTAGCTCTTAGTCTAAAAATAGATCTCTTCATGCAAACACTTGGTTCGTTAGCTAACTACCCGTGATAAACGCAGTCTGAACCACACAGGCAACCGACATCGGTCCCTGTCTGCCTGGAGGTGACCGACGCCAGCCGATATCTGACCGACGTCGGTTGCTTCTCTTTACTGTCCTGCCGACGTCAGCTGATCAGACCGACGCCGGTTGCTCTGATGCTTAGCAACCTTCAGCAACCCCTCCAATGGCCTTCTCCATGTCTGCATCAGTGAAGCTTTTAGCTCCACAATCCTAACAGTTTTGCACCACAAAGGGGATTGATTTGTAGTGCACAGTCACTTATAGTCCTTGACAGAATGGGGTTGCTAAATGCAAAAATAGGTTCTTGAAAGAGATGGGTAGCTGTATGATTCACTCCAAATCCTTAGCACCATAGTACTAGGCCAAAGCCATCAATTGTGCTTGCTACATTCAAAATAGGGTTCCTCACAAAGCTTTGAAACGGATAACACCCTTTAAAGCTTGGCACAAAAGGAAACCTGATGTTGAGCACCTCAGGGTTTTTAGATCCCTAGCCATGGCCCACATACTGAATAAGAAATGTAAAGCTATGGAATGTCAGTCCAAGCCTTACATCTTTATAGGATATCCAAATGGTATTAAGGGGTATTGCCTTTTAGATATAGTCACTCATGAGTTGTTCATCGAGAGAAGTGTCTATTTTTAGGAGAGTCCTAGAGACTCAACACTTGACACTTCTTCTCCCTCATCGGATCTACTTTTTCATGATGATTCCTCATCATATTTAGATCAGCCATAGTAGGTTCTTGAGCCAGAGACATCTTCTTCTTCTTCAAGTTTAGACAATGAGGACAGTGATGCAGTGTCATCCACCTCTAGTCAGTTAAAGGATGAGGAGTTAGCACCTGACTCACCCACTTTTGGGCCACTTTGGGCTAGATAGACACTTGAGAGTGCTAGTACTTGGGCAAGAGATCCCATAGATGACAAACATACTAGGGGGGATTTTCAAGGAGATCCACATGCCTTCTTTGCTTCAGTTTTGGATCCATAGACTTTTTGAGAGGCATCTGGGGTACCTAAGTGGGATAGTACTATGGAGGAAGAATATTCTTCCTTAATCAAAAATCACACTTGGGATTTGACTTCACTTCTTAAGGGAAGAAAGATGGTTTGATGTAGGTCGATATATCAGACCAAGTTTGTAGTAGATGGGTTGGTTGATAAGTACAAGGTGTGATTGGTCACCAAGGGTTTCTCATTGGCAGCAGGCATTAACTACTCAGAGACCTTTGCACCCATTGCAAATATGACCTCTATCTGACTCACCTTGGCTATTACCATAGCACATGGTTGGGATGTGCACCAGATGAATGTGAAGAGTACCTTTCTTCACAGAGACCTAGAGGAAGAGATCTACATGGAGCAACTACCAAGATTTGTTCAAGATTTTTCCTTAGTATGCAGACTTAGAAAATCTATCTATGGCCTCAAATAGGCCCCTCAATCTTGGTATGCCAAGATGGATTACTTCCTTCTCACAGTGGGTTTCACTAGGTGCCATTCTGATCCCAATATCTACTTCTTGTAGCAGGATGATTCACTCCTAATTTTGGTTCTATATGTTGATGACCTTTTGATCACTGAGAGTTCTTCATCGGCTATTGCAGTGGTGAAGGCATCTCTCCAAGATAGATTTGACATGACAGACTTGGGTTTGTTGCACTATTTTCTTAGCATCAAGATCTCACAATCAGATTCAATGATTTCTCTTGCACAGCCTAAGTATGCTCTTGACTTATTGGCTCGGTTTCACATGGCTAATTGCAAGCCATCTCTAACTCCCTTTCTATCAGGAGTCAAGCTTAAGGCTGATTATTCTTCACCATTGGTTGATGCCACTTGGTATCGATAACTTGATGGTAGTCTCATCTACTTGACTCACACCGGGCCTGACATATCATATACAGTGAGACTTGTCTCTAGATTTATGCAGGAACCTCATGAGCTACATTAGAAAGTAGCTAAGAGGATCTTGCATTACATACAGGGTTCATAGAGATATGGGATTCATTATAGATTTGTCATAGAGGTTGACTTGGTTGGATATATAGATTCAGACTGGGCTGGCAATTCACAGACTCACAAGTCCACTTCTGGTTACAGTTTCTCTCTAGGTTTTGGTCTTATCGATTGGTCTAGCAAGAAGAAAAATGCTATTGCTATATCATCCATAGAGGTAGAGTACAGGGGAGTTGTTAATGTAGCTATTGAGGCTATTTGGCTTTAGGGGATACTTTTTGAGTTTGGCATTCCTATCAGGTAGCCCACCATCATTTATTATGATAACCAAAGTACCATTCAGATTTGTAGGAATCCAGTTCAGCACCAGCAGACCAAGCACATAGAGATTCACATTCATTTCATGTAGGATCTTATTCATAGTCAAGTCATTAACTTGATATTTTTCCAGTCTTCAGAGTAGGTTGTAGACATCTTCACCAAACCCTTCACTAAGAGCAAGTTCATTCATCTACGAGATCTTCTTGGGGTACGGTCCACATCTATAGCAGCATCATCTTCAGGGGGGCCACTAGCCTCTTCTTTCTTTTATGTCTCTCTTTTGGGGGGAATCTTTTTCCTATGGATTTTATCCTTTTCTCTATCTTTTGGGAGATTGCATTTGTACATGGGTACCTCATCAGGCCTAGTTGTCAGGACCCATTTTATATTTCCACACTACCCACCTAAGCTAAGCTTATGAGGGGGTATTAGTGTAGGTTTTTATTTTTCCCTATTTTTTAATTAGAGAAATTGTATTTCTTGTGCTTACATGGAGTTTTCCTACATTTGTGGGATAGGCTAGCTTATGTGGAGATGTGTGTCATAGATGTGTCATAGGTGTCATAAGAATGTCATAAGTAACTCCCTTGATGGGAGTTACTTCTCTATTCTTAGCACCTTCTCACCACCTTTCATGGAGGAGTTATAGTCTATTCTTGGGGTGCCTTGGCCACCTTTTGTGGAGGAAATAATTATTTGCTCTCTTATATGTATTCTTCACTTTGGCCATCTCATGTTAATCAGATTTTGGTTTTCTCCATTTTGTCTTATGCAATTTATCTTCTTGTGTAATTTTCAAATTGCTTTAGCATCTTTGTGGTGTGCACTTGCTTCATCTCATGTGATCACGTCTCCATTGCATTCACATTATCTAGATTCTAGCAACAACTCTGATATCACCTTGTAAATATAACTTGACCCCTTATTAGTCCATATTAGGTCTCCTTGCACGTTAGGTCTTGAACTATTAGTCACACTTTAGACCTTGAATGTGAATTAAAACCTCTTGCACTACTATCAAAACCTCATAACCAATTCATACACCCTCGTAGCATTATCACACAACCTTACAAGCCTCCATACCTGATCATGATGCCCCATCATGCCATATTCATGCTTAAGAACTACTAGGCACCATACCACTTTAAGACCTTCCTGCCATTATATATGCACTCTAAGACTAATTTTCATGTCAAACAACCTCATGTCATTCTCAACTACTGCCACACATCTTCTCATAAGCCTTATCTAACTTACTCTATTAGGTTTCACTATTCATGCCTTTACCAAGACAAGACTAGGTTTCACAAAACACCATGTATCTTCACCAGATCACTTCTAATATATCAATAACACTCAATTTACTTTTGAAATAAATGAAAAAATTCATGCATCAAACAAAACAATAGGAACATACCTCAACAAACATTGGATTCAAATTCCTTTGAGTTAGAATCAGCTTCATAATCCTAATACATTAATGCATGTTACCTCATTGGTTACACACACCTTTTAGATCAATTCAAATACATTTGTGATCCTTCCATGATTTTTTAGGATGAGTACTTAAGCATAGACATATGTTATCCTAGTATATTCTATGAGTATTATGTTTCCTCTTACTATTCCATTACCATTCCATCTTCCATTAATGTCATTAACCAACTTAGCCATTATAATTACATTCCCCCTCACACAAATGTTGATTGGGATCAACATAATCACACATTGTTAAACTACATCCATGTTGACATATCAGTTTCAAAATATTAGGGGAATAAGAAAAAATTCTTGCAGAAGAAGAACAATCTCCTAGTGAAACTATTTTAGAGGTGTTAGGGGGTAATCAAAGTCCAAACTCAACATATTCTAGTGAAACCTTTTTTGAGGTGTTAGAAGACAATCAAAGTCAAAAGTCATTATTCCTTAGTTAAACCTTCTTAGAGGTGTTATGGGATAATCAAGACAACTTTATTGGTGAAAATCTCTTTGATATTCCAATAGCTAATCATAATAGTTCTTTATTACTTGATGAATAAATTATTGAAGACAACATTAGTATAGCTTCCAATCTAAAACATAATCATATGGTAGCATCTCTTAAGCCAAAACAATATAAATTTATAGTGGTTCTATTGAGAGCATATTTAGAAGCCTTTGGCCTGACCATAACCAAAAGTATGTCAAATCCACAAATTAGCAACATTACATGTGCCTAAAAATATCAATCTTAATTTTTTTCCCAACCATTATACATTCCATTATGATTAACTTATTCATTCTAGACCTATATTACATTGCTAAAATCAAACCTTTAAGCCAATATTTATCCATATTTACCACCCTTATCTATAATTTCTTTTACAAAGGCTATGAAGACATCTTATTTGGAAGTTTGGAGGAAATAAAATCATCGACCAACAAAGATCACAATAGTGTTATTGGAGTTAAAATCAGCATCAAGTTCTTGAAACGGTATCTATTCATAAGGGGTGTGGGTTATAAATTTAAATAATTAACTATTTTTGTTGTATCATATGTTGATTAGGATGTGCATCTCCACATGAATAGGAACAATAAAATCATTTATTATGTCTTTCCCTTTACTTTTCCATTTACCTTACCTTGCCTTACCATTTACCTTATCTTTCTATTTACCATTATCTTTCTATTTACCTTGACTTTTCATTTTCCTTACCTTTCCCTTTGCCTCACCTTTTCATAATTTTATACCTTTCCATAATTTTGAGCTACATTGACTTGAGGTCCATTTAGACTATATAGGTAGTGCTCAATTTACGTTGAAGTTAGCTCAGTCACCCCTTTTCCACACTCTCACCATTTTTTGAGTTAGACTATTTTATACCTCTTAATCCTTAATTGAGTTGAGATACCAAAAAATCTCAAAACATTGTAAATATTTCCAAATATTCATCACTGTAGTTCTAAACTACATTGACTTGAGGTCCTCTGAGACTATGTAGGTAATGCTTAATTTACATTGAGATCAACTCAGTCACCGCCTTTCTAACGCTCTCACCATTTTATGATCAACCTTAGCTAATGCTCTTATTTTTTTATGAAAAACCTCAGCCAATTCTCTTGACATTTTTTGAGTAACCTAAGACAAATGTCTTACCATTTTACGAGTCAATTTTTTGTGCATTATGCATTTGAAATTGATACACTATTGCAACCTTGATTTATCCCACACTCTCTCTATTTTTCAAGCACTCTAAGTAGTTCTCTCACCATTTTCCAAGTTAGGTTATTTTGTATCTCTTAATCCTCCATTGAGTTGAGATACCAATAAAAAACCCAAACCATTGAGAACACTTCCAAATATCCTATGTTGTAAATATGTAACTACAATGGATTGAGGTCCATTTGGACTATGTAGGCAATTCTCAGTGTTTTATGAAATCAACTCAGTCACCCTTATTTGAATGTTCTTTCCATTTTATGAAAATTTTAATTTTAAATGCTCTCACCATTTTACAAGAAATATAAGCTACATTCTTTCCATTTTATGAGATAGGTTTTTTTGTATCTCTTAATCCTCTATTAAGTTGATATACCAAAAAAACCAAATGAATTGGAACATTTCCAAACATTCCTCTGATGTAAGGTAGAACTACAGTGAGTTAAAGTCCTTTGGCACTATGTAGGCGATGCTCAATTTAAATTGAGGTCATCTTTGTCTTCCCTTTAGCCATGATCTCACCATTTTGTGAGTAACCTAATCTAATTCTCTCATCATTTTATGAGTCACTTTTATGTGCATTATGCATTTGAAATTGATGCACTATTGCACCCTTGTATTGTCCCACATTCTCATAATTTTGTGAATGGTATCTTGTCAATATCTAATGAGTTGAGATGCCCAAAAAACTCAAAAACATTCAAAACATTTAAAAAACCTACACATTTGAAATCAGCTTATAATCTCCTAGAGAGATAGGAAGCCCCAAAATTCAAAAACATTTATCTTGTCCTAAACCTGGTCAGCAATCCTTGATCCACCCTACTAGGGCAAATTCATTGTTGTTACAATACATTTCACTACCTTTATGGGTGTGATATATCCTTGCTTAGGGTCACCATCCAATTTTCACTATTAGGCCAAGTATCATTATGGGTGTGACCTTCCCTTTGTAGATATTGTTACTTAGAAGCACCATCTAATCACATTGTTAAGTTAAGCTTTCATCTTTCACCATATTGTGGTAAAATCAAAGCATGCACATTATATTAGGATATCTTAACCCCACATGTCATTCCCTTACATATAGTATTTCCTGGGGGAACCATCATTTTATCATTTCATTGAGCCTTCACACATTGATATTAACTTAGTTAATGATAGGATGCTTTGTGTGTGTTTTCATAGTTGTTTGTTTATTTAGTTAATTGTTTATTTGATTTCATTATTATGCCTTGAATTGATGTATATGTGTTTATGGGGTGATTCTTTAGACATTATACTTGAGTCCATCCATATTCATACATCAACATTGTCATCATGGTTTTTATCATCTATTAGATTAGGACTTAGTCTTTAAGCACATTACGGCAAGGTCATCATGGATTTTCATATCATGGTGCATAATTTCATTTGATATAACAAAAATTAGGCCAATGAACCTATCGATCAATATAGTGGGTAGTACTTCTCTAAGATTACAAATAGGCATATCCTAAATATAACCCAAACATAGAGTAATTAAATAATAAATGAATTTGAATCCTTGCTACTTAGGATGTACATCTCTATACTAGAAGGTATCCCAAATTCATACTATCCTCTATACTAGTTCATCATCTATATATGATTACAAGTTCATTACATGAGCTATTTTGGCCCCATTATGGAAAATTAGTAGTTATCCTTTGTTCCTTAATTAAATCAACAAATTAACCATTCTAGTTCTATCAATGATAATAAGGATGAACATATCCACATTGGTAGGTATAACTGAATCATCTACATTTATCAATTCTTATTATTTTATTCTATTCCTCATTTCATTTTCTTCCACTTTTTGGTGAACTACATTGGCCTAAAGTCTATTTAGAATATTAAGGCAGTGCTTGGATACATGATGTATCTCAGATCATCTCATCTACCATTATTCTTCTAATAATTTCTTTCATCATTTTCCTCATCCTTATATGTCTAGTTATTTGTGGCTTCTTAAATCTTTTAAAAGTGGTTATTCCATTGTATCTACATTTGTGCCTGCTCATCTTTAATCTATGTAATAGGTTATATTCTTGAGTTATGCTTTCTAACCTAGCCTACTACAGCACAACTAATTTATCATGATCAAATATTCCCTACTAGGGAAAAATCATTATTCAATCTAGGTTTTCTTAATGATTATAACCACCTTGGGAAAATCATTATTTCTACCCATCTACTCTGCTAGGGAACATACTTGTGCCACTTATTATAATTGCCTTTGGAAAAATTAGTGTCTCAACCTCTATTACTGATTATAATTACCTTTTAATAAATTAGTACTTTAATTAATGTGTGTAATCATTATCTCAATTTATTAATCTCATCCATGGGTTAATTTTATTCTTCTTCTTGCTTATTTTTTAGGGATCATCCATCAATTGTATGTGTTATCCTCTCCCTTAGGGAGAATCATAGGATTCCTAAATTTCATTTGGAGCATCATTACTCAATCATTATATTCTTCTTCTTCTTAACATATTTTTCATTCTTTGAAAAAATGTTATTATTTATGTGTCTCGTAACACCTTCTCAAATAGGGGAAAATTGTAGACACTCATTTTTGTCCACTTTCATGTCTAAATTAAGTTCAAGATTGATTTCTAAAAAATGACATAATTTCATCTTACAAGTCATTAGATTACCCAAATTCATCTACATAAGGGATATATCGACCTAAAAATGTGATGAGGCTTTATTATTTAGGGTATTACCATGTATGCACCAATAACCTAGCTTGGATTCAACCATAATCAAATTATGACCTAGTAAATTAGCATTCTTGGCATATTGATATATTAATGCAAAATGTTTAAAACAATTCATAAAATCCAAAAACCCTAAGCAAGATTAATTAAAAAATAAATCTCAAGTAGATTGCTTAAGTAAAAATTCCAAGTTGAATTAGGGAATTACATTTATTGTAAAAACATTTTTTAATAAATATGAGGTCAAATTCAAGGGAGCTAATTAAATATTTTATTAATACCTAAAATTCAATAAAATATGAGTCAAAAGCTCATAAATATCTTCTATGAGTTGTCATGGCTCATAAATATCTAAAATGAGTTGTCAATCCTTCATAATTACTTTGACCTAACCCAGGGTTAAATTAAACTCTACCTAAGTTATTTTAGACTCAAACAAAGTTAGAAATAAACCTAACCTCCCTAGGGTTATAGTTAGTTTTGTGACCTGTAAATACAAGTGCCCTCACTCTACCCAAAAAAAATTTGTGTGTAAGCGTATTCTATAGGAATACCTTCAAGAAGCCATCAAAGTAATGTTATAATTACAAATTAATATCAAGCTTCACACCAAGCCAAGACAATCAAAGCAAATCCATATGTGGCCTTAGAGAAATAATGACAATAAGTATAATGCATTGATTAAAGTCTCTAATGCCATAATTTAAGTAAGAACATATTCTATGCCAATAAATGGACACTAATTTTGATAAGGGAGGTAAACTTATTGTATGATTTTAACTCTTATTTGTAGTTTTATTCATTGTGTTATGCTCCCCCTAATAATTAGGCAAGATTGGCTTAGTTTCATTATATTTTTATACTTTAATTTTCTTGAGATTCACTAATAAATAACTAATGACATTTGTGTGCTCTTCGGATTCTTAATGATATAAATCTCACTAGAATGTCCATAGTGGGCACAATGAGGTAGTAAGGAGAATTCCAAATAGCAAAGGTAAAAACGAGGGCATACATTAGTCCTTAATTCATATCAATGCCAAGCATAGATATGGAGTGAACACCCTCAAAATATCCACACATGTGTACAATAACCCAATCAATATAAATTCTACTACTAAGGGTTTTAATAATAGCAAACATCCACCTAAAATCTAATGCAACAATCTAGAAATTATTTCAAACCCTCACAAGGGATGAAAAATTATGATAATCTTTAATCACATTGAAACTATAATTTAGTCATGATTTGTAAGTATAATTATGATTCCTAGATGGAATCACCTCAATGGGTTAGAGGCTTTTCATCATTCACACTAACATGCCAAAGAGTTTTGTCCTTATGAAAATATTAAGCATAATGGCTCAAGCTCTGGATTAGGTTTTGATTGTCAAAAATGAATAGTAAATCATCACTCTTTGTATCCCAACTTCTTTTATAATTTTTATTTTCTAATTCCACCCTAAAATTATTTAAAACTACTTTTAATAAAATATCACTTTTGATCCACTTAATGATAATTACTTTTGGCCCTCTTAATTAATAATAATAATAAGTGTGATTTTCATCTTATAAAATGAAAGTGAATTAAGGCAACTTAAAGTATTATAATTAATTTATTTCCCTAATTTTATATGTTAGCCTACGGGAAAAAAGGAATAGGTTATATGTCTTCTAATTGGATTAATTTTGAAAATGGTACATGACACAAAATTTGTAAAAATTCATATAAAATTAGTTCATGCACTTTTTTCCTCATTTGATATGTATAAAAATTTCATGAAGTGTAAGTAAATTACAAAGGAAACTAAAGCAACTTCACTAATGTAACTTCTAAAATTCATAACAATTAAACTGTAAATCATAAAATTAAACATTAAAATGAAAAATAACCCTGATTAACCTTATTTTTCATTAAAAGTATATTTTTTAAAAATTTGAACATTTAAAATTATATAAAAAATATCAAATGAATTAGCCCTTCTTGGGCTTAACAGAATCCATTCAATGAGCAATATGAATGAATATCTTAACTTTATTTTTCTATCTATTATATGTTAATGGGTTGCTTAGCACACTAATTTAGGAGGGATGAGGACCATCCAAACTCTCCTAAAAAAGGATCCAAAATTTATCCAAGTTTTATGTCTATCAAGTCTTGGCAGACTAAATCTCACTCAGTTGGTCATTGAAAATTGTTCCATATAAGGGGCCTTTGTTGGTTTTAGACATTTTAACAGTATTTTGATACTTAGAAAATTAGAGGAAAATGTTTATTTTGTTGTTGTTTTTTTGTGGTTTTTTAACATATTTAAAAATAATAACATACACATTCATTCACCAATAAATCAATCGATATTATATAACAAAAACAAACAAACTTGCATTTTCAATTTTCCCATGTCAATAAAAATTTGTTTTGATGAGGTTTTTACCTTAAAAGGAAAATTAATTGATTTAAGTGTGTTCACATTGCACTTAGAGGTTCAACAATTCCATAATAACAATGGATAAAATTCTTGATATCAAAATTGACATTAAAATGGATTGCATTCAAATAAACCATATACCAACAGATTGATAAAAAAATAACAAAAGAAGGGAAAATGGGAAATAAAATCCTATAACGATGAAGACAAATTTGATTTATTGATCACACGAACTCCATTAATCAACCTCTAATCCAACTAGCATACAAACAACTAAAATTAGAGCCAATGCAAGATTCTAGGGAGAGAAGACAAGGAAATAACAACCACAACCATCGTATACATGCACCAATTCAAGAAAATAATTCCAAGTCTTATATTAATCACAATGTATCATTTTGAAAATCGTATTCAGAGTCTATTACAATTGTCATAAGTAAGTTGAGGAGTTACGGGAGATAGTAAAATACTCAATAGAAAATAAAATGCAAGAAATGAAAGTGTGATTGACTGAAATATCTTTGTGGGAGAAAAATACAACCCTTATCTAATGAAAATGAGACAAAATAAATGAAAATGAGGCTGGAATTTTCCCTCCAAAATGCCATCAATGCCTTTAACTACCTCATTTATCTTCATTCTCCTCTAAATCCTACCACTTTCACTCTTTATTTCCTAAAAATGATCAAAAAACAAGTTGAAATTTTTCATCTAAAAACTCAAATAGTAAAATGAAACACAAAAGCATGAACATGTTTTGTTTCATTCAAAACTAGGAAAAATTATGGTACCATTACATTCAGGATGGATTCACCTTTTCAAAGATGCAAATGGTTTGAAAAACCAATGTCATAAATTTAAGTTATTGACAAAAAACCATTAGAGAGTAAAAAATAGGCCCAATAGACCTAATTGAGCTTTTTGGCATGGCAGGCTATTTAAAATTTACACTTTTAAAAAGTCTTACCTTTCAGTTCTAATTAGGATTTCAAATATTGAATAGAACTAGACTACACTTTTAACTTATTGACAAACCTAATCCACACTTGCATGTCCAAATAGAATTGACTTTGGCATGTTTGAGCTTTTTAGACCTAATTGGAGGTCTGATATCTTATTAAAACTAGAAAAGGATGTTGAGGGGGGCCTAAGACCTAATCGGTCTTGGGTCCCATAGATAGGTCTTGTTTATTACCTATAAGGCATTCACATTATATTTAGGCTAAAATTGTAACCAATACTATGTCATTCTAATGGCCCCTCCTAAACCCAATCAGGGAACAAATCCTTGATTAACACTAACGTTACACCTCCATGTTGACACTAGACCTATTCAGAGTTTGGACTTTAACTAACAAAGATATTTCTTAGATTGATAAACTATGATCTAATCAAGGATTTTTCCCCAATTATAATTAACTTACCACTTGCTGAACAAACCTAGACCTAGTTGGGGTTTTTTATTTGGACAACACTACTTTTATCCCCTCAAATCCTTGATGACCTAATCAAGATCATGATCCTACTTAGCATTACATGCACTTTCCTAGCCTAAACCAAAACCTAATCATGATGGAAAGCTTGAACATCAAAATGAACACCTAAGAAAGTAACCTAAGACCTAATTGAAACTTTTTCTCTAGTTAACAAAGAAAAGCATGAATGACTCCACCCAAGAACTAATTGGGCTTTAGAAGCCCAATTAGATCTGTAGACTTAACAAATTTCAAACATAGAAAAAAATACCTATGAAAATCTTGATTATAACTACATTTATAAAATTATCCAAAACTAGACCTAATCAGGGTTTTAAAACCTAATTTGGTCAAGAGACTTATCAAAAAAATTGATCATCTACAATAATGCTAACTAGGAGAAATGATAATATTTTGTAAGACTTAGCAAGATTTTTAATGAGGTGAAATTCATTCAAGTAATAATATAGAGACCAAGTGTAAAATATGAAAATGACTCATATGAGCATGGTCATTTCAATATAATAGGCCTCTCATAATAAAGGTCAACAAAATCAAAGTGAACCCCCAAAGTGGTTGTAGGGAGCTGAGAGAGGCAAAGAGTGAGACTCAACTAGCACATAGAAGTATGACAAGACTCCACTTTGGGACCAAGTGTTATATATGTTATTTTATTATTCAAACTTGTTCCTCATGATGGGATAGGTTTTGGGAGACATAATACATGAAATCTAAAATTAACTCCTAAATCAAGCTAAGAAAGTTAGGCAAGCCAATTTTTAAGTGTAAATTAGGAGGTCAAAACTCCACTTTCATGCTAAGTGCCTTATACAAACTTATATCACATGGATGTGGTATTTCTAATAGTAATGGTTATAGGAATTTATTTAGCATATAAATCAAGACAAGATATTAAATCAACTTGAGAGTGTTGAGTCTAATGATTTGTGAGTGCAAGTGGGTGAGACTATAGTGGATTGTATTACTCCCTGAACCATGATCAATTCCTTATTTCTCATGGAAATCACTAAGTACTTCAGTTGATTTTTATTTATTCAAGAATCTCAAATATATGCCTTTATGATTCTTTCAATACAGCATACTTGATTTGATCACGAAGTTATTGCATTTTAGGTGGTAGGTACTTCTCTAAATGGAATTTAGATGACTTGAGCACTCATTGTTTAAAAAGTAATAGATTACATCCTAGTACCAATCATCATTTGTGATATATTACACTATGTACTATTAGAAAATGATATATGGGCCTACTTCAAATATTGCCTTACTAATTCCTTGACCTCATACAAGCTTCATTAGTTGGATATCCAATTAAAACTCTTAGATAACATTCATCCACTTGCCTCTTCACTCACCTAATTCATTTTACATTAACATATCCTTCACTATTGAGTTAGGCACAATTGTGAATACCTTGTTATAAATAATGTAGTGTCTAAAATTTTTGAGCTTTGATTAAAGCAAAAGCCTATTTTTTAATAGTTTAATACCTTATTCAACATTACAAAGTCTAAAAATCATGAATGATTTAGGTCTCTCATACCTAGCTTCTTTATTTTGTGTTAGGATAATAGAACTTGAGTGTTTGGAAGAAAATAAATGGATGTAGAATGGTTGTGTATAATTAGGACTGATTCGCACTAGTGTATTTATAATCAATGTCTTGATTTGATAAGAATTCACTTGTGATTTAGTCATCCATTCAATATTTACGTCCTTATTTATCATGTTGTTTAGTGGTCAAAATGTCTCTATAAAGCCTAAATTAACTTCCTTTTGAAGTTGATCTTGATAAAAAATGACTTCAGTTTCTTTCTGCTACAAAGCAACAAAATTTTGAGAATTTCTTCTACTCTCTTTAGGTTTATCTATATACCTTGTTTAGAGATGATGTGACCTATCAATTTACCCTCTATGACCCCAAGTATACACTTCTTTAGGTTCATGGAGATTTCATGATCTTTTCACCTCTATAAAATTATTCTAATGTCCTTCATGTGGTCTTCTCTATTCTTGGAAAAGATAGTCAAGTTGTCTATGTATATGACTGCATTTCTTGATAATGTCCTTAAACATAATATCCATGGCATATTGGAAGGTGGCACCCACATTGATTAGGCAAAATGACATCCTTTTGTATGCAAATGAACCTCACATGATTGTAAATGTTTCTTGATCCAATCCTCATAGTTAATGATCACCTGATTATAGCCTGAATACCCATTAATAAATGACATCATTTGAGCATTGCTCACTATCTGTAGAACTTCATCTAGTGAAGGCAACGAGTAGTTACCTTTATCTAAAGCTTTATCAAGTTGTATAAGTCTACACAAATTTGTATCTATCTATTTTTCTTTTGAACTAGCACCAAATTAACCACCCATGTGGAGTCCCTAATGGGAAAGATGATCCTTACTAAAAGTAGCTTCTACACTTCCTTGAATATCAATGGCTTTAGTAATGGATTCACTAGTCTTTACCTGTGATGGAATGGTTTGAATTATAGATTGAGAGTGATAGTATATGTGAGAATGGAAGTGTGAGACACTTTTATGTCCTAATAGATCCAATATATAACATCCTTGAAGTCTTTAAAGGATTAAATGAACTTTTGTTTTTCATAAAACCACATGTTTTTATTCATTAGCATTACCTAGATTGTAGTGTTGGTGTAGCATAACTTTGGTGAGGGCTAATTTTAATTTTTCACCTTGATGGTTTATGTCAAATATCCTTTCGAGTGAGATCACACCCTTTGGTATATTTTTGGTTTTTAAATTAATCACCTCTTCCTCTTCTAGTTCAAATTATTCTCTGTCATCTTCATCTATAATATGACTTTTGAACACAATCATGTTGGTGATAAATTCAATGATATGTTGATCGTCATTGGATACCTAGAAGCTTTTGATATTGTTGATAATTAAAGGAGTAGAGACTTACTCCACTAATAATCTCCTCAACCTGGAGTCATAAATTAATTCCAAAGTGCTTGTCATTATTTCTAATGTATCTATTTTATAATTTATTCTACGAGGTAATGTTTGAATGTTGAATACATCAAAATATTTTATTAAGTTTCATACTTGGTTGAAGTATCTAGATATGCATTTATAATTACAAGTGTATTGCCTTCTTACCTTATTTACCACTAGTCACCAAGCACTTTTAGATTCTTGACTTTCTTCCTTAGAGTAAATTAGAGACTGTGAACTAGTGCCTCATATTTAGCTACATTGTTTATGCAATTAAATTATAAGCAAAAGGTAAATACATATGAATTACTTCATGGATTAATGAGTTAATATCTATCACTACATGCACTTTTGGACTTAGATCCATCAAAATTCAGAATCCATAAGTGATTTTAGTTGTGTATATCATATTCTAATAAGTAGGTGTTGTTGTAGTATTAACATCTTTTATTATTTTCTCAATTATTAGTGGGCATACACTTTATTTCTTAGTTGATAAATAACTTATAGTTAGGTATTCTATGGTATAATTAGGTATAGGGCTATCTAGAATGGTTATTTCCTCATTTGAATATTTTTCAAGTCCTTTATTCTCACTTGGGTCTACCTATTTGACACCCTCACATGTTATGACAACATTAGGGAATGAATTTATATCTAGTGCATAGAGGAAATAATCCTCATCTATATGATGTAACTCCTCAAATTCTTATTATGCATATAATATGTTAATGAAGAGTTTATTATGATTTTCTACTTCTTTCTCAAGTGTGTAGACCCTGAGATCAGATTCATTGAACAATATTTCATTTGTTTTATTGTATGTTATGACCATGTGAGTCATTTTTGGCTCACACTAAATTATAATTTCATTGGGTATGCCTTTTCATGGTAGCCACATGTGAGATAAATCAAATTATATATATTCATTTAGTGTTCTAGACCAATATCTGCTTAGAAGCATACCATAAGCTTTAGTTATATCGACTACCTAAATGTTAATGAATTATTGCACTCGTGAATTAGAATCCAACTACATGTATATGTGGTTCAACACATCAACAACCTTAACCTTAAACTTGTCCAACTGAATTAAAAAAAAAAAAAAAATTGTAAGAGTCAAAACCAACTGTTGGAAAATTGCATAAAAGAGTCATATTACTAGAAGAACCTAAATTGACTAAATAATTGTGTAAGTTTTCATTAAAAACATGAATTGTTAGGAGGAAAGGAAGCATTTTAATTTTTTATTTATAAATTAAAACATGAGAAACAGCTATTCTATCAACTTCCTTCCATTTAGGAATAGATAATTCTTTGAATAACATATCTTTCTGGTTATAAATATTGAGGAAATCAAACATTATTATGTTGGCCTTAGTTTTATTTAGGTCATATATAATTTTATATCCATGTTTGTTTTGTTTAGTTGGTTTATCATTTTATGGGGGTGTAGAGTTAGTCTTGGATTAAAAATATGTATTTGACCCTTTAGGTAAAAATTGATTATTGCTAGAGTTCTCATTAGGCGAAACTTAAGTGTTGTTTAGAGCAGTAGAGTTAGTTAATGGATTTTTAAATTTACTAATAAACTAGTAGTTGTTTCCCTATTAAAATTATTTGAATGCATGAACCTCATCTAAGTTGTCTTCATGCTTGTTTTCACTCTTGAATTGGAACTTGTAAGTTTCCAAGGCTAGATTTGTATAAGGTTTTCCTTTGCCTTGATTGGAGTTGTTATTAAGTGTAGGGACTATCTCAAGGTTATCCATCTCTTTTTGTAAGATGTTTGAGGCTAATATGAACTTAGTAGAGTCTATTTTAGTGTGATTAGGTGTGTTTTACAACCTACACTAGGTGGGAAAAGTTAAATTGGCTAGGTTCACTAAGTTTGAAGAACTATTATTATTGCTCTGATTTGCATTATCTAAAAGACTAGGCACTACTCCATTATTGGGACTCAATGTGGAGTTATCCATGTTTTGGTTTTTTTTGTCATACTTTTATACATATATTGACCATATCATTCATCAGTCTTTGAGACATTTGCTTCAAGTTTGCTACTTCAAAGTTTACAATAACATTTTCTTAATTTCATGTTTATATGTGGGTTAAACATAGTTGCAGTAGAATTTATAAATGTAGGGATAATAGGATATGTTTGGTATGGGCATTATTGATAAGCATTTGATTATTTAGGAATGATGGGATAGCCAATTGGTTGCTAGTAGAGGCAACATAACCACTCATGTTAGGCTTGGTAACAATGTTTTTATATGTAAAAAGAACTAAATGTTAATTATTTTCCTATAAAAAAAATGATTTGGAGATATATGATATCAACCATTATGCATATAGTTCATATGCATTGGGTTGTAAATTAGATTTAGGCTTGAATACATGGCACTGAGGATCAGATTCATCAATGAAGTGTTGTGAATGAGAGTCTAGTTGATCATTGAAATTTGATTGTAAGCTCTAGGCTAGCCTAATGAAGGTAAAGGGCCAAATCCATAACCTTGTGGCACCATTTGTTTCTCAATATTTATAGATTCATTTTAGGCCAAAGATAAGGATATGAGTGTTGTCAAAAAAAATTTGATAAACATGGATGTCATTGAGTCCAAAGCCCTCAAATAGGTATATATGGTAGTGGATTCCATTTGAGTGTATGGGTCCTTCAATATCTGGTATAAATTATGGAAACATGTATTAAAACTACTAATTATCTCATTTAATTCCCTATGGGCAGCCACAAAATGATGTTATAGGATAGTTAGATCAATGGGCAGCCGAAAGTGATTGACAAATATTATTTCTAGATCAGCCCAAGAGGTGATAGATCCATTTGGAAATATAAGATACCAAGTGTAGGTATTTTGTCTTAAATATTAAATAAATAAGTGGTAAGAAACATCCTCATGTTGAATAGGAGTTTAGAAAAGGGCATCTTTGAATGCCTAAATATGTTCTTCAATGGTTTAAATCCCATTCTATACATATTTTAAGTATAACTTGTTGGGATTCTTTGGTAGGTCATGTTCAAGATGTAAAGAATTCATAGGGAATCCACATCCACCAATCCAAGTGGGATTATCTATCATTGGTGGGTTTTGAGAGGCATAAAACTAGCTAACAAAGGAAACTGCAACTATAGGTGAGCTACTAAGTGGATTTATCTAGTTTTTATTTTTCCTTTGTTTCTTCTTGGTTTTTTATGTTTAGTGAGCTCTAAAAAATCAAATTCATACCCAACAAACTTTTATCTAGTGGATATTCACCTAGTTTCCAATTTAATATTAAGAATAATTGAGCGTGGGTAATGGTCCTAAATGTTCAAGTTTGAATTTTTCATTAAAAATTTTAGTTTTATGTTTACTATTTTCCCTCTTTATAGAACCAAATATGTTAATGGGTTATTTAACACACCAACTTAGGAGAGACAAGGACCATCCAAATTCTCCTTAAAATAGATCTAAAATCTCTCCAAGGTCTATGTCTACCAAGTCTTGTTAGACTATATCTCACTCAGTTGGTCATTATAGACTATTCCATATAATGGGACTTTGTTGGTTATGGATATTTTAACAATATTTTGGTACTTAAAAAAATTATAGGAAAATTCTTGTTTTTTTGTGTATTTTGTGGGTCTTGAGTAGATTTGGAAATAATAACATATGCATTCATTCACCAATAAATCAATGGATCTCATGTAAAAAAAAAAAATAAACTTGCATTTTGAACTTGCCCATGTGAATAAAAATTATTTTTGATGGGGGTTTCAAATTGAAAAGAAAATTAACTGATTTCAGTGTGTTCATTTCATTTCATTTAGAGGTTCAACAATCCCATAATAACAATGGATAAATTTCTTGTGATCAGAATTGACATTAAAATGGAATGCATTTAGATAAACCCTAAACTAACAGATTGATTAAAAAAATAACAAAATAAGGGAAAAGGAGAAATAAAAACCTTTAATAATGAATAAAAATTTAATTTGTTGATCATATGAACTCCATAAATTAGCCACTAATCCAACCAACATAAGCATAATCAAAATCAGAGCTAGTGTAAAGTTTTAGAGAGTAGACAAGGAAATAACAACCATTACCATTGTATGCATGTGCTAATTGAAACAAATAATCCCAAGTCTTCTATTAATCATAATGTATCATTTTGATAATCATATATGGAGTCCATTACAATTGATCCTTCAAAAAATTTATAGCATAATGGTAGGGGAAGAATTGAGGAAGAGATTAAGTTACTGAATAGAAAAAAATAGAGGAAATGAAAATGTGAATGATCAAAATCTCTTTGTAGGAGAAAAAATCCAACCCTTGCTCAATGAACATGAGATAATATATAGAAAAATGGCCTTCTATAGGCTAGAATTTTCCCTCTAAAATTCCATATACCACCATCAATGTCCTCAGATACCTCCTTCATTCTCCTCCAAACCCCATCACTTTCACTCTTCATTTCCTCAAAATAATCAAAAAACAAGTCAAAATTTTACATTTAGAAACTCAAATAGTCAAAGAGACATAAAATATGAACAATTTTTACTACATGTAGAACTCGAAAAAATTAATCTGGTCTAGAGTAACCTTTCTAGAGACAAATGGTTCAAAAAATTGATGTCAAGAACTCAAGTTATCACCAAAAAACCATCAAGGAGTCAAAAATAGACCCAGTAGACCTAATCAAGGTTTTTAGCATGACATCATTTTTTTTAAAATTCACTTTTTGATAATTTTAATTTTTAGTTGTAACTGAGATTTTAAATCCCGAATAAAACTAGACTACACTTTTAACTTATTGATAGACTTAATTGGCACTTGTATGTCTAAATAGAACTAAGTTTGGAGTGTGTGGAATTTTTATACCTAATCAAAGTTTTGACATCTGATTGGAACTAGCAAAGGATGTTGATGTGGGCTCAAGACCTATTTGGGCTTGGGACCCCTAGATAGGTCTTATTTATTACCCAGAAGGCATTCACATTCTATTCAATCTAAAATCCCCAACCAACACTATGTCATCCCAATATCCCCCTCCAAAACCTAATCAAGGAATGAATCCCTGATTAACACTAAAACTGCATCTCCTTATCAATACTAGACCTATTCAGAGTTTAGATTTAGACTAACAAAGAGACTACCTAGATTGATAACCCACAACCTAATCAAGGATTTTCCCCTGATTAGAACTAACTACCCACCTACTAACCAAACCTACACCTAGTTAGTGTTTTTTCTCTGAACAATACTATGATCATCCCCCTAAAGCCCTAATAACCTAATTGGGATCCTGAGCTTGCTTAGAAATACATGCACTTGCTTAGACTTAACCAAAACTTAATCATGATGGAAAGTATAAATATCAAAGTGAACGCCCAAGACACTAACCTAAGACCTAATTGAAACTTTTTCTATGGTTAATAAAGGAAATCATGAATAACCCCCCAAAACTTGATTGGGTTTTAAAAGCTTGATTAGGTCTGAGGACTTAACAAGTATTCAAACACAAATGAAAATGCCTAAGAAAAGTCTAATTATAACTATGTTTAGAAAATTGACAATAAATATATCTAATCAGGGTTTTGAAACCTGATTAGGTCTATATACTTATCAAAAAAAATTATCATATACAACAATGCTAACTAGGAGAAATAATAATATTTTTTTAGACTTAGCAAGATGTTGAATGAGGTGAAATTTATTTAAGGGTTCATCTAGATACCAAGTGTAAAATATGAAAATGACTCTCATGAGCATAGTCATCTCAATAGGAATGGTCTTAGATCTTAAAATGGCATGAAAATTAAAACAACCCCCAAAAGTGGTTGCAGGGAGCTGAGAGAGATAGAGAGCAGGAGTTAGCTAGCATAGGGAAGTATGACAAGACTCCACTTTGGGAGTAAGTGTTAAATATGAAATTTTATCATTCAAAATAAATCATCATGGTGGGATAGGTTTAAATATCCATAATTTCATATAAAATCATATGACATCCTAGAGTAGGCTAAGAGAGTTAGACAAGTCAGGTTTTAAATACAAATTGGGAGGTCAAAACTCTACTTTCATGCTAAGTGCCTTATACAAAGTTTTCTCACATGGACATGGTATTTCAAATGGTCATGGTTACAGAACCTAATTTGGCATGAAAATTGATACATGCTATAAATTTAGCTTGAGAGTGATTATATAAATAACTTGTGAGCACAAATAGAAGCAAAAGTAGATATACAAAAGTAAAAAGAAGTTACCTGGTTCTTAGAAAAATTAGGGCATGTTTAGAAAGCAACAACACTATCTAAAATAGTGAATGAAATTATTCATACCAATTTACAACTTGATTTTCAAATCATAAAAATGTTCTTTCATTACATGTATCCTTCCTTCTTCAATAAGCACTTTAATGAAAACTAATACATAAAAGCTCCTAATCATTATATCAAAATTTTGTTTTCATCTATTCCCATGTGAAATAAGGAAAAAAATGGGGGATACATTTAAATTCACCCCATATTTGGGTCTCCAAGTTTTAATAAAAAAATGAAAACAAGGGTTCATGTCTAATGAAATATTTCTTTTTTTAAATGTATTTTCATAGCATCAGACTTTAGAAAAAAGCATAGTTTAAAAAATATATATATATTTTTTTTATTAAATAACAATACACCATGACAAGGTTTAGCGGTATTCAACCTTTGTTGACCATATCTATGGCTAAAACATATGGTGGGTTTTACTACGTTGCTTATAAGCCATGTAGTTTCCCTTAATTGCTCAACCTCCATGATAGTGCTCACATGCATCGCAAGTATGAAATACCATGGTGGTCACTACCATGTACAAATATGTAAACCCATAGGCCTATAAAACTCACCATGTTGTCATGTTGATGACCACTGGCCTATTTTTTAGGCAGCCCTACATAAAATATCATGTGCCCTTCCAAGGGACTTATGTCACCTCAACCCTAAAGGTAACCTACATTCAAAAATTCACAACGAATGAACCATAATCCCTAATTTCATGAAACAAAAAGCATTGTGTCTAAAAATTTGTAAAAATTCATATAAATTTAGTTTAGGCACTTTTTTACCTCATTTGATGTGTAAAAAAATTTCATGAAGTTTAATTAGTTTCCAAAGAAAACTAAAGTAACTTCAGTATTGCAACTTTGAAAAATCATAACAATTAAAATTTAAATCATAAAATGTATAATAATCCTGATTAACCCTATTTTTCATTAACATTAAATTTGAAAAAAAAACTTCTAAAATTATATTAAAATTATTTAAATGAACTATCCCTCTTTGGGCTTAACAGAATCCATTCAATGAGTAATATTAAATAATATCTTAACTTTCTTTTTTATCTACTATGTAAAATAGACATTGAAATCATTCATACCATTTTAAAACTTTATTTTTAAAGCACTAAAAGGTTCTTTCATTACATTTATCCTTCATTCTCCAAATACCACTTTAATGGAAACTAATGCATGAAATCTCATAATCATTACATAAAAAAATTCCTTTCATCAATTTCCATGTGAAAGAGGGAAAAAAATGAGGGGGGATGTATTTCGGGTCACGCCACCTTTGGATCTTCAAGTTTTTATAATAATGAAACAAAATGGTTCATTATTAGATATTAATTTTAGAGGTATTTTTACTTGTGTTATTTTATTCATTTACCAAAATGAGCTCCACGAGTAGTCATTTACCCAAATGACATTTTTTTACTCGTGTATTTTGGTGATAATCACAAGGCAAGGGGACCCATTTTAGCTAAAGGTAAAAAAGGCTAGAGCATGAGAATGTTGAAGTGGTGAATTACATTCACCATTCCTCCCCTACTAAAAAAATCCTACAATGGTTATGTGCTAAAGTGGGTCCCTTGCCTATGATTATCACCAAAAAATATAGAAGTAAAACATGTCATTTGGGTAAATGAATACTCATGAAGGTCATTTGGGTAAATGAATAAAATACAAATAAAAATCTCATTATAATTAATATGTAATTATAATACTTGTGAAATCCTTCAAATTAATATTAAAATGGTTCATGTCTAACAGAATAGTTCTTTTTTTAAACTTATTTATAAAAGCTCAAACTTTAGGAAAAAATAGAGTTTTTACAAAATAATATTAAATAAAAGTATACTTGTTCTATATAAAAATACACCATGAAAAAATTGCATGGTAGCCAACCTTTGTTGACCACCTCCATGGTTAAATAATGTGGTGGGGTTTACCATGTGGCTTATAATCCATGTAATTTACCCTAACCACTCAGCCTCCATGACGGTGCTTACATGAACTGTCAATATAATATGCCATGATGATTACCACCATGTAAAAATTGGAGGCCTTTAAAGCATATATTATTTGTTGTGTTATCACATGGGTTACCAATGACCTATTTTCTAGGTTACCCTACACAAAGGATCATCTCCCCTTCCAAGGAAGTTGTGTAACCTAAAATTACCCTACAAGTAACCGAAATTCAAAAAATCACAACTCAAATGAACTATAAACCCTAAATTTATGAAATGAAATGAAGCAAGTCCTAAAATTTGTAAAATTTCATATAAAATTGGTTTGGGTAGTTTTTTGCCTCATTTAACATGTACAAAAATTTCATGAAGTGTAAGTAAATTACAAAGGAAACTAAAGGAACTTCAATAGTGTAACTTTTTAAAATCATAACAATTAAAATTTAAATCATAAAATTAAAACATAAAATGAAGTAGAACCTTAATTAACCATATTTTTCATTAAAATTTAATTTAGGAAAAATTTAATCTTTTCAAATTATATAAATAATGTTTAAATGAACTAACCATTCTTGGGATCAATAGAATCCATTCAAAGAGCATTATGAAGGAAGATATTAACTCTATTTTTATCTATCGTGTAAAATAGTGACTGAAATTATACATAACAATTTAAAAATTGTTTTTCAAAGCATAAAAAAATATTTCATTAAATTTATCCTTCATTCATCAACTAGAAATTTAATGAAAGTTAATGTGTGAAAGTTCCTAATCATCACATTAAATTTTACCTTTCATTTATTTCACATTTATTAAGATTTAATATTTCATACAATTGCTTAAAACTATCCAATAATAATTTTATTATAATTTACATTTTTAAATCCATAAAAGAAAGTCACCAAATAAGCTTCATGTATACCTTCAAGGCCAAGCCAAGGAGGGATCCCATATTTTTTCCATCATCAGATGACTACCCTAGTAGCCCACAACCCTAGGACTCCCATCTTTGTTCATATATTACTCCAAAGGTTCAAGGTAAGGTAATATAGGTAAGGAAAGAGGTGGATACTTGCAAGGTAACAAGCTCAACTAGGAGGTACCATTAAGCATCTCAACTAACATTTTTTTAATCTCAAAAGTCTTCCATAATCATAGCAAACCAAATCCCACATAAAATTAATAAAAATAAATTTCATAATAAGAAGTACAAAACATACATGGTAGCCACAAAGAAATAATATTTGTCAAGACTCCACACTCACCCATTGTGGACTATAACTTCTACTCTCCAAACTATAAGGGTGGGAGAAAGAGGAATTTGGAATTTATCACGTGTCCAAACCCTTATCCTTTTCCATGGGAGGACCTTGGAAACATAAGGGTTTATATTTTCTAAAACTTCTTTCATTAGAGATTTGAGGAGGACTTGGAATTTAGTTCCTTCGCCTAACCCCTCTACATGAAGACACATACCATGTAGTAAAATCTAAGTCCATTCAAGAAACATAATGGTATAATTTTAAATCTCAAAATGGGCTATAAAAAATCCATCAAAAATGGAGGTATTTTGTATTTCCAAGCATAAATATAAAATAAAAATACACATGATGTCCATAAGCACAACTATGGAAAAAAAACAAAGAGAGAAAGTGAGCTAAATAACCTTACATCCTCTTGAAATCACAAGATAAGAAGGGAAGAAAGATAACTCTTTTAAAATGAGAAATTGGAAAAATAAGAGTAACATCGAAGTGTACCTTAGCTTAACCTCATAGACACTAGGTAATCTCCTAAAAGTGTTATAATCAATTTAACTCATTCCCAAACCAATCTATCCCCATCCCTCTCTAAGCTCCTTATTTCCTTCATCAAGCTCTCCTCAACTGTCTAATTTTTAAATGAGAAAAAAATTACTACAAAGAAGGCTTTCAATGATCTATAGATAAAATGCTCCAACCCAGTGTCCAATGGGAAGGTGAAACCTCTCCTTTCCCATTCCTTGTCTCTTTTCCAAATGTCTAATTTTATATGAATTCAACCTATACACCCATGTGGTAAATAAACACTTGCACATAACCTTAATTTTCTCACTTCCCCATGCCATAAATGGTCACATGATGTGTTATAACTTGTTTACACTCTAGAAAAAATTATTCGCTCATCCCTTGGTCCTAATGGGTCTTAAATTCATTTACAACCACCTCTAAAACACTTTATATCCACTTGAAAATATGGAAAAAAGTTCCCATTTGCATTTTTGTTAAGGGGGCCAGTTAATTGGTTTATACATATACCTTTATGAATTAATTTAAAGTTAAGATGACGTATAAGGTATTGTAAAGAGGTAATGAATATTGTCAGGGGGTGTGGATAGTGATAGGGGTTAAAACTAAAAACCATATTAAATGGTGATGCTATGATTGGATTTTAATCTAAGGGAGTCATGTAGACACTAGATAACTAAAACCAATGGTTCACTTACACTTGGCATCCTCTATCACTTGCACATCATTGCACACATAAACATGTAATGCCCTAGGTAGTTTAATCCGATGGATGTAAACATCTCAAGTAATATTTAACAATACAAAATACATATATAATACATCCAAGTAAAAAATCCTCGTTAATCCATAGGAGGTAATATTTGCTTGCTAACATCCATATACTCATAATCTTAAATCACATAATAAATTAGTATTATATCAACTAATATGATAATGTAGTATGTATCTCAATAATCAAAGTGAAATCATCCATAACCAACATTTAGACAATAATCATGTAATAAACTAATATCATCAAGAAAATAAAATTCGTTGTCTAAGTACTATGAAATAATAAACATTATGTGCCTCAATAGCATAGGGATAATTTCACAATAATACGTGTATAATAACAAAAAATTATAACAAAATTAACATTTTAAAAATGTGGGTCTCACATCCCAATACCTTATGTAGCCTTTCTCTTGGAAGTCACAAAAAGAGGTTATTATTTTGGACCCTCAAAGGTGTTGCATCCTCCTAAGTGCCAGTCATCTCATCATATCAATCCCATTGAACACTGACTTGGTTCAACACTCAACATCGAAGGCTCAACTTATTATGCACTATAATATTCATGGGTTCTAAATCCAAACTCCCATCTCTATCTAATTGCAATGCCATCCAATCTAAAACATGGGTTGTGTCAGGTGTATAGTGATTTAAAATAGAAGCATTGAACACATTATAGGCTAGGTGGTAGGGATAGATAATAATCTACATATCCAATGGTCTCTAATATCTTAAATGGCTTGACAAAATTAGGTGCCAACTTCAAGCCTTTTCCATAATTCATATGGCACTTATTGAGCCTCACTCTCAAAAACACCTTGTCACCCACTTATAAGTTGTTATTAGTCCTATTCTCATATACATACTTATTCTACCTCTCGTGTGCCTCCTCAAGGCACTACCAAATATAAACAACCCATTATTCCATATCTTATAACATTTTAAGACCATTTAAAACTCTATCCTCAAAGTGATCCCAACTCAAAGGGATCCTATAATATATACCATAAAGTTTCTTATATAGTACCATTTTGATCGAACTTTGGTGGTTATCATTATAATAAACGTATAAAAGGTATAATTAATCCTCCAAATTGGATTGATAGTATATGACATACATGTAAATCATGTTATATAAACATGATTGACTCACTCAATCTTTCCATCGGTCTAAAGATGATTAGAAATACTAATATTGAGTTAAGTGCATGATACCTTTTGTATAGTTGTCCAAAATTTGGACATGTAAACTAGATCTAAATTAAATATAATATTAAAATTAACCCCATGTAATTAAATTATATCATCCAATAAAATTTTAGCTACCTTCATCAACTTATCCATAGTCACCATGATCATGTAATGATTATGGGACAAAGTAGGTAGTCTAATAATGAAGTCCATGAAGATGGTGTCTAATTTCCATTTTAGAATCTCATGGGGGTATAACAACCCTAAATTATGTTGATACTCAACCTTGACCATATAACACTTAATAAATTGAGATATTATTTTACAATGGCATGTCATAACTAACCCAATGATACAAGTGCCTCAACTTCGCATGCATCTTCTTCACTCATTGGTGTGCCTTATAATGAACTTGGTGACACTCTAACAACACAAAAATGAACAAGTCACCTAAATAAAAAACATAAATTTTCCCCTTGTGATAGAAGAGACATTTTCATTAAGATTAAATACCTCATACTTTCCCTTCATATCCATATATGAGTCTAACATCTATCGCACCTTTTACTATAAATTATACTCTAAAATTTTATCAAGGATTCAAATTTGTAAATTAGTTAATAGCCTCATCACTTTCAAATAATGGCATCTCCTAATCAAATCATCTACAACAACATTCTCATTTTTCTTAATGTAAAATATCTCACAATCATACTCACATAAAATTTCCATCTAACATTGTTGATAGGCATTAATGTTAGGGTAACTTAAAAAAATATATAGGCTCAATTGATATGTCCCTAATACAAAGTGATGACCAAGAATAAAGTGTCACCATCTCAAACAAATGTTTACTATAGTTATAAACTCAATATCATGTGTAAAATATCCCAGCTCATAGTCTTTAAGTTTTCTAGACTCATAGACAATCACCTCACCTTCATGCATGAGGATGGTTCCTAAATCTACATGGGAGGCATTAGTATAAATGAATAAATCCTCAAATAGATCAAGTAATACTAATATAAATTAACTAATAAGACACTTACTCAATAATTATAAATCCTCCTTATAGTTATCTATCCATAAAAAAATCATTTTCTTTTAAGGTATTTGATTGGGTTCATAATGCAAGAAAAGATCTTGACAAAGTAATGGTAGTAACATGCCAAAATTATGAAGCTATGAACCTCTGTGACACTTGTGGGTGTTGTAAAATACATAATAGGACTAATATTATATGGCTATACTGATATACCATCCATATAAATAATTTTCTTCGTATATTTTAGCTTTAACTATGTAAAAGCACACCTCCCAGAGTTACCATATGAATGGTTCTCTCACAAAACTTACATAACCTCACGTAGGAAGTCCTTGTGTTCCTTCTCACTATGTGAATATATCAATATGTATTCAAGTAATATCATCATGAAATGGTCTATAAATGTAGATAAAACTTTTTTCATGAGGCTCATAAACATTTATTGGGCAATAGTTAACCCAAATACTACTATTGTAAACTCATAATGCCCATATCGCATATAAAATGCATTTTTGTGAATATCTAGCTCTTTAATCCAAAGTTTATGATACCCAAACTTTAGATCTATCTTGGATAACACTTTAGATACATGCATATAATCATATAAATCATTTATCTTGGGAAATGGGTAATTATTTAATATCACTACTTTGTTCAGTTAGCAATATTCAACACAAAGTTGAAGGGACTCATCCTTATTCTTCATGAAGATAATAGGTGTTCCCCATGGGGAAGCACTAGGATGAATTAGTCCCTTCTCCAATAATTTTTATGATGTAAATTGAGTTCACAAATCTTATTATTAGTCATTTGATTGGTTTCTTAGATATCATCTCAGCCCCAGGTCCAAGAACTATCCTGAAATCAATATCTCAAGGTGGGAACATACTTGGCAACTCACTTGGAAGCACACCAACAAACTCTTAAAATAAGGGATGATCATATAATTAATTATACTTTAAGTCCTCCTCTGACCTATCACTCATGGTTATAATAAATATCTAGCATCCCTTTTCCATGATCCACTTGAGTTGCATCATGAAAACCATGTATATAGAAATAGGTATCTTGACCCATGAGATAATCATATTGGCCCCAAGTTCATTAAAACACTTGGTGACCTTTTTGAAAATCCATATTTTATCTATGATACATGAGTGAATTCATATGCAAAAACATCCAAAATTACCTGAAGTCATAGTGTGTAAGTTAACAGTGGCGGGGATGCCAACAAAATCAAGAACACAAGAGCTCACCAGTGAGCTAATAGACATCTTGGCACCAATATCCAACACAACCTACCAAATTTCATGTTGTATATAATCCACTATACTATAATATTCCATGATTGAATGGGATTTAAATGAGTTTGAGGATTTAGAATAAAATAATACTATAACGGAGACTTAACTAATCATATTTGTGGTCTCAATTACCATCCTCTAATGATTTTTTTGGTGGTTATCCACCATTACATACATCATGTGGCACCAACCCACATTACCCACAATCTACTCTAAAATTAGATCCTTCTACCTTCTAATAATTAAATATCTATGTGGACAATCTCATGTATAGTGTTTTGGTGATCCAAAAGTGTAGCACGTACCCCTAACCTACTCTCACCCTAATGGGGTTATAATAGTCCTCTACCCAAATGTAGTTGTATAACATGAAGACCCTACCTGGGAAAACATTTGATTTTACATAGGATGAATATCATGTCTAATAAGCTACATATCCTACCTCCTCTCAATGTTATATCCCTTCTAGTTATAAGCCTTATAGAATATTTGATTTGATGATTAGGATAGTTACTCTATTATTACTAATGAGAAAGGCTTGGAAATGATTCGGTAAGTCTCCAACCTCTATTAGGTGTGGGATACACACCATAAGGTCTTCAGGGAGAGTATACTTATTGCGCTAATTATATTTGTATTTAGGCCACTGATAAATGGTTCACTTACATAGCTTTATCTATAACATAGTTCACATGTAGTAAAATTATAGGAAATGACATTGATACTATGCCACTATACTAATTCCCTATTTAAGCTCATGGAACTCATCTAACTTCCTTTGTATTTAATTTTTTTAAATGTACTTATCTCTAAACTAATCCTTAAATATCTCCTAAGTAGTGGTGGTTGGGGTCAAATGGAGCTTCTACCCTCAACTTTTAACCAAATATTATTTGTGCCTCTCAAAATATGAGTATTCAAAAGGGACTTACCATTGTAATCACAATATTATAAGGTCAAACATCCATAAAAAATAGCTATCCATACCTTGGAAACACAACCCTCATAGATGCCATCAAAATTAGATAGTTGGAATTAAATTCAATCATTGACTAAATCTCCCAATCCTTGCTTATGAGGATGGTTATAACCTCGACTCTCCCAAAAATCCTTTGTGTGATGATAATCTACTCTATCTAACTTTGTATTTGGGTTCAAGGGGTTGTTATATATAATCCTCTCTCTATCTCCCTATGCTCTCTAATGTGTTGGCCTATGGATCTTCTACATCTCTCCCTAAATTTATCTTTTTCTACCATGAGACAATTATTGAGTCCCTTTTAAAAACCTTATGTATAGCTATAAATCTCTCTTATAATATGTATAACATCTATTACATGGATTTAAATATCAGAGGCCCAATGTCTATCATCCCCTATGGAGTTGGAAGTAGATTTATAAGATCATCATATCATTTTGTAATATCCAGTGTCTACCATTAGTCATATTGCACATGGAAGAATGAATGTTAGATCAAATTAGAATTAATGAACCTAATGTTATCAATAGTAAAAATCTACTAGGTAGTGATATGATAACAAGGTTTAATGTTACTTAGAGCTCCCAGTGTTGAAACCATCATCTGATACTATGCCCAAATCTTCACATTATTAAAACCACATAAAAATAGGCCAATTTTATATAATGTATAATGCACATTCTAAATAAATCCATTGCCCATGGGCTATCCAACTTCATGACATGAGATATGGAAAGTGTCAAAATAAACTCACGTGCTTAAACAACATGGGTGGCAATGTGAAAGTGGAGACATGGTAGCTAAGTGACCATAAAGGCCCCATTTTCTCTAAGTAGCCTAAAAAATCTCAAATAAGCATGTAACTCTATAGGCAAACCTAGTGATCCCCATGGCCCCAAAGTCTAAAAGTGGAATGCAAATAAAAAATAGGTGGATTTGAGAAACTAATATCTCTAATGATTCATCTTAACTCTCAGTGGGGATTGAGGGGGATCCTAAGTAATTCTAATGAATCACACCACTTGTTTCACATCTGAAGTTATAATTGAATATAGTTTTCAAGTTGACTTACCCTTTAAGTAATTTTACTATCCATGAGGATGAATACTTTTCATATGACCTCAAAAGGGGTCTAACGTGTCCTTGCTTAGCTATCATGTCCCCTTTTTAGTTGACATGTTCTGAGTTCATGGTTAGCCTATTATGTGACCCTCCTAGGCTGATAGGATGGTTAGAGGGTCTTGATGGAGATTGGCTTGGCTTCGTTTAGCAGAATTTTTCCAGTTGGCTTTCGTTTGGGCTCGATCAGACATGTATTGAGAGAGATTAATATTTGATTGATTTAATCAAATATTAATTATTTGGTCTAATTTTAATTTAGAAACCCTAATTCTAATTTAAGAAAACCCTAATTAGGGCAAGCATATCTTTTTGAGGGTATAAGGGTTTCTCATGGAGGCCATTGTTGATTATGATCGATTATTGATTTTGATATTGAAGAATTCTTCTGTGAAGACTGAGCCAAGGGTTCCAGGATTCCATTTGCATTGAAGAACGTCAACTCTTCATTGTGTGTGATTTAGAGGTTATGAGAGATCAACCGATCTATTGCCAAATTGAGAGATAACTTCATACAGAAGTTATCACAGGGGTTTACAAGTTTGAGAGATAACTTCATACAGAAGCTATCACAAGGGTTCACAGGTATTTATTTATTTTTGGTTTTGATTCAAGAATTATCCAAATATAGATCTTTTGTTTTCACCCATAGTTCTCCAGATCAGGATCAAGCATACAAGTTGTGCTATATTGGGGGCCGTGCGAAGTCTGTACAGATCCATGAAAATATGTACGCATCAGCAAAAAGATCAGACACCAACATCGGTAGGCAGAGACCTACAGAGATCGACATCAGCTAACCTCTCATCGACATCGATAGGTTAATGACCCCAGTTGACCGATGATGGTAGTATAACCGATGTTGGCGACTGTGTTTTTGACACAGCAGGCTGAGACGTACCAGATCTAAATTTCTTTCCCAGTTTGTGGAATACTCAGGCTATTAAGGCCGTACTTTCAATATTCTTTGTATACTTGACAGAGGACCTCTATTGTAAGCATATGACCAAATAAATAAGAGATTATACTATGATTTATTTATCTATTTGAAGATATTTTGCAAAAATATAGATAAGCAATTCAGAGCTTTTGTCTTTCAATAGTCCCTATTGGTTGGGGATATTACAGTGGTATCAGAGCTAAATCCTGCCATCCTGAGGGTTTATAGATCTTATGTAGCCACAAGAGTTAGGACCACATAGGTATAATACACACAGTAGAGCCTTGCTTGAAGGTACCCAAGTGTTAGAACAATAGCAGATTATCATGAGTGATAGATGTGAGGGTAGCCCACCCAGGGGCCACCGACATAATGATGATCCAGGTAGCAGAGAAACCTATCGTGAGATGACACAGGCACTATATGCACTCACTACTATGATAAGGAGGATGAATGCACCTGATAGACATAATGGGGAACAAGGAGATGATAGGAGTGGTACTGTTAATCAGAGACCACAGTCGACCCATTCTAGGACTGCCGATAGACCTACACGACCTACGTTTGTACAGGATGAACCAAAAGAAGCACCAGTAGAGGAGGCGGCAGGGGATTCCCAATTTTTAGATACCCTCATGGCTACAACTAATGAGTGGGACTTATTAGCTCCTCACGTTCAGGAGAAGATGTCCTTTGATCATTTTGTTACTCTGAGGAGAGAGCACTACAGATTAGTTAGATAGGACAGGAGGCCTAGAGTTCAACTTAGTGAGCTGAAGAAGGCTGCTGGCAAGCTTTCTTTGACTACTTTTGATGGCAGTGGCAAGATGACAGCTCAAGCTTGGGTTCATAAGCTTGACACCTTTTTGGAATTGAGGCCAATGACAGAGATAGAGGCCATCAAATACGCCACTTTGCACTTGGATGGTGTAGCACATGACTGGTGGTACCATGGTATGGTAACACTTTAGCATAACCGGGTGACAGAGTACCAGGACTTTGTGGATAAATTGGTTAAGTGGTTTGATAGGAAAGATCCTGAGGTTTAATTTTGAGATCTAGCACAGTTGAAATAAGCAGGTAACTTGGAGTCCTTCATTGGTGAGTTTCAGAGATTGGCAGTCATGGTGCCAAATATTTCAGAGCGTAGATTGGTAGTTCTCTTCATGGAGGGATTGACAGAACCATTGAGAGGTTGGATCAAAGCCTTTGATCCTCCTTCATTATAGGTAGCTATGAAGAAGGCACGTAGTATGGAGATGGTAGCCCCATCCAATAAATTTAACTCTAGAGGTACTTCTTCATCTAGAGACCATAAGTGCTCCAACGGAGATATAAAGAGACCAGATTTTAGCATAAATAAATCAGGGGTAAAGAATGATTCAAAGGCCAATCCAATAGCACCACCTTTAGATCATGAGGTGATTAATGATCTATGCAGGAAGAAGCTTTGCATCTACTGCAAAGGTCCATATGATATCCATCACGATTTCCCTTTGAGGCCTAAGGGCAAGGCATATCGTGTGATGTGGGCATATTATGAAGATTCGGATTTAGAGGATTTTGAATAGTAGAATAGTTCTGAGGAGGCAGAGGTAGAGGCTTCAAAGCCTAAGGCAGAGGCAGAGTTAGAGCTTTACATACAGGAGGCACGCCTATCCATCATTCAGTCAGATGAGTCATTCAGACTCCATGGAGTTTTGGCAGGGTAGAAGGTCATCACCCTTCTTGATATAGGAGCCACACATAATTTCATAGATGTTAGATTTGTGGAGAAGCATGGACTCACTAGCAAAGATTTTGAGGGCATCAAAGTTAAGGTAGATGATGGTCACACTCTTAGGTGTGAGTGTATGTTTAGAGACCTCCCATTGCGCTTGAACAACTATGAGTTTAAGGCTGATTATTATGTGGTGAACATGGGGGATATAAACTTAGTCTTGGGTATGAAGTGGCTTCATTCATTTGAGGAAGTTACTCTTCATCTCAAGGACATGGAGGTTCACTTTGATGTTGATGGGAAGACACATATTCTTAAGGCAATACGGGGTAGCAGCTTCAGATATATGTTTTTTCATCGGATGGAGATGCTCATACGACATGACATGATAGAGTGCGATGAGGAGTGCACATTGGCACCAACACAGGAGAGATATGAGGATGAGCTTGGTCTTGAGGTGAGTTTAGTTCAAGAGTTATCACATGTGGTAGGGACTCAGATTTTTGTTACAGTCGGTTCATAGGTTGATGATGATATGACTATTTCTAGCCTTCACCATCTAGATTTAGATATTATTCAGGTAAGGAGTTTGCTTGAGTTGCCTGCTAATTTTCATTTATGGATTGGATGTTGGGGTGCTTATTTTAGTACTAGGGATGATGTGATGCCATTAGATGAGATTTGGGATGGACATGGCATGGAGTTTGCATTGATTGACAGTAGGGTAGATCATGACTACATTTGGGATCCAAGTGGATTGATGGGTGTATCATTCAGTGATTGCTTGAGGGCAAGCAATTTTAGGAGGGGCAGATTGTCATGTCCCCTTTTTAGTTGACATGTTCTGAGTTCATGGTTAGCCTATTATGCAACCCTCGTAGGCTGATAGGATGGTTAGAGGGTCTTAATGGAGATTGGCTTGGCTTCATTTAGAAGAATTTTTCCAGTTGGCTTTCATTTGGGCTCGATTGGACATGTATTGAGAGAGATATTAATATTTGATTGATTTAATCAAATATTAATTATTTGGTCTAATTTTAATTTAGAAACCCTAATTTTAATTTAAGAAAACCCTAATTAGGAAAAGCATATCTTTTTGAGGGTATAAGGGTTTCTCATGGAGGCCATTATTGATTATGATTGATTATTGATTTTGATATTGAAGAATTCTTCTGTGAAGACTGAGCCAAGGGTTCCAGGATTCCATTTGCATTGAAGAACATCAACTCTTCATTGTGTGTGATTCAGAGGTTGTGAGAGATCAGCCGATCTATTGCCAAATTGAGAGATAACTTCATACAGAAGTTATCACAGGGGTTTACAAGTTTAAGAGATAACTTCATACAGAAGCTATCATAAGGGTTCACAGGTATTTCTTTATTTTTGGTTTTGACTCAAGAATTATCTAGATATAGATCTTTTGTTTTTGCCCATAGTTCTCCAGATTAGGATCAAGCATATAGGTTGTGCTATATTGGCAGCCGTACGAAGTCTGTACAGATCCGTGAAAACCTGTACGCATCAGCAGAAAGATCAAACACTGACATCAGCAGGCAGAGACCTACAGAGACCGACATCGGCTGACCTCTCACCGATGTCGGTAGGTTAATGACCCCAATCGACCGATGATGGTAGTATAATCAACGTCAGCGACTACGTTTTTGACACAGTAGGCTGAGACATACCAGATCCAAATTTCTTTCCCAGTTTGTGAAATACTTAGGCTATTAGGCCGTACTTTCAATATTCTTTGTATACTTGATAGAGGACCTCTATTGTAAGCATATGAGAAAATAAATAAGAGATTATACTATGATTTATTTATCTATTTGAAGATATTTTGTAGAAATATAGATAAGCAATTCAGAGCTTTTGTCTTTCAATAGTCCCTATTGGTTGGGGATATTACATTAGCTCCCTAAGGTTAGAATGTTCCATATCAAGTGTTGGATCTTTCCTAACTCTACCATTATATTTTCTCAATGGTGAGGAAACCCAATAAATTCTTAAGGAGGGTATTAAAGGTTTCAAATCACTCTTTCTATTTCAATCTCTTATTTAGGGAAAGAGGAAGGAGGTTATAGAGGCTGACTTGTTCATAGTCATTCATCTTCTCCTTCCTAGACATTAAATAACTACCATGAATGGAGTCGTCAAGCTTTGTAAAATCTTATATTTTAATTAATTTTACAAATATATTTTAATACAAGCATGTTTGGGTTGGTTTTATAGGTACTCATATTCTCAAAAAGTCTACAACTTATTCCAAACTCCTATAGCTTTTGACAAGGCCTTAGGGAGCTTCAAGCTTCACCACAAAAATTAAATGGTATGAGCAAGGTTAAATAATAAACTACTTTTTTATTTTAGTTTCATACTTTGGTTTTTAGTTCATGCAATAGGGGATGGAAAATTAAGAGGGGTTCCCTTTTAGGTCATCTCATCTCAGGGTTATAAGAGCCTAAAATTTTCAAAAAGGTCAAAACTTACCTCTTTTAGACAAAAGATCCATACAAAAAGAGGGTGAAAACATTAAGGGCCTCTTTTAGGTCACTCCACCTCTAGGTATTTGGGTTTCCATAAATGGCTATACAAAATGATTCATGTCTAATGAAATAGTTCTTATTTTCAAAATATTTACATGGGATTAGACTTTAAGAAAAAGTAAAGTTATGAAAATAAATATGTTAAATAATAAAAATGAATTGTTTCATATAATAATACACTATAGCAAGGGGTAGATGCACAAATTTAAGGCACAAAAAACATGACACAATGAAAAATATAAGCTATTTTATGTAAACGGTGTATGTCCTTTTTTTTTAAAAAGCAATGCATAATTGGAAAAGAGTTGTTCCTGACCCTAAAAGGCATGCATACTTTTTAAAGGGTGTATGCCCTTTTGAAAGACATGCATTATTTTTTTGGTTTGGAAACTAGAGTTTTTTGTTTTGGCAAATAGAGTTTTTTTTTAATTTTGCAACTAGAGTTATTATTTTTGCAAGGCCCTTTGCAAAAGACGCATACCCTTTTGAAAGACATACATTTTTATTTTATTTTTTGGCAAATAGAGTTTTTTGTTTTGCGAACTAGAGGTATTTTTTTTGTTTTGCAACTAGAGGTATTGTTTTTGAAAGGATATATTTAGTAAAATAAATGTTAAGTATAAGTTTACATTTAAAGTATAATAATATAAATTTAGTAAATTAAATGTAAACTTATAATTTAAATTTACTTTTGCAAGGCCCTTTACAAAGGATGCATGCCATTTTGAAAGACATGCATTATTTTGTTTTTTTTGTTTGGCAACTAGATTTTTCTGTTTTGGAAACTAGAGGTTTTTTTTTGTAACTAGAGGTATTGTTTTTGAAAGGATATATTTATTAAATTAAATGTAAACTTACAATTTAAATTTATTTTACTAAATATAACAAATTAGGGCCACTCAGCATCTTCTGAAATCGATTACAGACCTGTAAGATTTACCATTTAGAAGTTATTTTTTAAATTCCATTTTAGCCAATACTTAGTTTTCAGAATTTCAGGATCAGAAGATAGAATGAGAAACTTATATCTATCTTATTACCTCGTTTCTCATTCTATCTTTTGATCCTAAAATTTTGAAAGCTAAGTATTGGCTAGAATAAAATTTGAAAAACTAACTTCTAAATGGTAACTCCTACAGGTCTATAATCAATTTCATAAGATATTGAGTGGCCCTATTTTTTTATATTTATTAAAATAAATTTAAAGTATAAGAATATAAAATTTAATATAATACCTTTTAAAAAATAATACCTCTAGTTGCAAAACAAAAAAAAATCTCTAGCTGCCAAAAATAAAACCTCTAGTTGCCAAACAAAAAAAAATGCATGTCTTTCAAAAGGGTGTACACCCTTTTGAAAGGATACATGCCCTTTAAAAAGGATGAACGGCCTTTTTAAAGGATGCACACCCTTTGTAAAGGGTGCACACCCTTTGTAAAGGGTGCACACCCTTTAGAAAGGATGCAATTCCTTTGTAAAGGGATTACGCCCTTTAGAAAGGGTGTAAACCCTTTGTAAAAGGCATGCATCCTTTGAAAAGGGTGTACTCCCTTTGCAAAGGGTGTATGCCCTTTCAACATATCAATATTTTTTTGTGCCTTACCTCCAAATTTACCTTGGGTACAGGTTTGGAGAGGTCCGAACTTAGCTTGAAACTACTTATGGAGCAGCCCACCTAGTTTCTAGAAAATTTAGGAGTCTTTTTCATCTTTATGGACACATCTGATCAGGCAGCTTTTATTATTTTAAAAAATATATATATGGTTTTTTAGAGGAGAAAGTGTAGCTTTAGAATATATAATTTTTTTAATGTTATAATATTATTTATAATTATTACTTAATTTATTCATAACATACCTCATTATGGACTATATACATATCATCACAAATTCCATTATAACTTTTTGAATATTAATCAAAAGTTTATAAAATTTATATCTCAACAATCTACACATTATCAACTATGCTTTGAAAAAAATGATTTTCATGAAGTTAAGGTCAAAAAGTTGTGTTCGTACACTTGCATTTTCAATTCTCCAGCTGTCTTGACTTGTAAAATGATTTAAAAATTATATATATAATAAAAAATATTCTCAACAATCTTTCATATTTCACCTATATATTTATAAAATTTAATATAAAAATTCAATCATTTACTCAAAAAAAGTGTGTTCATACACATGCACTCTCCTTATCTTTTTACTAAAAATTACCAACCTATTGTTATAAATGCATATATTTCACACACTTTTATCATTTGGGTATTGAAAAAAATTATATATTTAGAAACTAAATTCAGAACTCCACAATTCATGTTTTTATTTCATTATAAGATTCCTTTTTGAAGTGTCTCTAACATTCTCTCCAAGTTCAACTATTGTTATTTTCAAAAAGAAAAAAGTTTCACTTTATACTCCCCCTTTTGTCCCCCATTATCCTGCATCTACCCTAAGGTTGGGTATTAGTCAACCTTCATTTACAACCCTCATGGTTAAAACATGTGATGGATTTCACCATGTGGCTTATAAACCACGTGGCCTCCCCTAACTACTCGACCTCCATGACAATTTTCACATGTACCGAAATTATTATAAGCCATGGAAGTCATCACCATGTAAAAATGTGAAAACTCATAAGGCCTATACTACTCACCACATAGTCACATGGGTGACTACCTTCTTATTTTTTAATCTTCCCTACACAAAGGGTCATATTCCCTTCCAATGGGCGTATGTAACCTTAAATTACCCTACAAATATCTGAAATTCAAAAAATTGTAGCAAATGAAACATAAGCCCTAAATTTACAAAGTTAAAGGCAACATGTCCCAAAATTAGTAAATTTTCATATAAAATTTGTTCAGACACTTTTCTACCTTATTTAATGTGTACAAAAATTTCTTGAACTGTAAGTAAATTACAAAAGAAACTAAAACAACTTTAATAGTGTAACTTCAAAAATCATAACAATTAAACTGTAAATCATAAAATCAAACCATAAAATCTAGCAAAATCCTCATTAACCCTATCTTTTTTTTAAATTAGAATTGGGAAAAATTGAAACTTTTAAAATTATATAAAAATTACTCATTAGCCCTTCTGGGCCTTAACAAAATCCATTCAACGAGCAATAATAAATAATGTATTAACTTTTTTTCTCAAATACTATGTAAAATGGTGAATGAAATTATGCATACCAATTTAAAATTTAATTTTTGAAGCATAAAAATGTTATTTCATTATATCTATCCTTCCTTCTTCAACTAACACTTTAATGAAAACTAATACGTGAAAGCTCCTAATCATTACATCAAAGTTTTCCTTTCATCTATTTCACATTTATTAAAATTTAATATTACATACAATGACTTGAAACTAGTTAATAATAATTTGTTTATCATTTACATTTGTAAATCCATGAAATAAAAATAATATCCAAGCAAGCTCCCAAGTGTACCCTCAAAGCTAAGCCAAGGAAGGGTTTTCCTCCCATCATTTTTCCATCATCAAGTGGCTGCCCTAGGTACCCAAAAGGTTAGGACTCCTATCTTTGAACATATGTAACACCAACATTTCAAGGTAAGGTAATATAGGTAAGGAAGGAAGTGGATAGTGGAAAGGTAACAAGCGCAAGTAGGAAGTACCATTAGGTGTCTCAAGTAACAACTTTATTATATCAAAAAACTTCCACAATCACTCCAAACTAAAACCTACATAACATCAATACAAATTATTTTCATAAGAAGGAAAAAAATACATGTCATCCACAAAGAAATAATACTTATTAAGACTCCACACTCACCCATTATGGATGTGAATTTATACTCTCAACACTATGGGGGTGGGAGGAGGAATTTGGAGTTTCTCCCTTGCCCAAACTCTTCTCTCTTCCATGAGAGGACCTTGGAAACATGAGGGTTTCCATTTTCTCAAACCCCATACAGTGAATATTTTTAAGACTTGGAACTTGATTCTCTTTCCCAAAACTTACACATGAAGGCACATACCATGTGAAAAATCTAAGCCCATTTGGGTAGCATAATGATATTTTAAATATCAAAATGGGACCAACAAAAAATGGAGGTATTTTTCATCTCCAATTCAAAAGAGGTAATAAAAATATGTATGATGGCCATAGGCATGACCATGGGAAACAATAAATATAGAGGGTTAGCTAAATTACCTTACATAATTTTAAAATTTAAAAGCACATGATAAGAAGGGAATAAATATAAATATTTCAAAATAATAAATTGAAAGTAAATGGGTGACATGGAAGCATACCTAAACTCCACCTCTTGGATCTACACAAGGGAATCTCCTACAAGTTTTGGAATCAAGTTAGTTCCTTCCCAAACCAAGCTCCCATCAACTCTCTAATTTGAAAATTTTTTAAAAAAAAATCCTCTAAGTAAGAATTTCCATTATATTATAGACAAAACATTCCAACTCAATTGCCAATAGGAAGGTGATACTTGTCCCTTCCCCTTCATTAGCCCTCCTCAAAAAAGTATTATCTGGCATTAACTCACCTTACACACCCATGTGGGTAAGAAAGACTTGCAAATACCCATTAATTTTCTCACTTCCCCATGACATAAATGGGCACATAGGTTGTCTTATAAATTTTCCACCACTCTAAAAAAAATTATTAGCCCATCCCTTGGTCGTAAGGATCTTAAATACACTTCTAATCACTTATAAAACACTTTATATCCACTTGAAAACATGTGTTCAAGTTGCATTTAAATTTTTAGTTAAGGAGGGTACTTAAGTGGTTTACACATTTACCTTTATTAATGAATTTAATGTTAAGATGACTTCTAAAGTCTTATAAATAGGTAATGAATAGTGTTAAGGGGATGTGAATAGTGTTAGGAGAGTAAAATAGGGTCAAAACTCAAAACTATATTAAACAATGACACTAGGATTGGATGTTAATCTAAGAGACTCATAAAGCCATTATGAAACTAAAACCAATGGTACATTTATGCTTAGTCTAGTCACAATTCACTCTCGTGGTATCCCCTATCACCTGCACATCAATTCACACATAAAATTGCACCACCCTAGGTAGTTGAAGTTACTGAATGTAAACATCTCAAATAATATATAAAAATACAAAATGCATATGTAAAACATCCAAAACACAAAACTTTAGTAATCCAAATGAATTAATGTCTATGTTTTAACATCCATATACTCTAAATCTCAAAACATATGATAAAGCATTATTAGCTCAACTAATACAATAATTCAATATATATCTCAATAATCAAAGTGTAATCATCTATAACTGGTATTTTAACAATAATCATGTAAGCAATTAATAGCATCAAGAACATTAAATCTATTATCTAGGTAATAATTAAATAATAAATATCGTGTGTCTTAATAACATAAGGAGTATGTCACAACAAGACATGTACAATAACAAAAATATTCAATAAAAGTAGCACTACGAAAATTGGGGTCTCACATCCCCTTCCCTTTAAGCATAAGTCCTCCCAGAAGTCACTAAAAGAGGTGGGAATACTAGAACCTCAAAGGTGTTGCATCTTCCCAAGTCACAGTTATCTCATCATATCAATCCCATTAGACCCTAGCTTGATCTAGCTCTTAGCCTTAAATTCCTAGTGTCTTGTGTGCTAGAATCTGCATGGTCTCTAAAACCAAACTCTTGTTTGTCTCTACCTATAATTTCATTGAATCCAAAACATGGGTAGTGTTAGGTATATAGTGATGTAAAATATAAACATGGAACATATGATAGGCTTGGTGGCAGGGCTAGAAAATGAGTTGTAGGACCAATTGTCTCCAAAATCTAAATGAGCCAATAAAACAAGGTGCCAACTTTGAACATTTTCCATAGTGGATAGGGATTTTTTTGGGTATCACTCTCAAAAATACCTTATTACCCACTTTGAAGTAGTGATCAGTATTCTTCACATCTACATACTTATCTTAACACTATTGTACCTCCTTAGCATGCTGTTGAATCTGAATGACTTGTCACTTTATGTTCTACAATATGGCAGGACCAATGACAACTCTATCCTTAATGATCTCAACTCATAGGGATGTGATGTGAACATACACATCTTCACATGTTTATAGGGGCATATATTTCTATATCATAAGACATAGTAGCATAGATTTATTAATTTCAATATCTTTAAAACACTCTATTGTTTTTCCCATATTGACTTCAATAACTCTTACATATTTTATGTGATTGAGGCATCTTATCTAAATCTTATGGGTAAGTTTCTCTATAATTTAATTTGGTATGTATATATGCACACACATCAAAGTAGGGCATTATGTAGACAAATAATTTTGGGTTAAGGGTGGATTTTTTATAGAATTGTATTGTTCTACGTTACTTATATATTTGTTAATTATTGCTTAATATTTGGCTCTTATTAGCACATTTTTCTCATATTTTTTCCTTTTCTTGCCTTATTCCCCATGTTTTTATTTCCCTCTCTTCTTTTTCTCTCATCATTTCCTTATTTTCTTAGGTTTGGGGCCTATTGCAAAGAATCATATTGTGTAAGGTTCTAAAAAACTATGTTCGTATTGTGTAAAGTTATATTATGGGCCCTTGTGATCCTTATTTTGGTCTCACGTTCCTTGTGTTCCATTTTTTGGCCTTTACTACCTATGTTGTGTCAAATTGTACATGAATTTGGTCTTAATTTGAATTTGTGAAGTATATAAATATGCAGGGCAATTGGTGCATATAAGACAAGAAATGATAAGGAATGATTAAGCATGAAAAGAGTTATCTTTTTATAGATCTTTTATGAAAGTGTAAGAGCATATGTCAAACATTTAGAGTAGAATTGGAGCAAGATTTTAAATATTTATTTCTTTTGCCACACTTATTATAGCACAAAAAATCATATAGGACTAGGCCTTACACTCATGGATTACTTTTGGAATAAATTGAGTGTTTTTTTCCAAATTTGTTCTAGCCTAGGGACCTCATAACAATAGAGGGATGACACAAGCCTCCTAATTAATCCCTTTTTTTAATTAGTTTATGATGAGTTGATAGAGTTGTAAAGAAAAATATATGTTTTATAGAGATCTATGCATAACTTGGCAAAAGAGAGTAAGGTTTATAGATCCCTGGAATAGATGAACAAGATCATGACACTAGTTTTCAAATATCTACTCTTTAACAAAAATGACCCTACGTTATTAAAAATATCTTTAATTTGTTAATAGAAGGCACTCTAAAAATGAACTCTATTCATCCAAAATTTTGTGAGTTTTATTTATCATATGTGCGTACATGTTTTTTATTATATAATTGTGACAATTATCTCCAAATTTACAACAAATTAAACAATCCTTTTAAACCCCTCTATTATTTATAATTAGTATTTATTATTTTATTTTATTAAGTCTAATTATATTATGTATGGGTAGATATATTAAATTTTGATGTTTTCCAATTGTACAATAGCTGACTCAACACTTCTCTCCCCGTATGTCATTCCTTACCATATGTGATGAAGCTAGTAAAAACATGCAAGTGGGTCACATGATCATGCAAACTTGTTTATGTTGGAACTGATCATTTTTCCTTGAAGAGTTAAATTATCATCATTGCTTTTACTTGGCTTTTTAATTTTTGTCATTTCCTATCTTACCTGACTTTCTAATTACCAATGGCATAAAAAAAAATGCCAACATTGGTAAAAAATTCACCAACTAGATTGTATAAGATTGTTATCAAGCATATGGGATTTTTTTAAAGCCCAAAAAAACATAATTTGAATGAGTAAACAATCAAACAATTGGAAGTGATGGATTGGACAGTAGAAGCAGAAAAATTGTTGGGATTATAAGGTAAAATTAAATAATATATGGAAAGAATTGTAGTTTGAATGATGAGGATAATAATTTGTTATGTTATTTATCAAATTACAAATTTTTCTAGATATTTGATATAGAGAGTCAAATAGATAGAATCAGGATTGTTATTTGAATGACTTTAAAAGATTGGATGTCAATTTTCATAATCTAAACTGCATAACTAAACAAATACTCAAATTTAAATATATACATACTCATCAATTATAATCAACTATATAATTCAAAACATAAACAAATATGACAATATCTATATAATTCTAAATTTCTCAATCAAAAAATTAAATGGCACAAAATACTACCCCATAAAAAAACAAAAAATAAATGAAACCTTAATGCAATACAATACAAAGACACAAACCTACCATTGATCAGTAAAATGGAAAAAGTATTTATTCATTTATGAGTCTGGCAATATCACTTTAAAATCCCATATTTCTCTATGTGACATATTCCTAATTGATAGATACCAGAGCTTGTACATTGATTTAATCTCAACTTTCTCATGAACAATGGCAATGGCATTTGATTTTATATTCCTTTAAATAAACTCAGCTCTGTATATCTTTTAAGCTTTTTTCCCTTGTGAATGATTAATAGAGGAAGAAATTTGGCTTTGAATGGACCCAATCCATCGATTTATCTCACTTTTATTTATCATTATTGTGATTGAAGTTGATGAGAAGGTAAGAGGGAGGGATCAATGAATTTCAATACAAAAAAATAGGACCCATCACACTATTATTATGTCCATATGATCTATGAATTATTATGTCCATATGATCTCTGAATTGTGAATTTGTACAGGTTAAAATTTGTGTTTTTACCCACGTTGATAATCCATTAGGATTCATGCCTTTGAAAACTTTTTAAGGACCCATATTTAGGCCATACAATGATAAGAATTAATCATTGTCATTTAGATATTGACACTAAGGACATCTATGACTTTGGGCCCATTTTTATAAAGAAGCGTCAAAAAATCACCACCTTATAATATGGTTTTGGTTATTGACACTAAAGACATCTATAACTTGAGGGCCCATTTTCATAAGGAGGCATCAAAAAAACACCACCTTATAATATGGTTTTATAAGCATGCCATTTAGGAACATACCTTTCTAGGTGGGGTTGCTCTTAAGACATTGCAAATATAGAGAATGTGATATATGAAGATGAGAAGGTATTATAAAAACTTTATAACATTTAAGTTAAAATATTACGAATTGTTATATCATATATCCTTAATTTCCAAAATTCTTAAGATTTATTTATTATATAAAATAAAATTTTATATAACTGACATATAATACTATATATTATGCATACCTTTATATTAATAGTGACTAAGCCAATAATATTAAGTTTTAATTATTATAATTAATAGATTATATATGTTTTCAAATTTACTATTAAATTAAATTTATTTTATAAAGTGTGGTGTAATGGTTAAGTGAATGTATTTATATTGGAGTAACTCAAGTTTAAATTCGATCAGTAGTAAGGTAACTTAAAATGGAAGACATATAATTGGCATATTGACAGATAAATGATTCAAGTGTGTGATTGGCATATAAACAATTCATAAATTCAACCCCCTAATTGTATTCTATATGGAAGTGGACCCATATAATCCTTCATTAATTAATTAAAAAATATTAAATAAATATGAGCTTCATCTATAACTTTTATCTCTTAAATATATATATATATATATATAGAGAGAGAGAGAGATAAAGTTTACTCCAGTGTTTATATACATCAATAAAAGTGACTTAGAATGGCTTGACACAACTTAGACATAATTTTGAATAAATTAGATGGCTTAACATAAATATTGGATTGTAAATATTTTAAATGTGCATCCATTAAATGTAACTTTTGTCCAATTCAAAATGTAATTTTAAATTAATTTCTTTGTATTTGAAAAAAAATTATAATTAACTTTTGGCTCTATGTGATAACATAGCAAACAAATGCATAGCGGTAAAAAACATAGTGGTAAAAACGTAATATGACAAAAATGTTGTGAGGACAAAACATAGCGAGGAAAAACATAGCAGTATTGATAATATCATAAAAATGTCATGAAGAGCATAATTAAGATATTTTAGTGATTATCACATTATTTATTTGTCGTCTAGTTCATTTTGGTGATAATAGTTAATATTTCATGGTGGAAAAGTAATGCACCAAATTTACAAACAGAGTAATAGATAAAAATGTGATTTCATGAGTTTGGACCTTTAGTTGAAAATTATGTCATTTTCTATGTGAGTGCATCCTTTACTATGTTTTATTCTTACGATGTTTTGTCCTTGCTATATTTTTTTCTCCTACGTTTTATCCTCACTACATTTTTCATGCTACATTTTTAGCCACTGCATTTTTGTCTACTACCTTTTTTATGGATGCTTAATTTTTATATTATTAAATATTTGTATTAGGTAAGTGTAGGAAGTTGGAGGGTTAAAAGGGGGTCTTAAATGGACATATTTTTTCCTAAAAGATGAGAAACCCAAAACACAGATTATTTGAGTTGCATACACTCAAAATTTGAAGAGGATATATGAACATGAATTGTAACATTTTAAGTCTAGTTTTTAAACTACCTTTTTTTTATAAATGCTCTATTTTAAGTGGATAAAATTATCAAATTTTGAAAAGGTACTCTTATTTTTAGAAAAAAAAATATTAGATAATCATTTATGCCCCCTCCCTCATTTTTGTATACACTATTTAGTATTTTTTGAAACCCTTTGGTGGAAAGTTGGATAAGATCATATGGTATGTAACCTATATTATTTTTTATTTTTTATTGAATTATTTTTTAATAATTTTAAAAGTAAATAGACTCTAAATAATGGATGGTTAACCATTCCCCCCACCCCTAACTATCTAAAAAATAAAAAGATGGTTTTTTTAATATATTTAGAATTAGGCCTAGTTTATAACCTCATAAATGTTCTCAAAATTGGATCAAAACAACCAAAGATGCATAAATAAATTTAGAAATGTATATTTTCAACATATAAGGGCATATAAAGAGATAATTACCTTAAAGTGGTCAAATTATGAAGAAATAAAAAGGTTTTGGATGGAGGCCACATCTCCAATAATGTCCAATTGGCCATATAAAATGAAAGTATAATAGCTAGGTGGGCTTTCATGCTAAGACACGCGTGAACATCTCTTATTAAGAGATGGGTTTTAAAAATTATGAACTACCATAATGAAAGAGTGAGGTGGATTAATTGCCTAAGGATGAAGCTAGTATGTATCCCAAGCCTATTTTGAATTATCCAAACTAGCCTATTCTAGAACCTCCTCTTCATTTATCTCAAGTCCATTGACAATGCATAAATAGGGGGATATAGAGAGAGAGATTATAGCCTACCTCATTTTCTAAGGTACATAGATAAAAAAAGTCTAGAAAAAGTTATGGTGGGGGGGCTCACAGAACTAATGCTATAGATTATAGAGCATGATGTTGATGTTGCTAGGGACTTTGTCACTAGATGGAATAAGTGTATGATGGTGATGTAGGAAATTAAGATTAAATTCATGGAGGAATTCATAGGCAATTCCACAAGCATGATGTGTGAAAGGGATAATACCAATAAAGATTAGACTAAAAATCAAGAACTCCTCTAGTGTTTCTTCTACATGAATGAGTTCATGAAAACATATAAGAAGGTTTTCTCCCAAGATGATCTCCCATGGTAATGGTCGAAGGTATGCCTCCAAGTGATGAGATACCTAACTTTAGAGGATAAGTATACCTTAATTTTCTCCCACCATTTTCTATTATTAAACCATTTCTAGGGTTATAAGATTAGCCTACCATTTTACCTATCAAAATCATTAGAATGCATATCCCTCGCCCACCAAGTTAATGAGTCTAACCCCATTCTGCATCAAGGGATTACTTTGTTGTTAGTTAAACATGGATAAAATTTTCAAGGGAGGTTGGTCCCCCCATGGGGGTCCTCCATCAAAGAAGACTCTCCAGAGAAGGACCCTACCTTGGGATCCTAGTGCCCATCGACCAACATCCCCTAAGCTAGCCTATCTAAAACCCTCATTGAAGAACTTCTACTAAAGTTGTTTATTCCCAAGCCCAAACTAGTGTTTCAAGATGAGGTCACCTATATGGAGGCAATCGAGAAGGAAAATTTCCTTCTATATGATAAATTAAAAAATAACAAGGCACAGCTTGACACTTTTAATAATAAGGTGTAGGAAGTTGGAATGAACCTAGCTAGCCTTATCCAAGAATAGAATGCCTTGTACAAGTAAATAGACTTAGCTTTTCAATATTTTATCCACTCAATAAAGATAAATAAGACCCATGTTAATCAACCACTATAGATTATGGAGACCCCCTCACCCGATATCCCCAGCTTGACCCCTATCAAGAAAACCCCTCTATAGGTTCAAGGACAGAAAAGGTCGTGCATGATCCTCCCAAGTGAAGGTGTTGAAGGACCTAGAAAAAATATGAGGGCCAAAGTTTCCAATAAAAATTGGGGAGTAACTGATAATTTATCTAAGGAGGAGAAGAAAACACTGAAGGGCCCCCCTTCTAATCTCTTTTTTGTTGTTGTTATATTTCGTTGTCTACAGGACTATCTAGCTAGTTTTTGTTGTATTAGTAGCTTGGCCCTGGTATCTTGTTACTTTTTTGTATAACACTTTATTAGTTCTTGGATCCTTATAAAACCATGCTATTTACCTAATCAAATAAAAATGAAGAAAGAAAAAATTTAAAAAAAGTATAACTTGCTCAACATCATAGTTATATATTCATGAGATATCTCAAATAGATTCATAATTTTTATGAATGTTAAAAGTGGATATTTTTAGTCTACAATATGAAACACATATTCAACTATATTTTTATAGGTCCAAACTTTAACCTCAAATTTCTAAACCTAAACTATATACATGTTATAACATATACATAGTATGATGCCTACATGTTATACAAGCTAATATAGATATAAAAATGTAATGGTATATAGTTTGAATAGATATAAGGAATAAAATAAGTATTTACTAGACTAAATTTCAATTATAAGAAATTAGGTCCACTCTGCATCTTTTGGAATTAGTCTTAGAGTTATAGGATTCACCATTTATAAAATAATTTTCATAATTTTAGTATTCAACATAAGGCTTTAAAGGTGTAACTTTTACACCAAGTGTCCATTTAAGGAGAACAAATATTCTTTTGTAGATTTTTTTTCTTTCCTCATTGATTTGTAACATTTTTAGGACTTCTAAGTATGTCAAAATTAGTTTTACAACCCTCCTATCTATAAGAGGTAGTGAGATCAATGAGGATATTTACACATCAATTCAAATGCACAATGATTGAATGCATCTCACCTAAAGATATTTTGTCTGAGGAGATTGATAAGATAAAATTACATATCTAATTATCACACTTATTTCATTTGTTCAATAAAGAACACAATCAGGTGTAATGAAGTCTAAATTTATGTTAATTGGTTTAAATTGGGGCTTTGGGGATTGATTAGTCCCAAATATGCTTCAAATTGAGTCAATTATTCAGTTTATTCAATGAACCACATAATTTGGGATAATTGAGCCCCAATTCAAGATAATTGATTTTAATTATGTTGACAAGGCTCATTTATCACAACTAACATACTTGATTGCACTAATTACTTGATAGGTTCATTCAATAGCCAAAATGGGGATAATAAAATATGACTAAGTGTTAATTGTCACATCTCCTTAAGAAATTCACATCCCCTTAAAATAATAATTTCCCCTTAATAACATCACCATTATATGGTTCATCAAGGCCCAATGTATATTAATTTATTGCAATTGGACTTGTGGGGCCCAAATATCCTTAAATACATAGCTTATTTACCCTATTAATATATTAGTTTTATTAGGTGGGAAATTAAGGTTAACCAAGCCTAAGCCATACGTATAATTGAGGTAGATATGGAAAAAAGTACACATGATGTAGCATCAATTGTCATTATTTTGTGTTATGATTAGTTAGTGGACCTCTTTAGATTTTGAAAGACCCTATTAGGTATGAATTAATATATGAAGGTGGATATTAGGTTAAATCTCAACAAAAAGCGATGGTTTGTTGTATTTAGGTCACAAATCAACCCTTAGTACTCATGTCTCACATATTTAGGTGTAGATGAAACATAATTGATTTGTTTTACTCTAATCACACTTGTTTGGACCTAAATTCAACATAAATTACCCCAATCATGCATGAGTGTGCCCCAAATCAATTACAGTTACCCTAATAGAAAGTAGTATATTTACATTTAGGTTCACACGGCTCAAATTTAATCAAATTGCATCCTTGATTAAACTAAGTAATTTTGTCAATTAATGGTGAAATTGATGCCAATTGATCCCTAAATCACATTGTATAATCATAATTAGGTTTAATGGGCTCAAATTGATACAAATTATGTTTATGATTGAACCAATCTAATAATTGGTATAATCAATGATAAAATTTGGGCTAATTAAGCCCAAAATAATAGTGTATTAGTTTTTAAGGCACAAATTGGCCCAAATTACATTTTTGATTGACTCAATTGAGTAATTAGTTCAACCAATGATACAATTAGAGAAAATTGAGCCCCTAATCACATCATATAGTTGTAATTTGTCACATGGTTTAAATTAGACCAAATTATTCCATAATTTAAGTAATATAGTAATTATTCCAATTAATTATGAAATTGGGCTTATTAAGCCCCCAATCATCACATTGTGTTATAACCTTACTAGTTTAACTTAGAATATCACATTATTTTTTAAGTAATTAATACCAACTATATATTATTTATCCATTAAATGTACCAAAAACATCATATTATATTTTTTACACCATTCTAGATACATTTCTAAACTAATACTATGTTGAAGTCATCTAAATACAACTACTACATTTTACACAATAAGTCCATTTATCTAAGTGTAGACACCTAAATCTAGCCATCGATAACCTCCAATCAAGCTTTTGACCAATTTCCATCCAAAATGTAAAATTTGGCCTAAAAACACTAAAACATGATAAATGATGTGAAATTGGCATATTCAAGTTCCAATTTTACCCAGGGTATCACTAAATGGGGTAATGCAATTTATGGGCTAGCTAACTTTGATCAGATCATTCCCAGTCAAAATACCAATTTTGCACCTAGGTGCTTTAAATTTCTCTTTCCTATCAAATATTCTACACAAGATGCATGCCTTTGTTATTTATTGTTGGTAACATCCTAAATGGGAATACACATCCAATGCATCTGACAGTGCCTTTCAATTCCAATCTAGTCAAATTTAGGACCAATAACAAGGCATTCTAATCAATTTGAGTAATTTGTACACAAAGTGTTTAATCATGTTTAAGATCTAATTAACACAAATCAAGGCATAATTAATAATTCCATGGAAACTTATTGAATAATTTGTTTTGGAAATGAATATTTAATATTTGTATCATCAAGTGACCTCATTTCTTGGGAAGACATCCCTAAGCCATAAATTTCATAAATATCAGGATTCATGCCTCCCATGCCTCATCAATGCCTTCCATGATGCCCTCCATGCCTCTTAATTTACCATTCTTCCAATGTCATGATGAGAATAATTATAAAGTTAATTTCAAAAATTGAATTAATCTTCAACCACACATCTCAATCTTGAGATGGATGTTTGAGGTTGGTTCTGGTCAAATCCAAAAATCTATAAATAAGAGGCCTCACAACATCATTTCTAAGCTATTTTGGTGCAAATTTGTAATGCAAAAATATCTTCAAGGAGCCATTGAAATTAGTGTTACCATGCCAAATTGATTCCAAGCCAAGCCATAAGCCAAAGGTGCCAAGGAGAGATGGAGGTAGCCAAGCTTCTATTGCCAAGGACTTCATGAGCACAAGCTGAGCAAGCCACCACTACAAAGGCATTTGGAGCATCCAAGGAAGGTGAAGGGATTGTTGTGTTTTCATTCCTTGCTTTTTAGTTGTGTTTATCATTTTATTTTGTTAACTAATCTCTCCTTAGTGTCTAGGCCTAAAGATGTTATGTTATTAGTGTGTTTATTTCGTTTTGTTTTCATTTTGGAACTAACACCATACTAACCATCCTCTATTGAGTCAAATTCCTAGATCACATAACGGCACACCTAATGGGACAAGACACATCCCACACATGAAGAATATCATTTTTCATCTTTAAAATCTTCATTTGTATCATTAAAACTCTTGCAAATTGATTTTCTAACTTTGTTTTACCATTTTTTATTTACCATGGGTTTACACAGTAATCAATTTTGGTTATTAAAACCATCATTGATTGGTATAGGTATCATCAGTCACTATTTGTGTAACTGATGTCAGTTAGATAACCATCATCAGTTAGTAAGTGTAATTGACATCAATTATATAACCGATGTTGGTCACTATGTTTTCTTAAAACACAAACCTTAGAGCTATTTTAAAATGCTTGGTTTGGGGTCGTACGGACTTCATTTTGGATGGTTTTTCAAACCATGTGTTTTTTCCTAAATTTTCAAAATTTGGCATTAGTTTAGCTTCAAGTTTCATTTTTTTTTACAAAATTTGGAAAATATATTTAAAATGTTTCTAATCTAACATATTTACTTTTGGGGTGATGCCTTAAGGGCAGACAGGTAACCAACAGATTTCAAATTTGATAAATCATGTTTTAGACCACCTTTTGAATGATTTTAAAATGAATTAAGAACATTCTTTTGGTGCTTAAATAAGTATTTTTATCATTATTTTTTAAAGTTACAACTAAGACCAAGGGGTCAAATGAACACCACCAAATCTTTCATTTGGGCTCAAAATTGAACACACTTGTCATTTTTGTCTTCAATAGTTGTTTGATCTAATATTTGTCTAGAAAAAAGAGGGATGTTGCATGTATGCTTTTCCATTTGTCCCCTATAGGGAACCCTTGGAATCAAAAGCACCATTCCTATTGTAATCTAGTCTAAGGCTTAGAAAGAAAGTCATCTAAAGCACTCCCCAAAAACTCGTCAAAGTTTGGGTAACCTTGAAAATGACCCTAAAGTCTTTCTATTTTCATGATTTATTTATTTTTATGCATCTTGGCTTACGAGGGGGAATTCATCACCTCCTATAAGTTCTTTAGGGAAGCTTTGACCTGGAGTTTCTTCTCCTAGCATTGACTTCATTTGGCTTTTTTGGAGTTACACATGGGACGTATTGGCACTTTGGACATCACACTACACTAAGCAAACAATAAGATGTAGTGGTTGCAAAAAGAACTAGACCTTTTTACAATAAGCCAAGTGATATGGACCCAAAATCCATGCTTTTCTTTTGCATTGTTTGGCATGAAAGTCATTATGAAATTGATTCCCCTAGAGACATTTAAAACTTGATAGTTTAGTCAACTCCACATGCCATACCCTTGATAGGATTTGGATGATTATACTTAGTGTATTTTGGTCATTTTTACTTGGTATGTTTTGAGACTAAAACTTGTTTGTTTGTTCATAGAGCCATGTCAAAACTATTTTATCTATATGTCACTCTTTTGTCTAAAGAGGTGTTATGCTAACCATTTTACACCACACTTGTGCCTTGAAATTTTTGCTAAAATTTTGTGTGTGTGTGTCATTTGAGTTGTAGAGGTAGTGTTATGCTACCCAAATCATGTCAAAGCATTTATGCCTTTGAGTCTTTTGAAACATAGAATTGATCACATCATTTGAGCATGCTTACACCATTAGGCTATTCAAATTGTTTCAATACTAGTTTACCTTACATCGAAAACCATTTGTTTCAAACCATGTCATGTATACCATTTAGACCTTTGTCTTGTACCATCATGTTGTCCAATCTGGTCTAGCCTGTTTGGTCAAATCCTAGTTTTCAATATTGGTTTTTCAATTAGCCTTATCAATTTTGGATCCAAACATTGATTGATTTCTATTTAAACCTGAATTCATGGGGTTGATAGATAGATCTTTCTCTTTTAGGTTACATAACTTCAGTTAATTAATTATAAAAATTTGAAAACTATTGATGGTTTATATGTTTAGCACCTATCCTCATCATTTTTTGTGCTTTTATTTGGGAAAACATGATCTTTTTTCAAAGAACCTTTTGTCTTATGCCTTATGCCAACTAATCATGTTTATGTTTGATTCCGTGTGCTAGATCTATGTCAAAGTTGTTTTCAAACTTGTTTAGATTAAATCAAATCACATCATGCCTTTTTGTTTGAGCCTAGCTTTTGACTCCGTGTTTGGACAAAATACTTAGCAACTCAACTTGTCCCTTTCCTAGTTTAGACCTTGTTTAGAACACTTTGATCTAGACCTTTGACATGCTAGTTTTTATTTAGATGCTTGACCTTTTATGCATATGACATTTGACATTAGACATTTGACATTAGACTATTTTATGCCAAATCTTACCACAAACAATTTTAGAGATACAACTCCACTTTCAAACCAAATTAGAGATATAGCTCCACCCCTTTGACCATGTTGTACCAAGTTTGAACCATTTGTCCTTTGGATCATTTTTTAGAGTTTGTAGAACTCTAAGCCTTTTTGTTTTTAGAGCTGTCATCATTTACGTAGATATGTCATGCTACACTTATAGTGCAGTCACTTACAATCTAACTTATGATAGAATGGCCACACAAAATGACTTTTATGGTTTTATTCAAGGCCCAAATGATGCTAATATGGTTTTTGAGATAGATTTCTATCCACCTCATATTAATCATTTATGGAAACAAAGTCATGAAACAACTTACGATTCAAATCAAGACCTTGATTGGTATGAAGAGGCTTGTGAGGAAGACTTTGAAGACCCAACTACATATAATGTTGTTTGGGATATGAATCCATACCCTCTTTTCAATAATCATTACATGGAACACAATTAAGAACTAGCTTATGAGCCAACTCATAGCTAGCATGATATGGTTTATGAGGAAGACTTGGATACTTTATCTTATACAAGTAATCAAGCTCCACCACATCATACCATTTATATCCTAAGACCACAATATCATACCATTACCATACGAAGACCTCATCTTTTGGTTTGTGTGAGCAATCAAGTTCCACAATGCCAAACCATTTCTATACTAAGACCTCATCCTTTGGATTATGTGAGCAATCAAGCTTCAAAATTCCCCTTCATCATTCTAGGACATAGTCCTTTGGATTGTGTGGGCAATCAATCCCCACAATGCCCTATCATTACTATTTCAAGACTTTGTACTTTGGCTCATGCAAGTAATCATGCTCCTCAAGGCCCTACCATTATCCAATTGCAAGTCATTCCTCATCTAGTACCAATCCCAACCAAACCTCAACTAATCCAATCATTCAAAGACCAAGCTATGTTGAAAATTGGTATTTTAAAACTCATTAGAAACCAAGGCCAAGAGAACCAACTAATCTGAGATGTTCTTGTTGAATCATCCATTTGTGATAAGTTAGCCTATGATAAATTGCCTATTGATCCTATACCAGTTGTCGAGGAGTCTCACTCTAATGAACCAGTCTTTGCTAAGTCACTTATTAATGATTATAAAAACCTTTGGTAAAATAATTACCTTGACCATGTGCCTATTTTTTAAGAGCCTCCTATTGATAATCCAATCTTTGAGAAGTTATCTCTTGACCTTTTTTCCATCCTAGAGTAGTCTCACTTTGACAAACCAATCTTTGTGGATCCCATCATGTCGTTATAGGTTGTTACTTATGCAATACCAAATATTCAATAAGATATCATTATAACAAAGTATCCATTAGATGAAGAATCAGAGTTAGAGTTGGGTTTTACTCTTAGACCAACATCAGATTTAGCATCAGAATTAGAATCTAAATCAACATTAGTCTCAACATCAAATTTAGAGTCCCTTGAGTTAGAATCAAATTTAGATAAAGAATATGTTCATGGCTGTTACAACATTTATTACGCATGCCTCATAGATCAATTTGAATACATTTGTGATCCTTCTATAGTTTTTGAGGATGAGTACTTCAACTTTGACACAAGTTATCTTAGTATCTTCTATGAGGATTACGTAGCCTCTCCCCATTCCATAACCATTCCATAGGCCATTACCATCAACTAAAATAGCCATATTATTGACATTCCATCTCCCACAAGTGTTGATTAGGATAGACAAAATCACACTTTGTTGAACTGCATCCATGGTAACATAGCAGTTAAAGAAGAGTTAGGAGGCCAAGACAACATTCATGTAGTAGAATAACACTCTCTTAGTGAATTCTTTATGAAGGTGCTAGGGGACAATCCAAGTCATAACTTAGCATCTTTTAGTGAAACTTTTTCAGAAGCACTAGAAGATAATCAAAGTCAAAAGTCAACATTCCTTAGTGAAACTTTCTCGAAGGTGCTACAGGATACTCAAGACAACTTCATTAGTGAAAACCTCATTGAGGCACCAATAGCTGAGCATAAAATTTCTTCACTACTTGATGAAGATAAAATCAAAGATCAAATCAAAATAGCTTCCAATCTACAACCTAATCAGATGGTAGCTACTCTCAAGATCAAAAAATAGAAAAATATGGTGGTCCTCTTGAGAGAACAAGTATTTGGCCTTACCACAACCAAAATTATGTCAAATTTGGCATTAGTAACATTACGTGTGATTGAAAGTCTTGATATTCATTTGTTTCCCCACCATTATACATTCCATTATCATCTACCATTCCATTTCACAAACAAACCTACCATCCATTATTTATCCTTATTTACCATCCATGGTTGTACTTTCCTTCATAGAGGCTACAAAGATACCTTGTTTCCATGTTTGAAGGAATCAAAATCAATGACCAATGAAGATCACAAAAGCATTCTTGACAACCAAATATTTATCAATTTCTTGATAGAGCAGTTATTCAAACAAGGTGTGGGATTGTAATTAACATGATCAAGTATTCTATTTATATCATTTATTTATTAGGATGTGCATCTCCCCATCAGCAAGAACAATAGAATCAAAAACCAAACCCAGGCCAAAAACATGTACCATATCATCTCACATTACCATTGTCATTGTTGCATATCCATTTGCTATTGTTGTAGATCCCAATCATTCACCCCATCACTTGGGAGCAAACCCTCTTACCATTTTATCCATCTTGTCATTCCATTCCTATCTATACCAAAGCTTGTTTATAGTCACCTTACCTAATATTATTTTGATCTTGGTTCCTTTGGTTCTTCCTACACCTATTGTGACAGGATTCTAATCAAGTTTCAACAATCAATCCAAGCCATGTTTACAATGATAGCTTATGAAAGTAGTGTGATAGTTGATCTGGCAAGATATCTTTCATCCTATCAAGTTTGTTTATGTGAGCCTGATTATAACTACCTATGGGCAAATCAGTGTTTCACCAATCTTGCTACTAATTATAATTTCCTATGGGCAAACTAGGGGCAACACTTATTTATCATGCATTACCACATCACCTTACCATTACTATTTTCATTTGACTGGCCATTTGCTGGATTTGAGAACTTGTTGAGACCTAGTTAGTTTTTCCCCACCTTTTGTGTGGATGGAATTATTATGACTTGAGGTCATTTTGGGACTATTTGGGTCATGTTGAATTCATGTTGAGGTCACCTCAATCCCCCTTTCCATATGCTCTCACTATTTTAAGAGTAACCTAAGCCAAATGCTCTCATCATTTTGTGATTAGGTATCTTGTCATTCTCTAATGAGTTGAGATACCCCAAAATTCCAAAAACATTCATAATATTTTAGAAATCCAAAAAAAATTATCCTATCTAAGCCTAGTCAGTTATCCTCAAACTACCTTTCTGGAGCATTGTCATTGTTAGGATGCTTTCTTTTGATTTTGTTTTTAGGCTTTCTATTTGTTTGTTTGTTTCAGGTTCCTCATTTGTTTTATTTTTTTGTTTATTTTATTTGTTTATTCACTTGCATGTTTGTTTGCTTTCAGCATTGTTTTCTCAACTCAGTCTATATGTGTTCATTGGGTGATTCCTTGTACACATTATTCTTGAATCTATCCATATTCATCCATTTACATTGTCATCATGGTTTTTATCATTAGTGCATTATTTTTTAAGTGTTTATTAGATCAGGAGTCAGTCCTTGTGCATATTTTGGCCAAGTCTTCATGATGTTTTATCATGAAGCCTATCATCACATGCTATAGAAAAGTTAGCTTCAAGAAGGTCTAAAATCAATGGAGTTGTAGAAGTTTTTCCTTGGCACCTTAGTAAATCTACCCACCTTGATCAATATAACTCATTTAACCATTCTAGTTGTATCATTACTAATCAAGATGAGCATCTAATCATTGGTAGGTACAACTAAATCATTTCTAATGATCAAACTCATTCTTCTATTCATCTATTTCATCACTTTTCACCCACTCATCTTTAATCTATATTTTAGGTTATATCCTTGAGTTATGCTTGCTAATCAACCTTAATTGGGGTGCAATCATCTTTAGCCAATCTAGGTCCTCTTAATTATTATAACCGCCTATGGGCAAATCATTATTTTGACTTTTATCCCTGATTATAACCACCTTTGGGAAAATTAGTATCCTTTTTACATCAATTTATGCAAGCTTTTTCTTATTTGGATTAATCTCAACCACAAGTTAATTTCACATTTCTTGTTTCTTTTTGAGGGAACATCCATCAACAAATGTGATAGCCACTCCATCAAGGGGGCATCATCATAAGCTTCCCAAAACCATTCAGAGCTTTGTTTTGTAATCATCATCTTATTTTTGGCATACAAGCCATTTTTCATTCTTTGAGAAGACATTACTTTACCTATAGTTTGCAACATCTTCCCAAATAGGGGTAAATTGTAGACACCTAAATCTAGCCATCGATAACCTCCAATCAATCTTTTGACCAATTTTCACCCAAAATGCATAATTTGGTCTAAAAACACTAAAACATGCTAAATGATGTGAAATTGGCATATTCAAGTTCCCATTTTGCCCAGGGTATCACTAAATGGGGTAATGCAATTTATGGGCCAGTTGACTTTGATCATATCATTTTGAGTCAAAATGCTAATTTTGCACCTAGGTGCTTTGGATTGCACTTTCCTATCAAATCTTATACACAAGATGCATGTCTTTGTTATTTGTTGTTGGTAACATCCTAAATGGGAATACACATCCAATGCATCTAACAGTGCCTTCCAATTCCAATCCAGTCAAATTTAGAACCAATAATAAGGCATTTTGATCAATTTGAGTAATTTATGCAGAAAGTGTTTAATCATGTTTAAGAGCTAATTAATCCAAATCAAGGCATAATTAATAATTCCATGTAAACTTATTGAATAATTTTTTTTGTAAATGAATATTAAATATATGTATCATCAAGTGACCTCATTTCTTGGGAAGACATCCCTAGGCCATAAATGTCATAAATATTAGGATTCATGCCTCATCAATGTCTTCCATGATGCTCTCCATGCCTCTTAATTTCCCCTTCTTCCAATTTCATGATGAGAATAATTATAAACGTAATTCCAAAAATCAAATTAATCCTCAATCACACATCTCAATCTTGAGATGGATGGTTGAGGTTGGTTCTAGTCAAATCCAAAAATCTATAAATAAGAGGCCTCACAACATCATTTCTAAGCTATTTTGGTGAAAAGTTATAATGAAAAAATATCTTCAAGGAGCCATTACAATTAGTACTACCATGCCAAATTGATTCCAATCCAAGCCAAGCCACAAGCCAAAGGTGTCAAGGAGAGATGTAGGTAGCCAAGCTTCCATTTCCAAGGACTTCATGAGCACAAGCCGAGCAAGCCACCACTACAAAGGCATTTGAAGCATCTAAGGAAGGTGAGGGGATTATTGTGTTTTAGAGCATATTACAATGAACTATGGAACAAGAGCATATAGGCTTGCTACACCAGACAGACATGAATTTGATGATCCAATGAACATTATCCATCTCAAGTGATACAATGCTTGAGTGACTTGGTGTATTTTCTATAAAGACTGATTCAAGTTATATCATTTTATCAATATTCTTCTTTGTATTATACCATTTTACCATTCTATCATCCTACTAACCTATCACTTTTTCCTATCACCTATCCATTTTACCATACCTTCCTCATCAACCAAGTTGTTCTCTCCTACCCTACCTGTCCCTATGACCTTGGTTCTACTCCATTTTTTACATCACCACATTCAGTAAGAAGATTCAGATTTAGTTTTAGTAGTTCTTTCAAACATTCCAAATAGAGGCAGTATTTTGGAGTAGTAAGATAGCAGTTTGACAGTTACATCCTTCATTTCTTATTTCATTTTCTATACCAAGTATGCCTAATTATAACTACCTATGGTCAAATTAGTGTCTCACCAATAGTGTTACTTATTTTAATCACCTATGGACAAATTAGTATCATTAACCTATAATGTTATATTCTAGTTATAAATACCTATGGGTAAAATAGGGGTAACATTTATTTAGCATACCTTGACATACCACCTAGCAATTTCCTATGACATACTATTCCTTTATACCAACTTTGCCTACTTTGTCTGAATTGGCTACTACACTAGTCATATTACTAAGTTGTAAGGTAGAACTACAGTGACTTGAGGTCCCATCCTAAGACTATGTAGGCAGTGCTCAATACTTGTTGAGGTCAGATTAATCACCCTTTCCACCATGCTCTCATCATTTTATAAGCAACTTAAGTCAGTGCTCTTGCCATTTTATGAGCTTAGACCATTTAGTGTCTTATCACTCTCAATTGAGTTAAGATACCTAGAAAACTCCAAAAACATTCATAAAATCATTAGAAACATCAAAAACATTGACCACTTCTTTGCCTTAAGGAATTTAAGAACCCTTATTAAATTACAAGAAAATCACTTGTCATTTAGTTTCCCCATCTTTTTTGGCCTTTTCTCTCACACACTTTCCATTTTTCAAGACAATTCCTATTCTTCTATCACATCCATTATGTTTATTTTTCATCAGTTATCATTTTCTTCCCATTTCCTGGGAGAACTACATTCGACCTAAAGTTTTTGTTGGATATTACATCCATAAAACTATGTAGGTAGCGTCCACTTGCCTAGTACATATGGAGATAGATCAGCCACCCCTTTCCTTTTCTTCTTTCCCCCAGTCATGTTTGTTTGCTAAGTTGTCACCTATTTTCTAGGGGAAATGTTCATTATGTGGTTTAAGTCATGTTGTTTGTACTAACATTAAGACTAATTGTTATTTATTTCTTTGTTAGTTTCTTTACTTATTTATTCATTTTTTTTTATATGCCTATTTTTTTGCTTTCAACAATGTTGCCTTAATTTATTCTGTGTGTTTATTAGGTGATTTCTTGCACATTTATACTTGAATCCATCCATATTCATACATTTACATTATCATCATGGTTTTATCGTTGGTGCATTGTTTTCCTTTAAATATTGGATTTTAGGAGTCATTCCTTATACATCTTTTGGCCTGGTCTCATGGTGTTCTATTATCATGCAGCTTATCGTATAGTGCTACAATAAAAATCAGATTTAAGAATTCTACTTAGTAATAAAGGAATCAACATCTCCTTGGCATCAACATCCCAATCCAATCACAATCATATCCCAAATAGAGTAATTAACCATGAAATAATTTCAACCTTCGTCAGTTCAGATTGGCATCTCCTTACTAGTAGGTTATTCCAATTCATCCTTACCCTCTATGTCAAGTTATCATCATCATCAACCAATCAATCATATTTTCCATAATCGGGGTCCAATGATTATAATCACCTATGTGCAAATCATTATACACTACCCGACCTGCATTTCTCAATGATTCTAACCACCTTTGGGCAAAACATTATGTTCTGACCAAATTTAATTTATTTTTGCCCAAACAAGAGCATGTTGTTATCTTGTTTGTCTATCCTAACTAGGGCAGCTCCATCTTTTCAATGATTATAACCACCTTTAAGCAAATCATTATGTTATCATACCATGTTGCCATTATTGTGGTACAATAATTATAACCACCTTTGGGCAAACCATTGTACACCATCCCACTTGCATTCTTAATGATTTTGAATACTTTTCAAAACTCATTGTGTTCTCACCCCATCATCATCATATATTTGGTTCCCTTGTTTCACTTATTTCTTTTTGAGGGACCATTTTTCGACCTACTTGTGCCAACCGTTCCCTCAAGGGGGCATCATATAGTTCATCCATTATTATTGAATTTGTAGGCATACAAGACCTTTTCATTATTTGAGAATACATTACTATACTTATATCTTGTAACACCTTCCCAAATAGGGGCAAACTATAGACACCTAAAACTGGCCACCAATAACCTCCAATCAAACTTTTTACTAATTTCTATCAAAATACATAATTTAGGATAAAAACACTAAAACACATTACATGGTTTAAAATTTTTATATACAAGTGTCAATTTTGGCCATAGTATAACTAAATAAGGCAATGCAATTTATGAGACAGCTAACTTTGATGAGATCATTTCAAGTCAAAATGACATTTTTGCATCTAGGTGCTCTAGATTGCTCTTTTATACCAATTTTATTGCACAAGGCATGTGCCTTTGTTATTTTGTGTTGGCAACATCCTAAATGTGATAATGGATCCAAAACATCTATCACATCCTAATTCTAATCCAATCAAATTTTGAGCCAATAATATGACATTTTGACCAATTTGATTAATTTGTGCACTAATTGCCAAGATTTGCATCAAACTTGACTAATCATATTTAAAGCTAATTAATTTAAATCAGGAGCCTAATTAAGAATTATATGGAACTTGTTGAATATTTCTTTTTTGTAAAATGATATTGAATAATTACATCATCAAGTGACATCATTTCTTAGAAAGACATCCCTAGGCCATAAATGTATAAAATATCAATATTAAGCCCTCACATACCTCATTAATGCCTCCCATACCCTTTTGATGACTCTATATCCCAAATATTTATGAGGGCATTTATTGAGCATGACCTCAGACACTAGGGCCTTATTGATGACACTCAAACCTATTCAAACCCCAATTTTCAAAACCTAGATCTTTTGTGATAGTTAATTTCTAGATAAGTCCTTATTTATGTATATTTATTACTATCTTTAGAAAGTCAAAAGGATTTAAAATACATTATAAATCAGTGGTTAATTATTACATATTATTTAACTAATGTATACAACTCAACCCATCAATCTAACTTAGGAATTACACTTATAAAATCTTAAAAGGTCGTTTCAATATCCTTGGAGATAATCATGATAAAATCAAATAAATTTGGTTGTGTATCCATGGGAAGAGTGGTATCTCGCAACATTACATATAAGATATCCTTGTAAGATGGTGAGTTTTTTAATATATCTAGAATAGAAATTTTGGTTGTAATTTTATGCATTTGGTTAATAATATCATATCCCTTGGGTCAAGAAACTTACCTTGAAGGAGGTGGAGGTTGAACATTGTGATTGGGAAGTAAAGGTGCTCATCCTCTTCTAGTTTGAATAGCATGGACATGGGGATTTTAATATGATCCTTAAAAAAATAATGGGAATAGATTGATGAATAGAATAAGGTTGAGGGTGAGGAGGAAGAAGCATAAAATTATGTGCATGTGCTTATTTGCATCTAGTTGTGATAATAAATAAATCATAATGTCCACAAGATATATACTCTTCTTTGTATCCAAGACCTCTTTTTCAATATTATGTGAAATCTTTATGCATTCTTGCCCCCAAATAGTGAAAAGCCCTTCTTTTGATGATGATAATATTTTGGGAGAAATATTATAGGATGTAACATTACAATAACAAGAATTGAAAAGTGTTTTAGTTTTTATATTTTATCCATGCTCGAACATAATGAATAACATGTTAAAAGGAAATACAAGATGTAATAATGAATTTCATAATTCTATACAACATATGAGAGAAAATTTAATTTATTAAATCCATTATGAGTATAATAAAATCGAAAATTGAGATATAAATGGTTATATAAGAAAGGGTTTGGATGATTATGTGGGATCTTGAAAATACTTGTTTGTTCATAGTAGTGTTGGCTTGAACTTTCAAAGCATGAACTATAGAGGTAAATCCATTCTTATAACCCAACATCCCATCATTGAGGGTATAGTGAGATTAACTTCCCTAGGTGATATGTTCCTCTTGAATGCACCACAAATCAAATGGATAAAAGAGGCTTCATATGGTATAAAAAGAGACCCTAGGTGTTTATAATATATCATGAGGTATGGGGAAACTAAACTTTGTGTTTAGTGTTGTACAATCACTTGAGTATTCAAAAAATACATCTCACACCATGGTATCCATAAAATGAATCATTGTTTATCCCATAACATTAGTCATTAATTAGTTTCAAAAAATTTAGAACATAGTTTCTAAAAACAATCAACAATAAAATAGAAAATAAAAATAAAATCAAATCAAAATATTTTTGTGTATATAAATCAACAAATTTCAACTTAAGGTCAAAAAAAGAGCTTCAGTGTCAAATGTCATCCGATGTGACAGTACAATATATTTAGTGTCAGATTAAATCCAAGGTCAAAGAAAATTGACTCATGATGTTGGATTTATATCAAAATTTATTTTATTTTAGTGTCATGAATTTACAAAAAACTGTATAAAATTATAGGACAAAAATCAAGCAAATAACAAGTAGTGTTTACATAAAATTACAAGATCACCAAAATGTTTATATGTTCATTTTTTATTTAACAATAAAATTCAATAAACAAACAAACTATTAAAATATGATTTAGGTTACAGAATATACATAACCTCAATTTACAATACAATAATTTATAAAATTTGAATGAGTTACAAATAGTAAATTGACAATGAAATATACAAACATAGCTTGGATCTTATTTATTATTGATTTTACAGGATGATTATTATTAAAATATAACTACAAGGACCTATGAATTATGTCACAACTAAAAAGAAAACTTTATGATGCTCTAGGACAAGACTACACTAGGAGGACAGGGGCACATTTGGGTCTTGTATGTTAACTATGATTGTGTCCTAGTTGATTATGCAACTATCTTTTCAATATAATTATGTGTGTGTTTGTTTGTGATGACTTGTTGGTTGATTGTGTCCTGATTTACCATGTGAAAGACTTATAAATGTAGAACCCAATCTATTGCACATTAAACTAAATAGAGATCAAATACAAAGGGAAAAATCAAGTAAGGGGAATAAATGAGTTATCTTTAAAGAAACCCATGTAATCTGAGTGATGCTTACATAGCCCAAAAAGGCATCGGGTTGATGTAATTCTCCCTCCTAGGGTGAGTGTGTGAATTTTCATATTTTCTATATGAATGTGCTAATATATTGAATGGAATGCTTGTCAATGAGTTCCATTAACCTATAATGAAATGTCTATAGTGTTGGAAGTACAATAACTGAGAGGGGGTGAATCAATATTCAAAACATTCATTTAATTCAAATTAACATTCATGAGCCATTCATACAAGTACATAGATCTAGTAAGCATAAGCAACCATACAAGAGCATGAAATAGAATAACACATCATATATGTGGTAAACCCTCAAGGTGAAGAAAACCCACTGATCTTTGTGAATAGACTATAGTCTTATAAGACAAAAATCAAGATTTAGTGAATCACCAACTCCACATGGAGCACCAACCCCAACTAGCCAAGCACTCACTTGACTAGGCTTTAGCAAGAACCCACTTGCAACAAGGCACCAACCCCCTAGATGATTCAGTACCAACTCATCCACCTGATTTCTTTGATCATCTTTAGAATACTATATTTCTCAACCAATTGATGATGAACATCTATTTAGCTCTTCACACTCTTATCCCTCTCAAATTGCCTTCTAAGCCTCTTCGCTCAACTAGGTCTTTTTAAGACTAACTAGGTCATATGACCATATTCATACTCAGACCTCCTATTAGATCTCCATTACATATCCTCTACACCCCTATGGTGTTCTACATTATCTCCTTCTGCTACTCAATCTTCTTTCTCATTCACTTTCTCTAAGCATACTTAAATATGCCTAAAACTACCTTGTATTTATACAAACCTCTTGATCATATACCTCTTGGTCAGCCACATACACTTGAATACTGAAATTTTCCACATAATAGTCTTTTAGTAAATTTTACAAAAATAATCAATCACAATCTCAGGTTGGTCATAACTCAATAGGCTACATTCCTTCTTTAGGTCTCATAGAGACCTATTAGGACTTCTTAGTCACATGTTACACTTTGCCTTCCTTGAAACACTTTAAAAATACACACACATAAGGAACACTTCATATACCACTCAAATATACCCCCACTAATCTCATCTTAGGTCCATGAAACCTTTTAGGTCCAACCACCAATTGAAACACTCCATTAACATTGTTCACATTAGGCCTATGTGTACTCAAACACTATATGATATCTCTCATGCTTGATCACCTACATGTCATGTAACCAGAACATAAAAAACATGTCTAAATAATCTCTATGACCTTAAGTTAATCTTCATTCACTTGGTACACTCTGACTCAATGATAGGTCTTACTCACCCTTTAGGTCTCATGGAGACCTTCATTATGTCTACTCTCTTGACATTGAGACTTGATCTTCTTGGATATAGATAGCCTTATCCAAACATCAAAAACTAATAAAATAATTTTACAATGACTTATTCTAACCTCTTCCATTATTTTTTATATCTGAATCTTGTGTTCATACTCTAGATCCCTCTTTAGGACAGACTACCCTATTAGGCTTGTATACCTTAGAAACTATCTTGCAAGAATAAAGTTCAATAACTCCTTTATCAACTCTCCCATGACAAATGAAACATATATACATATACTAAACCACCTCATGAACATCTTTAACTAATTATAACAGCTTCACTCATACAATAATGGCTTAATAACAACTCTACAACTTGCTCATTCAAAACTGTCAGAATACTCAAAAACACAGTCATAAAGAATTAGACTTCAACCACCTATGTAAACACTTTACTTGACTCTTGATGAATTCAAATAATCCAATTATATCTTAATATCATCCTCAAATTAAAAACTCACAATGTCTAATGGTAAATCTTGGTCTTACAAACCAATTCCTTGACTTATAGTCTCACAATCCAATCCTGAATAGACAAGACATTTTGTGAACATATTTTCTTCACTTACACTAACCTATAAAACTTATACCAAGAATTATCATGACTTAAAATTTATTATTAAAAACTCCTTGTACTATATTTCATTACTCTTCATGAAATTACACTCAAATCTAACTTTTCATCACTACAACTCAGAATTATCAAGACTATCAAAAACAAGGTCATGAAATATTAACCTTATAACACTTGTATAGGGATTTTCAAATAATTAAAATGCATGAACATGATTCTCTAAAATTTATAAACCATCTTAAAATATAAATAAATATGGTCTAATTTCAAATATTGGTCTTGTAGACCAATTTTTTGACCTCTCTCCTCACAGTCACACTAGAACTAGATAAGCCATTTTGGCTTCAAATTTTTAACTTCTATAATTGACTTACAAACCATATAAAAAGCATTAATAAGACATAAAATTCAAAAAAAACATTTTAATTCACTTCAATCCATCACTCTTTCATGAAAATACATCAAGAATCATCTTCTCATCATTGCCTAGGTTTTGCACATTTTTCTCTATTAGGCTTGTTAGCGACTAGCCCACTTTGATCACCAAATTTAAAATCTTAAATATTTTAAACTATAAAAAACCCTTCATGGACATCAAATAAAATTCTTTACATTTTCCATCCAATTATTTTCAAACTTAGTGCAATACAACTTTAGACAGCTACAACAACTTCTTCAAAAATAAGCTTGTATCTTTACATTTTCTCTTTCATCTCTCTAACCAATACCACTTTGAGGTACCTGAGATATTCCAATATAATATCCAATAGCTCACCTAATCATACCAATCCATTATGGTCAATTTTAATCAACATATTCAATAATAAGTCCTTATTAGGGTTCTAAGAGGGTTTAAAACATGTTCCCACTCTTAATGATTGCTCATAAAGCATAGAACCTCAATCCAAAAATAAATGCCTTTAATTTTTATCTAGGACACTTCCCCATATACCATAAATATATTAGGTTTCCATGAAAATTTTTTACAATATAATGATCACAATAAAAACCTTCTCGGGTAGAGAATCCTTCATTATGTGCACTCGAGAGACCTTTAGAACACATTTTCATGCCTTATCCTTCAAAATTTGACCTTAGATTACATGAATAATCTTAAACCAACTTGACTTACCTTTTTAAATGCTTACCTACTCACACTTTCCTTGAAAATTGATGATACCCCATTAGGCTTACACTCTCTCCCTACACCATAATCTCCATACCTTACTAGGCTTTGAATTTTCCTTCATGCCTCTTTCCATGCTATCAACACCTCACTATCATTATTAACTTCTCACTCTCATTCCATACAACCTCTCTCATTATTAAACACTACCATACATCATTTACATGTCTTGACACTAGATCATGATATCTCATTAGGTTAGGCAAGGTCTAGGATTGGTCTAGTTGAAGACTTGGACTGAAGATCTTACCCCTGTAGGCTCACCTTAAAACTATCCTTAATGCCTCTAAACTTTAATCACATGCCTTAAATTCTCTTCAAATAATTTAATGCCTCTACACATACATCTTCATTCTCACCATGCTCATGCCTCTTCATGACATGACTATGATTGATATGACTAGGCTTCTTAATCACTTGACATACTGACCTGTACTGACCAACACTCTTGTAGACCTAATTATCATCATACCTTGACAATAACCTTATCATATCACACTATAACACTTGCTCATTACCTTATTCAATTGTCATTAATCTCTCATGACTCTCTTCTAAGCAACTTTGATATCAACCTCATTCACCATGATTACACTTTATCTCATAGCAACAACACTCACTATGTTGAGATAAGAACTCATCATACACATACTTAAAATATTAATTGGCCATGTACCTTCATAATAACCTTTTAAATCAATGACAACATCAATGTCAAAACTCAACAATCAATGACAATGTTCAATAATCTCCCCCTTTATCATTGATGGTAAACACACTCAGAAAACTATGGCAACCATCTCTCAGATTTGGATCTTGTCTTTTCTCACCTTTTTTGATTTTTTTCCCCCTTTGACATTAATGAAAAATGGTCACCTACAACTACTAGAAACACTCTTTCTCCCTTTGAGCTAATACTACCTCTCAAAGACACTAGATGGATCACAATCTTCAAAAACTATGGCAACTACCCATGGAAACCACTCTCAGAAACTTCTCTCAATCAAGTCACTTCTCCCTCATTCTAAACTATCTTCCCTTTTCAAATCATTCTCCCAGCTGGTCCATCAAAAACTCAACAAGTAGAATCTCTGAAGCATCTCAGACACATGTTCCCCTTAACTCTGTGCATACCTCTATTATGATTTCAAAAGTAACCACTCTCTTGACAAAGAACTTAGAGATACAAATCTCCCTCTTATACCAAACATATCTCCTTTAATTGAACTAGGAAGTCAAGATCACTTACCTTCCTTGTCATGACTGAAGAAGATCAAACTCTTAATCACACACTAAGCTACCATACTCTTGATACCAAATACAGAATTAGGGACTCCCCTTTTGTCTTCATAGCTCAAAACATGAGTCAATAGGACTCTTAAACATTCATCACCTTCCTTCAAGCATCTTGATACCAAGACTCCTTAGCATAGATCAAGATCAATTACTTACATAAATAAATATCAAAATATTACCTTTCATATACCAATTGACTGCACTTGACCTCACATACTTGATTTCAACCTTAGATCTCTCATCATGTTGCCTACTACACTTAAAGCGTCATGCTTCTACTGATATATGAGTGTCTCCATGAAGCTTAATGGAGTCACCCATTTTCATAGGGCACTAAAACACCATGAACTAAGGATATTACTAGATCTCCATTCCACTCTTCTTAGCCATCTTGCAATCATGAGACTGATAGTCCCTCTTTAGAATCCACATAGGCTTTACTAAAGTATTTGACTCATTCATCTTGTCATCCTTCTTCTCTTTGACTGTCTTGTCAATATATGTGCATAACATATGTCCTTGACATTCCTTCACATATGATCCTTGCTCTACCTTAGTAATTAGTCCATTTTGAATAGTAGATTGATCATGACTCACCTTGACTGTCTTTAGTTTCCATACACATGTTTGACCTTTCTCATGCACTCTAGGAGCTCCATATACCTTTTTATGTGTTTAGAGCCTTTTAACTCTATTAGGACAGAATCTTTAAATGTGTTCCACATTGTGAAAATTGTACCAAACAACATTATTGTTCTTATCTCTTGACTGATCATTCCTTCTCCCATGGTCCCATGACAACTCATCCTTTGAGACCATTCTACAATACTTTTCTCTATGACCAAAGATATGACAAGAAAAATAACAAACATTAAAATAATTGGAATACCTCATTGCATTGGACTACCTAATTGGTCTCTTCATGTTTTCTTTCATGTTGGTGCTCTTAACTTGTTCTGGCTTCTCATGATCTTTCTCAAAATTGCTCATCTTGTTTATGAGTTGCTTATGTTCAACCTTCAAATAATCTATCTTTATCTTCAAATGATCATACTCAACTTATTTTAATCTAAACTTTATATTAACACCTTCTAACTAATTCTTTATATCCTTGATAGTCTTCTTTTAATGCTTCAAATCATCTAGGACACTTATGAGCTTAGCTTCAAGATCCACTTTAGATTCTCCTTCTTCACTATCATAATAGACTTCATCATACATGTTATCTTCTTGATCACTAGACATCTTGTGTTTCTTAGGATCACCTTCAAGTTATTAGGCCTGCTTCAAAGGATCAATCTCTAATACCAAATTTTGGAAGCATAATGACTATGAGGGGGGGTGGGAGGAATCAGTAATGAAAACATTTATTCAATTTAACTTAGCATTCATGAGCCATTCGTATAAGTACATAGATGTAGAAAGCATAAGCAACCATACAAAGCATGAAATAGGATAACACATCAAATATATGGGAAACCCTCAAGGGAAAAAAACCCACTGATCTTTGAAAATGGACTACATTTCTATAAGACAAAAACCAAGATTTAGTGAAGCACCAACTCCACAAGGAGCACCAACCCCAACTAGCCAAGCATTCACTTGACTAGGCTTTAGTAAGTACCCACTTGCAACGAGGAACCAACCCCCTAAATGACTTAGCACAAACAAAACCACTTGATTTCTTTGATCTTCTTTATAACATTGTGTTTCTTAATCAATTGATGATGAACATCTCTTCACACTCTTATCCCTCTCAAACAGCTTTATAGGCCTCTTCATTCAACTAGGTCTCTTTAATATTGATTAGGTCATATGACCTTGATATTCATACTCAAAACTCCTATTTTATATTCATTATATATTCTCTACACCCCTTTAATGGTCTAATTACCTTCTTCTACTCCTCAATCTTATTTCTCATTCACTTTCTCTAATCATAATTAAATAGACCTAAAAATGCTTTGTATTTATATAAGCCTCTTATTCATATACCTCTCAGTCAACCACACACACTTTCCCACTTATATTTTCCACGTAATAGGCCTTTAGGACATGTTAAAACAATAATCGATCACAATATCAAGTTGGTCACAACTCAATAGGCTACATTCCTTCTTTAGGTCTCATGGAGACCTATTGGACCTTCTTAGTCACACGTTACACTTTGCCTTTCTTGGAACACTTTAAAACTCCACACATAGTATTAAAAATTTATATATAACTCAAATATACCCCCACTAATCACATATTAGGTTCATGACACCTATTATGTCCAACCACCACTTGAAACACTCCATTAGCATTGTTCACATTATGCCTATGTGTACTCAAACACTATATAATCTCTCTCATGCTTGATCACCTACATTTATATAAATACAACATAAAAAACATGTTTATATAAGATATATGACCTTAATTTCATATTAATTCACTTGGTAAACTCTGACTTAATGACCAACATTGGTCTTACTCACCCTTTAGGTCTCAGGGAGACCTACTTCACTAGATCTGCTCTCTTGATGCGAAAACTTGATATTCTTGGATCCATATAGCCTTTTCCAAACACAAAAAATAACTCAAAAACTTTTAAAGTGACTTATTCTGATATCTTCCATGCTTTTTTAGATCTGAATCCTTTATTCATACCTGAAGCCCTCTTTAGGACAAACTGCCCTATTAGGGTTGTATACCTTAGAAACTATCTTGAAATAATGAAGTTCAATCACTCATTTATCATCTCTCCCATGAAAAATTAAATATATATACATATACTAAATTAAATTATTATCATCTCCAACTACTTTTAATAACTTCACTTAGACAATAGTGGCTCAAGAACAACTCTGCAACTTGCTCACTCAGAATTATCAAAATACTCAAAACACAGTCATAAAGAATTAGATTGCAACCACCTGTATAGACACTTTTATTAACTCTTAATGCATTAAAATTATCCTATTATATCTTCATATAATCCTCAAAATAAAAACTCATAATGTCTAATGGCAAATATTGGTCTTACAGACCAATTACTTGACTAACAGTCTCACAGTCCAATCCTAAACAAACAAGCCATTTTGTGAACATATTTTATTCACTTACACTAGCCTCAAAAACTTATAAAAATCATGATCATGACTTAAAATTCATTAATAACAAGTCCATGTACTATATTACATTAATCTTTCATGAAATTACACTCAAATCTAACTTTTCATCACTGCAACTCCAGCCATGCAACATTGACTTAAATCACATGTATATGGATTTTAAAAGACCTAAAATACATTAAAAGTATTCTCTAACATATCTATTCCATATTCAAATGCAAAATCAATACATTTTAATGTCAAATATTGGTCTTACATACTAATCTATTGACCTCTCTCCTCACAGTCACACTAGAACCAAATAAGCCATTTTGGATTCAAATTTTCAACATTTATACTTGACTTAAAAACCATTAAAAAATAATAAATATGACATAGAATTCACAAACAATATTTTCATGCACTTCAATCCATAACGCTTTCATGAAAACACATCAAGAATCATCTTATCATCACTATCTGGGTTTTGCACATTTTGCTCTATTAGGCCTGTTAGCAACTAGCCCACTTGGATCACCAAATTTGCACTCTTAAAAATTGAAACATATCCATAAACCTTCATGGACATAAAACAAAAATTTATACCTTCTCCATCCAATAATTTTCAAACTTAGTCCAATACAAGTTTTGATAACTACAATAACTTCTTCAAAAATAAGCCTGTATCTTTACATTTTCTCTCTTATCTCTCTAACCAATACTACTTGGAGGTACCTAGGAGAGTCCACTACAATATCCAATAGCTTACCTAAGCATACCAATCCATTTTGTGCACTTTTTATCAACATCTTCAACATTGGGTCTATATTAGGCTTCTAAAAGGGTTTAAAACATGTTTTCACTCGTAATGATCATTCATAAAACATATCATCCAAAAAAAAACTTATAATTTTGAAATATGACCTTTCCCCATCTACCATTAATATCTTAGGTTCTCATGCAAAGTTTTTATGAGCTAATGATCATAATAAAAACCTTCTCAGGTAGAGAACCCTTCATTATATACACTTGAAAGACTTTTAGAACACATTTTCATGTCTTATCCTTCAAAATTTAACCTCAAACTACATGAATAAGCTTAAAACAACTTGAATCACCTTTTTCAATGCTTACCTACTCACACTTACCTTGGAAACTGATCCTGATACCCCATTAGGCTTACACTCTCTCTCTACACCATATTCTTCATACCTTGCTAGGCCTTGAACTATCCTTCATACCTCTTTACATGATTTCAATATATCACTATCATGCTTAACATCTCACTCTCATTCCATACAACCTATCTCATGATTAAACATGGATATACATCCTTTACATGCCTTAACACTAGATCATGATATCTCATTAGGTCAAGCAAGGTCTAGGACTAGTCTAGTTATAGAAATAGATTGAAGATCTTACCCCTCTAAGCTCACCTTGAAACTCTCTTTGATGCCTCTATACCTTGCTCACATTCCTTACATGATCCTCAGACAATGTCATACCTCTATATGTATATCTTCATGCTCACCATGAATATGCCTTTTCATGACATAACTAGGCGTGTTATGACTAGGCTTCCTAAGCACTTGACACTTGACATACTGACCTGTACTCACTAACACTCTTGTAGACCTACTTGTCATCATACCTTCATAATAACCTTCTCATATCACACTATAACACTCTCTCATGACCTTATTCAACTGTCACTGATCTCTCAAAACTCTCTTCTAAGAAACTTTGACATCAACCTCATTCGCCATGATTACACTCTCTCTCATAACAACACTCACTATGCTAGGATAAGAATGCATCATATACATACCTCAAAGCTTAGTTGACCATGCACACCTTCAAAATAACCTTTGACATCAATGATAACACCAATGATAACACTTAACAATCAATGACAATGCTCAACATTTAGACTTGGCCTATGACTATTAGAATAAAACAAATTTGGAATTGTAAAGAATAGTGTTGTTTTTCTTAATGAATAGTATAATTTCCAAGTGACTGATAGATGATGCTTTGAAGAGGAATTGATGTGCTTATATAGAGGAAATTTTAGAATATTTACATTAATTAACCTTGCTAAAAACATAAAAGAGTTAATATAAAATATCTTGAATTTAAAAATTTAATGTTGGAGCTGGGAGACAAGGTTGCATTGTGGCTTTCCCTGTCTAGTGTAGTCTTGTCCCAGAAGGACAAAGACAACTAGAATCTAGCTGACATGGGTTTATAAGAAAAATAGGGATGCCTAAATGATGGCTCTAGTGATTTTAAAATAGGAAGTGTAATAGTGAATACTCTAATAGAGATTATAATTTAACAGAATGTTGAATAGACAAAGTAAGGTAATAATGCCAAGATTAAACTTTGCCAAGCACTTGATGATTAAATTTGAGTGTCTACAAGTAAAATAAATATAGAGTATAAGTATATAAAATGTAAAGTTATACTTAGATTTTTATTTTGATAAATATTATAAAACTTGAAAGACTTATATTATTTTAGAATGGATATCCTCTCAGAACAAATATTGACTCTAAAAGGATATTCATCTAGGTTTGAATAAGTGAACCTATTCAAAATAATGAATATACATTTCCCTTTAGAACAAATATCCATTCTAGTTTCCATGCACTCAATGGAAAATGTTCTTAGGTGTTTCCACCTTTTGGTCCATCAACTTCTTGCACTCATCCATGATCTCTTACGAGATAAGTCTCTCACACACATTGATCAAATTTTATCAAGGGTTCTACATTTTGAACATATTATGCCATCATCATCTCTTGAAATTTTGTGGTTGCAAACTTATACCAAAAGAAGGTTTCATTAAAAGCATATAGATTTGATTATCTAGAGAGAGAAGGTGAAGTCCTTTCTCTTACGTGGGTTGAGTCACTCACATGCATAGAACTATATGAGCCCTATTTTGAGTGTGCAAGATATTTACATATAAGCTTTAACGGGGCCCAAGCAACTAACCTTGTAAATTTTATATATTCTTGTGATATTATGGCCAATGAGGGTTACATCAAATGAGAAGTGATTTAGACAATTGCACACAACAATTATTCTTAGCAAAGACAAATTTTAAAAACTTTATTGTTGTCAAAACATCCCAAAAAGTTTGAGGACTTTAGATCAATAGAGCCATAATCACAATTGTTTCCCAAATCAACCATAATCATCATAATCGACCATCTAATAATAGTTTAACCATAATCAAACATTTTCAATAATATTTATTTATACAAAATATAATCTAAAATTTAAATTCCATCTATAGATCATTTAAAAAGAGATATATATATTTCTCTTTACCAATTTTTCACCTTTTAATTTCTCATATTCTTATCTGGTATTATGCAAGTTTGAATTAATGTAATTTATTATATATTATCTGATTTAATTTATACCTTTATTTTATGTACCCTCTAATGTCATCTTTCTGGAAAACATATCATTAATAACTAAAAGCAAATTTCAAATAGACTATTTCTAATCATTACCCCCAAAAAATACTACTTAGATAAAACCAACAAAGACACACAATTGTTAATGTTCAATTATATTGTTGTCTTTCATTGCCATCATTTAGAAAAAAAGAAAAAAAAAATGTCATTCGATGGGTTAGCTTCTTATGAATGGTTTTCTAACAGATTTCGTGATCCAGCCATATAAAAACTATGAATTCTATTTATTTTTCTTTTTTATTGGTAAAATTGTGCAACATGACACGCCAAAAAAAACAACATTACTGCTTAACGCGTGAACGCAATTAGCTTTAGCTTGGCAAGTGGGTGGCATGATTAGGAAGAGTAGGTAACATGCTAAATTTGGCTAAGTAGGTAATCATTTTATTTAAGACTTCCAACACTCAAATTATCATCATAGTGTTTTCATGGTCTTGTCCGACATTGGCAAAATGCCTTCCACTTTCGGCAAAATGTACCGATTGCATTGTAAAAGTTTGTACTCAATCAAAAATCAAAGAATGGAGAGAGAGAAAAATTGTTAAAATTATTTGAGAAAATAATCTCATATGAATTACTCAATTCAAAATTCAACTTTTTATATTATTATTAAATTTTAAAAACAACTTTCAACTTTCACTAATAGAGGAAGAAATTTTCCTTTGAATGGGCCCCTTTATTTAGTTTTTTTAAATAAATAATGTGATTAAAGTTGATTAGAAAGCAATGGATGAATACCAACCCCAATAAGAATCTAGGGAGTTTTTGGCAAAAAAAAATATAGTTGGTTATAATTTAAAGAGGACCCATCAAAGTATAATGTCCCTATAACTTCTGAATTGGGGAAATAAAATCTTTGGTGGACTTAACATACTCCAATTAAATTTATACACATTGAAAGTAGGGATTTGCACTTCATTTTGATCGGCCAACAAGTCCTAATGGATTATTAAATATTGATTGATTGCATCCTTTACATTAGGACCACAGTAACTCACTTATAATGGCCATTTTCATCAAAGCAATGATAAACCCTAAATGATTCATTTTCATTGACTTAATTTTAAGTACAATTGTGTTAAGAGATATTTTTATTGACTTAGTTTTATGTACTTTATTTGGGATTGGAAACAAACTATGCATATTGGTATCTTTCTTTCTCTCTCTTTTCTTTTTTATTTTTTTTAATAATTATGATTTTATCTTATGAATAGATGGATTTAAATTAAATTGTGTTATATATATCCAATATAACATGTCATTAAGTTTAATTATATATAAAATAATAAAATAAGATGTATTTATTATTTTAATTTTTGTGTGATAATTGTTAAAAAGAGGATCTATAAATGTCTTAAAATTTTTACATCATTTGGAAATAGTCATTACATTATGATAATAAAATAAAAAATTTTGCAGTAAAGTGTGAGAACCCACAAAATCCATTCTGAATAGAGTACCTCATAATCGAACACTACACATTTCAGGGAACTCGAACCGCACAACATTTTTTGGAAGATAGTAAATAAGAAGCCTAAATATGATATAAGAGCATTATAGTTCTTAGTAATCTTGCATCATCCAAAAATATCCTCATTGTTTGCACACTTCTGGATACTAGTCACATGGATCATTAGCACTTCAACAGAGCCCTAGAGGAGAGAGAAGACAATTTCTAGACATGAGATAGAGAGTTCTATATCTCATAACAAAACTATCGATTAATGCAAACCTATGTTAACCGATGGCTATGTTAAAAACCTGATAAGATAGTTACAAAATTGCCACTCTACATTAAATGGTAATTTTGCGTGCAATAATTTCATACTCCTTATAATAGCCCAAAATTGTTCTGATGTCCATTTGGAGCATTTCCAAGATCAACAAGGATTAAAGATTCATTGCCCGATGTAAAAAATGAGGACTTAGAGAAGGCAAACTAAAGTTCAAGGAGATCTTCCAAGTGCATGTAAGAGGTTGAGGAGGAAGCTTGTAGGAACATAAAGTAGTTTTAAGTTGAATAAGGTGTTGTGTAGCATTCTTCTTTGTGTTGTAGCCATATGAAGAGTGAATGAGCATGTATGTGCATGAGTAATCTTTGTATCTCATCAAATAGTTTTAACAAAAGTGTGTTTTGGTTTTAGTCTCATGTTTGTGTATGTAACAAGTGGTAGGGTAAAAGGAATAGCTTGTCCTTCACTCAACCCCCTACCCTTGGTTGTATTAAGTGGTATCATAGAATAACAACTTTAGTATGAGGTAAAGAGTGTTTGTCCTCTATTAGGAAAGAATGCGTAAAGGGAATGAGAGAAATAAGAGAGGGTTGATTTTTCTCCATCTTGTGTAGGTGGGTAAATAACTACAAATACATCATTCATTGAGTTTACAATGGGTAGAGAGTGTGTAGAGGTGTTCTCCATCTTGAGTCAGTATGTAGATAATAAATAGGTGAGAGAGATGGATGAAGGATGTGTATCCTAAGTGGCTAAGATGATATTTGTGTTGAGGGAAATGCAAGCCCAAGTGGGAGCTAAGGAAAAAAGGAGAAGGAAGGGTGGTTCTATATCACTAATAGCAAACATTGAGGATCTGAAGAAGAAATTGATGATTTTGCAAGTCATGTTAGACAACATCACAAGAGATATTGCTACCACAAGACAGGAGAAAGAGAGGAGGAAAGCAGGGAGCACACCATGTATTGTAGAGATGGAGAGGAGAAAGGATTCTTATAATAAGAGGACCTTGGAGCTAATTGAAGAAGCTTTGATGGAAAATTGAGAAATGACATGTATTTTATGAGGCATAGAGGTGGAGAAGGATGTGCTAGTGAATGCACATGATGTAGATTTAGAGGAAGCATTGAGTGGATATGAATATCTTCCATTACACAAAGGTGAAGAGGTTGTGGAGATATTTGATGCAACAGTGAAAGTGATGGTTTGTGAAGGTCCCATGTTTAACAAAAGAGGGGTAGAAGATCATCTCTTACTTAAAGAAGAGATGAGTGTGATTGAGAGAATGTTAAATTTTGTTAATGTTAACTATGTTTCTAGTGACAATGAAAATAAAACAAGTAAGAAAGTGAGGGAAAATGTGTTTCTAATATATTTATAGGCACGTGAGGGAGATGTGTTGGTGTAAGATTACCATGTGGAAAAAGTGTTTCCTTGTGAGAAGATGAAGATTGAATTGAGAGGTATAGAGGGTGAATAGAAAGAGGTAAAAGTGGTGGATGTGATCCTACAAGGAATGATGGGAGATGTACAAAGTGTTGTAGATGTGGTAGTAACCCACATAATATTTGGGGAATGGGAGAATGAGTAGGTGATGGTGTTACCATCTCAAGAGAATGTCAAAGAGGATGAGAGTGAAACGGTTGATGAATTATGTGTAGGGCTGGAAGGAGAAGCATTCAAACGAGAGGTGGATGAATTCTTTGGAGATATCCTGAAGGTCAAAATAATAGAGGATGTATACACAATATTTTTAAACTTTATCATTTACTAACACTTTTTCTCTTGCAACTACCTATCAAGTTTCAATATCCTTGAGTGCATGCCTTAAAGGATGCACCCAAAAATGGGTGGGTAGTTTGTTGGTGATTTGCGAGAGATGTTGTTGATTATTTATCATTTACATCCATTTTAGCTTTGTCATATTTAATCCCTTAGGATATCTCCTTCCATTTTGCATCCTTTACCTATATCAAGACCTATAATTTCCTACTATATCAGCCCATTTGATGTAGATTTAACCATCATATGTTCCTTCCCAATTACATCAATTATATTGATGAAGTTTTGAATGATATGATGCAAGCTTCACAACTAGGTCAGCCTGACCAACATCATTTGAGGTTAGTCAACATGTTTAGAACTAAATCAAGCTGGTCGATTTCATCATTTTAATTATCATGAGGGATTAAGATCAGTCACTACTATAAATACAAGTTACCATTTCAATCTAATAGAAATGAGCATTCATTTAACAATTGATATTGATCACACTTGTACCCTAAGTATACATTTTAGAGGAGTTATTGCTTAGATCTTGTCTTGGAGGGAAATTTTATCCTGTGGAATCTTAGATGCAACAAGAGTCTTTTTAGCCTATAGCTTGATTCAACATTTGATATCCTTATAACCAAAAAAATATATTGCAAAATAATATTGGCCAAGGTGAAGATTGAGGCTCCACAAGTCTTGTTTAAGGTATTTATATTATAACCCTAGTTCTTTCATTTGATACATACAAGTTGCATAATTACTCAGTTAATAAATGCATATCTCTTTGTTTAAACTTTCTCTACACTTATACTTAGTGTGGTTATAGGATTTTTTGAACTTGCCATTTATCCACCTTAGGTAACCTAGTCCCCCATTTGCCTACCATGGTTCCTTACCCATTTTGATATGTTTCTAACCTTTTCCTTTACTTACATTTCTTGATTACGATATTTACTTACAATAACAAGGAACCTATCTAGATTTATTTCATTTTGTTGAATGTGTAGAGGCTTTGGAACCCTTTCCATTGACATTATATTTTATGTGCTCCTCTTGGTATGTTTTTGGATCCATTTGGTCATATCTTGATTCATTAAGTATCAATAGGCTTTCTTTTGTTTACCTTCTCTAGTCTAGATCTTTAGATAGGATAGTTACAGGTCAATCCTAGCTCATTTAATACATTCAAGTGAATTTGACATGAAGCAAACCATTATCGTCACCTCTTCAGCAAACTATGTCGAATAGTCAAGGAGTTATATCAAAAAGATCAATACAACTAAATTTTAATTTTTACCTGCAGGAAACTATATCAAACAACTCAACATAGTTTTATCTCTGTGTTTTTATTAATATACTATTTTTATAAGTGCAACATAGTTTTATTCATAGATCTACATTTTATCATATCCATAATACATCATATCACTTGATATAGTTATTTTTCATCCATAATTCCATCCAACTATATCGAACTAGTTGACATGGTTATGTCTCATATTCATTTTTCCAATAAGTATATCAATCAGTTTGACATAGTTTTGTAGTTACTTCTTTAATTATGTCTAAGCTTTGTCCTAGTCAACTAAATCAATATGTTTGATTTATTTGTGTTACCTTTATTTTTAATAAACTACATCGATCCATTCAATTTAATTTTGAATTGCATTTATTTTTAATCAGTTATATCAAACTATTTGATTTAGTTCTATTTTTCAAATTACTGTAATAAATTGTATTGACCTGTTCGATCTAGTGTTAATCTCTATCTGTAAATCTATTTTACACAAACTATATCTACCTATTTGATATAGTTATATATTAAGTTTACAACTACATTGACTAGCACTGATATAGTTTTGTTTGTTTTATTCTTTAAACATAATCAAGGCAAATTAACGTTTCATTTTAGAATATAATCAACATTTCAAATCAAGTTGATTGTGTGTTTATTTCAATTCATTGAATGTTAAAAAAATTATATTAATTTTTGAATTTTATTTTATATTTTTTTTACTTTCACTAAAAATTATGTCCCAACACTTTTCAAACTATTTAATTGTTATCATGAAGGGCTATGTGGTGTTCTATTGTTTCTACTCATTTTTGCTATTAATATTCAGAAGAAATAAGAAACTAAAAATAAATGGTCAGGGGTTAGATGATACCCGGATGAAGCTGCGCACCGTATCCAGACATTGAAGGAGTTCCTCTTTCGCTGTGGAGGAAGACACCTGTAGAAAAATAAGACTTAAACAGAAAAATGTTAGATAGAGATATGGTGAACTGCCAAGCAAAGCTCGGTCCCAGAAGTGCAAAGACTTCCTTGAGGGATGACAGTCCACTTTTGATAAAAAGAGTGTCGGATAAAGAAGTAATGAAAGACTTAAGAAATAGAAAGTAGATAACGCGTACCTGTATTCTGTTGTAAGTCTCCCATAGTCACCGACGCTTGTTAGTATGTTGTCGTCAGTTGGTCAATGTTTCCAACGTCGGTTATACTACCGACGTCGGTAGGGGAAGTGGTCGATGTTGGTTAGGGCAATTGCCTTGGATGGGTTTTGGATGGCTTTGTGGTCGACAGAGGGGTTATGTGGGTTTAAAAGGTCTGTGCAGGGTTGCAGGGAGACAAATAAGGTCCGCAGAAGGACAAAGGTAGATGATAGGTTGTCAAAAAGGGTCAAGATAAAAGGAAGGCTTTATAGCCTCTCTAGGAAGAAAGTCAGGTCTGGTTGAAGGTCGGGTCTGGTCTGGTAGTATTTAGAGATAGTAAATTGACTAATTACTAATGTGTTCTAAATATTGAAATGAAAGGCAGAAGAAATACTTAGCTCTGGTGAGATGAAGAACCAAGGTGTTGAATGGTTGTCCCTGTTACGGCTGATGTCCAGGGCCCCGTGCAATGCTTCAATCCAATCTGGAGTGATTGGTGTAGAGTCTCTGTGGCCAAGGGAGCGTTAGTTGAAGTCTGATGCCTGGTGAGGTCTCAGAGTCCGAGAGAGAGCAAGAGAGCCAGATTCGAGTGAGAGAGAAGTTGATTCTAGAGTCCAAGAGCCAAAATTTCATCTCAGAGTTTTTGGGGGGGCTTAACTCAATGTTAGATGTCAATTTATGTAACTGACGTCGGCTATCCCACCGGCGTCGGCTGACAGTTGATCGACGTCGACGGGTGAAGAACTGGTAAAAGGGCTTATCAGCCCGTTCTCCATCTGCCAAGTGCATCGTCCGTTGGAGAACAGTCAAAGGTCAGGCTAAATATACACGAGAGTTAGTTAGGAGGTTAGGGAGGACTAAGAATAGGTCTTAGGTGAGTCATGGGGTGAGAAAAGGTCTAAGGGGTGAGGTGTCCAAGGTGAGGTGTCCTAGGTGAGGTGTCGAGGGTGATGTCATTAATTTAAAATAAGTAATGTATTTTAAATTAATAAGATGTGCAAGGGTTAAGGAGAGGACCAAGGGAGAGTCAACACATTTTAGGTGTCTACATTTGCCCCTTTTTGTCTTGTTGGTTGTTCTAGATGAACTGCAAGACAAAAATAGGATTAGATGCCCCAGGTATGGTGATGAGGTTTAGGTTGCCCCAAGTATGGGATGAGGTATTCCCCCTCAAAGCGAGAGTCGAGGGAAGGAAACCTGAAATTAATTACCGATTTGATAGGCAGTCGATGGATATGGTGAGGTTTGAGTGTGAACGCTGCAATAATTGAGATTGTGCGTATACCACTTCACGTGATAGGTAGGTCAAATTGTCACAGGTAAGGTCGAGGAGTGCTAAAATTGAAGTAATTGGTCCCCAACATTTAGTCATAGCTGATTGGGTTAAACGATCAAAGTTGTAGCTCCAATGGTCATCGTGTTCCAAGTATCCTGGGCTTAGGAAGTGCTCCTAGAAAACACGAAAATGTCACAAGTAGTGGGGATCAACTGGAGCACGATCTGATACTTGTGAGGGTCGTAATATGAGGTGCGCATAATTTTGCTATCTATTCGTGAGGTAGCATACATGCAATCAAAACAACTAAGGCAGAGTTGTCTCGAAAGTGCTCGTGGTCAGAGGAGATAGGCGTAATCATATGGTCGTTGGTCGAGTCTGATTGAGATATAAGTGAGCTCAAAGGTTGTTTGTTGTGGTCAAGGAGACGAACGGGGAAATGGCTGAGCTAACCTCAAGAGACTGAGTGCTGCCTACATAGCCCCTGTTGTAAGAGGCATCAGACCAATGTAGTTCAGAAAAAGGGTCCAAGTGGTTGATAGTTGGTCAGGTTAGAGATGTCAGCATTTCCCATATGTGTGATGGTACATGCTTGAAATGATGAAGATATGATGATGTTACAGCCTTTTCCATATCATGTGATGGTGTATTTTGTAACATTGGTAATGTGGTCTTTCATCCCTAGTAATTTTCCATATTGGTGATGGTGTATGCTAAAAATGAATTGTAGATGATGTTATAGCCTTTTCCATATTGTGTGATGGTGTATTCTATAACATTGGTTGTGTGTGGTCGATAGTTTCCATGTGTATTATTTTCCATAGAAAATAGTGTGAATGGGCTAAGTCATATTAGTGGTCTAAAAAAGGTTTGGTTTGGTTTGGTTGGATGTGACCAAGATGTATAAGAAGTGAAAGGCATGTTGCTCTTTCATTGACAAGGACCATAATGATGGCATAGATAAGGTTTTTAGAAACAAGAGCCCCATTTATGCATTATGTCGTTGACCATAGGTTTATGTTAGAGAAGTATTCGAATCACTTGACGTTAAGTGAACTCGAAATCCCTTGAGTATGTTGGGGTGATAGGCATGATTGTGTGAGATGTAAGGATGGGGTAACCCTTTTTGGCAGGAATAACCTTGCCCCTTTTTATAGGTGACCCTGAGAACAACTATAGACAAGTCCATGACTTAATAGTTTGTAGACTGATCAATGCGGAAAGTCTACTTGAGGATGTTGTTTTGATTTGTGGTCATGTTGGGCTATGTATGTAGCAAAATTTAGGTATAGCCATCCTTCGAGGGAGTGGTCTAGATTATGCTTTGTATGTTTGGGGGTCTTTAAATAGTTGTCCTTCAAGGGAGCAGTCTATTAATTATAGCAATGATGCAGCTGTCCTTTGAGGGAGTAGTCTACATTGATAGTTTATGACCTCTAAAATATAGGCATCCCAGTTTTATGTTTGTTTTTTATTGGATTTTTGTCATGGACTAGGCTATAGAGGTGTAGAGGGTTTCCCTTTTATTAGGACAAAGCATTCATGCTTGACAAAAAGGGTTGATGAACGTTGGGAAAAAGGGTTAAAAGGAATAGGAACTAGGATGATGGGGGTTGCTCAAGGGATGAGCTCAAGTTAAATGTCAAGTGAATGATTACTTGACTAACAGTAGAATGCCCGTAGATGTAAGGCATTAAGAGGCTCAGGTTTCGATCGGCCTTCAAGAGAAGATAGACGATAAGTCCCTAATCCATGCTTGTGTGTCGATGTAAGGTCTGAGTCAATTAGGAGCAAACTTGCCCCATTCACTTCGTTTCAAATTGGTCACATGTTGGTCATTGTTGTAGGTAGGTTTTGGTCAATGTTGGTCGTGAAGTCAATTAATATGATGTTGGTTAGTATGTTGTTGGCATTTGGTACAACGCCGAACATAGTTGTTGCAGTCTTGGTTGATAGTGGGCCAATAATAGCCCAGGCAAAGGATGTGCTTGGCAACCGAGTTACTATTGAAATGTCCCCCACAAGTCCTGTCATGGACTTGTTTGATGACATGGGAAGTCTCAGTGGTTGTTAGGCATTGGATAATGAGGCCGTCTTGACCTCATTTGTAGAGATGGCCCCCCAGCATGGTGTAGCGAGCAATGCTTTTGATAAAAGCCCACCGTCCATTCCTAGAGAGATTAGGAGGTATGATAAAATATGTCAAGTAGTCAACAAGTTGTTTATACCAAACGTCATGTGGACTAGAGCGGTTAGGAGGACTTTCCCCCAGAGATGATGGTCGAGACATGTCCAAGATAGAAACCTTGGGTTGTGTTGGTTGAGAGGTCTTGACAAATAATGGATATGTCAAAGGTGTAGAAGTCTGGTATTTTCCTTTATTCTTCACGATTTGGGGCCTAGTGGCCACATCAATTGTGTTGATTTCGAATAAAGGAGTGGATGGTGGTAAAGGGACCATAGTCTTGTATGGGGATCCCGATTTAGGTAACGAGGTTTTGGAGGCATGTGATGGTGTCAAATGTTTGTCAAAAGAGTGGTTAGAAGAAGCCTCAATGTGAGGGGTGTCCTTTTTTAGGTGTCAACGAATGACAGCCTTAAGGGCACAGCAACGCTGAGTATCATGTCCAGGTGTGCAATGATACCAGCAGATTTTAGTGTCATCAAACCAAGATGGTTTTGATCCGAGAGGTTGATATGGTTTAATAGGTGGAAGAGTGATGCTAGATGACTGCAACAAATGGCATAACATCGAAGCATAGGATCCCTTTAATGGGTTTGTGCTTGTTGTTGCAGTAGGGGTTGACAACTTCTTTTTAGGAGTTATTTGGGGAGTTTGTCGTGTCATCTTTTTAGTTGGTGGTGTGGCCATATGTGGAGATGGCACGTTCTTGTTGATGAGATATGTCGAATGTTTTGGAGTAAGTATGTTTATGTTAGGTTGAGAGAGTAATGGAGGCAATTTGCCTCTGTGAGGTGTTGGAGTAGGAAGCACTCCTATTAAGGTGGATGGGTGTGGGCCCAAAATAGAGGGCAATGATGATGGTGGGGGAGGAGTTCTCCGATGTGGTTTAGCAACCTTTTTTGGTATGGTGTGATGACTACTATTGGGCGAGGTGAGATTCAGGTCTACCTTCACTTGTGGGTGAGTGAGGTTTGAGAGGCATGGGATGGTTATGGCTTCTGCGTGTGGTCAAGTAGCGGGAAAAGTATGATCCCCCATTGATAATAAGAAGGATGAGAGCAAGGCAATTGGCGTTGGTGCTGTCAAAACATCCTCCAATATGGGAGAGGTCAAAATAGACTTTTCCACATGTGAAAAGGGGTTGGATGGAGGATTATCCTCCATTGGTGGAGGACAAATAGGAGAAGAAGGATCTTCTACCTGTGGTGGACAAATAGGAGAAGAAATTTCTTCTACCTGTGATGGACAAATAGGAGAAGAAAGTTCTTCTACCTGTGATGGACAAATAGGAGAAGAGAGTTCTTTTACTATTTGTCCACCACAGGTAGAAGAGCCTTCTTCTCCTTTTTGTCCTCCACCAATAGAGGATAATCCTCCATCCAGCCCCTTTTCACACGTGGGAAAGTCTATTTTGACCTCTCCCATATTGGAGGATGTTTTGACAGCACCAACGCCGATTGGCTCGCTCTCATCCTTCTTATTATCAATGAGGGATCATACTTTTCCCACTACTCGACCACATGCAGAAGCCATAACCATCCCATGCCTCTCAAACCTCACTCACCCACAAGTGAAGGTAGACTTGAATCTCGCCTCGCCCAATAGTAGTCATCTCACCATACCAAAAAAGGCTGCTAAACCACATCGGAGAACTCCTCCCCCACCATCATCATTGCCCTCTATTTTGGACCCACACCCATCCACCTTAATAGGAGTGCTTCCTACTCCAACACCTCACAGAGGCAAATTGCCTCCATTACTCTCTCAACCTAACATAAACATACTTCCTCCAAAACATTTGACGTATCTCATCAACAAGAACGTGCCATCTCCACATATGGCCACACCGCCAACTAAAAAGATGACACGACAAACTCCCCAAAAAACTCCTAAAAAGAAGTTGTCAACCCCTACTGCAAAAACAAGCACAAACCCATTAAAGGGATCCTATGCTTCGATGTTATGCCATTTTTTGTAGTCATCTAACATCACTCTTCTACCTATTGAACCATATCAACCTCTCGAATCAAAACCATCTTGGTTCGATGACACTAAAATTTGTTGGTATCATCACACACCTGGACATGATACTGAGCATTGTTGTGCCCTTAAGGTTGTCATTCGCTGACACCTGAAAAAGGACACCCTTCACATTGAGGCTTCTTCTGACCACTCTTTTGACAAAAATTTGACACCATCACATGCCTCCAAAACCTCATCACCTAAATCAGGATCCCCATACAAGACTATTGTCCTTTTACCACCATCCACTCCTTTATTCGAAATCAACACAATTGATGTGGCCACTAGGCCCCAAATCGTGAAGAATAAAGGAAAATACCAGAATTCTACACCTTTGACATATCCATTATTTGTCAAGACCTCTCAACCAACACAACCCAAGGTTTCTATCTTGGACATGTCTCGACCATCATCTCTGGGGGAAAGTCCTCCTAACCGCTCTAGTCCACATGACGTTTGGTATAAACGACTTGTTGACTACTTGACATATTTTATCATACCTCCCAATCTCTCTAGCAATGGATGGCAGGCTTTTATCAAAAGCACTGCTCGCTACACCATGCTGGGGGGACATCTCTACAAACGAGGTCAAGACGGCCTCCTTATCCAATGCCTAACAACCACTGAGACTTCCCATGTCATCAAACAAGTCCATGATAGGACTTGTGGGGGACATTTCAGTGGTAACTCGGTTGCCAAGCACATCCTTTGCCTGGGCTATTATTGGCCCACTATCAACCAAGACTGCAACAACTATGTTTAGCATTGTACCAAATGCCAACAACATACTAACCAACATCATATTAACTGACTTCATGACCAACATCGACCAAAACCTACCTACAACAATGACCAACATGTGACCAATTTGAAACAAAGTGAATGGGGCAAGTTTGCTCCTAATTGACTCGAACCTTACATCGACACACAAGCATGGATTAGGGACTTATCGTCTGTCTTCTCTCGAAGGCCGATCGGAACCTGAGCCTCTTAATGCCTTACATCTACGACCATTCTACTGTTAGTCAAGTAATTATTCACTTGACATTTAACTTGAGCTCATCCCTTGAGCAACCCCCATCATCCTAATTCTTATTCCTTTCAACCCTTTTTCCCAAAGTTCATCAACCCTTTTTGTCAAGCATGAATACTTTGTCCTAATAAAAGGGAAACCCTCTACACCTCTATAGCCTAGTCCATGACAAAAATCCAATAAAAAACAAACATAAAACTGGGATGCCTATATTTCAGAGGTCATAAACTATCAATGTAGACTGCTCCCTCGAAGGACAGCTACATCATTGTTGTAATTAATAGACTGCTCCCTTAAAAGATAGCTATTTAAAGACCCCCAAACATACAAAGCATAATCTAGACCAATCCCTCGAAGGATGGCTATACCTAAATTTTTCTACATACATAGCCCAACATGACCACAAATCAAAACAACATCCTCAAGTAGACTTTCCGCATTGATCAGTCTACAAACTATTAAGTCATGGACTTGTCTATAGTCATTCTCAAGGTCACCTATAAAAAGGGGCAAGGTTATTCCTGCCAAAAAGGGTTACCCCATCCTTACATCTCACACAATCATGCCTATTACCCCAACATACTCAAGGGATTTCGAGCTCACTTAACGTCAAGTGATTCGAATATTTCTCTAACATAAACCTGTGGTCAACGATGTAATGCATAAACGGGGCTCTTGTTTCTAAAAACCTTATCTATGCCATCATTATGGTCCTTGTCAATGAAAGAGCAACGTGCCTTTCACTTCTTATACATCTTGGTCACATCCAACCAAACCAAACCAAACCTTTTTCAAACCACTAATATGACTTAGCCCATTCACACTAGTTTCTATGGAAAATAATACACATGGAAACTATCGACCACACACAACCAATGTTATAGAATACACCATCACACAATATGGAAAAGGCTATAACATCATCTACAATTCATTTTTAGCATACACCATCACCAATATGGAAAATTGCTAGGGATGAAAGACCACATTACCAATGTTACAGAATACACCATCACATAATATGGAAAAGGCTGTAACATCATCATTTCAAGCATGTACCATCACACATATGGGAAATGCTGACATCTCTAACCTAACCAACTATCGACCACTTGGACCCTTTTTCTGAACTACATTGGTCTGATGCCCCTTACAACAAGGGCTACGTAGGCAGCACTCAGTCTTCTGAGGTTAGCTCGGCCATTCCCCTGTTCGTCTCACTGACCACAACAAACAACCTTTGAGCTCACTTATATCTCAATCTGACTCGACCAATGACCATAGGATTATGCCTATCTCCTCTGACCACGACCACTTTTGAGACAACTCTGCCTTAGTTGTTTTGATTGCATGTATGCTACCTCACAAATAGATAGCAAAATTGTGCGCACCTCATATTACGACCCTCATAAGTATCAGATCGTGCTCCAGTTGATCCCCACTACTTGTGACATTTTTGTGTTTTCCAGGAGCACTTCCTAAGCCCAGGATACTTGGAACATGATGACCATTGGAGCTACAGCTTTGATCATTTAACCCAATCAGCTACAACTAAATGCTGGGGACCGATTACTTCAATTTTAGCACTCCTCGACCTTACTTGCGACAATTTGACCTACCTATCACGTGAAGTGGTATACGTGCAATCTCAACTATTGCAGCGTTCACACTCAAACTTCACCATATCCATCGACTGCCTATCAAATCGGCAATCGATTTTAGGTTTCCTTCCCTCGACTCCCACTTTGAGGGGGAATACCTCATCCCATACTTGGGGCAACCTAAACCTCATCACCATATCTGGGGCATCTACTCCTATTTTTGTCTTGCAGTTCATCCAAAACAACCAACAAGACAAAAAGAGGCAAATGTAGACACCTAAAATGTGTCGACTCTCCCTTGGTCCTCTCCTTAACCCTTGCACATCTTATTAATTTAAAATACATTACTTATTTTAAATTAATGACATCACCCTCGACACCTCACCTAGGACACCTCACCTTGGACACCTCACCCCTTAGACCTTTTCTCACCCCATGACTCACCTAAGACCTATTCTTACTCCTCCCTAACCTCCTAACTAACTCTCATGCGTATTTAGCCCGACCTTTGACCATTCTCCAACGGACGATGCACTTGGCGGATGGAGAACGGGTTGATAAGCCCTTTTACCAGTTCTTCACCTACCGACATCGATCAAATGTCGACTGATGTCAGTTACATAAACTGACGTATAACATTGAGTTAAGCCCCCCCAAAAACTCTGAGACAAAATCTTGGCTCTTGGACTCTGGAATCGACTTTTCTCTCGCTTGGATCTGGCTCTCTCGCTCTCTCTTGGACTCTGAGACCTAACCAAGCATCAGACTTCAACTAACGCTCCCTTGGCCACAGAGACTCTACATTAGTCACTCCAGATTAGACTGAAGCATTGCACGAGGCCCTGGACATCAGCCATAACAGGGATAAGCATTCAATACCTTAGTTCTTCATCTCACCAGAGCTAAGTATTTCTTCTACCTTTCATTTTAGTATTTAGAACACATTAGTAATTAGTCAATTTACTATCTCTAAATACTACCAGACCAGACCCGACCTTCAACCAAACCCAGCTTTCTTCCTAGAGAGGCTATAAAGCCTTCCTTTTATCTTGACCCTTTTCGACAACCTATCATCTACCTCTGTCCTTCTGCGGACCTGATTTGTCTCCCTGCAACCCTGCACAGACCTTTTAAACCCACAAAACCCCTCTATCGACCACAAACCCATCCAAAACCCATCCAAGGCAATTGCCCCGACCGACATCGACCACTTCCCCTACCGACGTCGGTAGTATAACCGACGTCAGCAACATTGACCAACCAATGATGGTAGACTAACCAACGTTGGTGACTATGGGAGACTTACATCAGAATACATGTACGCGTTGTCTACTTTCTATTTCTTAAGTCTCTCCCACAGTCACCGATGTTGGTTAGTCTACCGTCATCGATTGGTAAATGTTGCCGACGTTAGTTATACTGCCGACGTCGATAGGGGAAGTGGTTGATGTCAGTCGGGGCAATTGCCTTGGACGGGTTTGTGGTCGACAGAGGGGTTTTGTGGGTTTAAAAGGTCTGTGTAGGGTTGCAGGGAGACAAATAAGGTCTGTAGAAGGACAAAGGTAGATGATAGGTTGTCAAAAAGGGTCAAGATAAAAGGAAGGCTTTATAGCCTCTCTAGGAAGAAAGTCGGGTCTGGTTGAAGGTCGGGTCTGGTCTGGTAGTATTTAGAGATAGTAAATTGACTAATTACTAATGTGTTCTAAATACTGAAATGAAAGGTAGAAGAAATACTTAGCTCTGGTGAGATTAAGAACCAAGGTGTTGAATGCTTGTCCCTGTTACGGCTGAGTCTAGGGCCCCGTGCAATGCTTCAGTCTAATCTGGAGCGACTGGTGTAGAGTCTTTGTGGCCAAGGGAGCGTTAGTTGAATTTTGATGCCTAGTGAGGTCTTAGAGTCTGAGAGAGAGCGAGAGAGCCAGATCTGAGCGAGAAAGAAGTTGATTCCAGAGTCCAAGAGCCAAGATTTCATCTCAGAGTTTCTAGGGGGGCTTAACTCAACGTTAGACATCAGTTTATGTAATCAATGTTGGCTATCCCACCAGTGTCAGCCGACAGTTGACCGACGTCGGTGGGTGAAGAACTAGTAAAAGGGCTTATCAGCCCGTTCTCCATCCGCCAAGTGCATCATCCGTTGGAGAACAGTCAAAGGTCGGGCTAAATACGCACGAGAGTTAGTTAGGAGGTTAGGGAGGAGTAATAATAGGTCTTAGGTGAGTCATGGGGTGAGAAAAGGTCTAAGGGGTGAGGTGTCCAAGGCGAGGTGTCCTAGGTGAGGTGTCGAGGGTGATGTCATTAATTTAAAATAAGTAATGTATTTTAAATTAATAAGATGTGCAAGGGTTAAGGAGAGGACCAAGGGAGAGTCGACACATTTTAGGTGTCTACATCTATTTACAATTCTTATTTATTATATATAAACATCAGAGCATGAGGGGTTTATCCCAATACTCATAGCCATAGTATAGAGATAAACACATGATTTAGTCTCCATATGCCTCATGGTATATTGAAAACACCTATAATTCTTTTGTATTTGAATCTTAGGAAGCCATCCATTCATCTAATTTTTTAGTGTACTAGTTAGTGTTTAGCATCGAGAAGTTACTCTTAGCTTACCCTTGAAACCAATTTTAGTGGAATATGGTCATGGTACTTCCTCCATAGTTAGTGCTCTAAAACATTGGGATGACACCATCCAATGGATGAGTCAGTATCTATGAAAACGTACAAATCAATCAAATTCTTTAATACATCTAACTAATCTTTTTTTTTGAAAAATAGTTGAAAGCAATAAGATTTCAATTTATTGCTTTCTCTTGAATTTTATATTTCAAACTATATCAGACAACATCAATACAATTCTACTGTGTGTTGTAACTACATCATCCAGTGTCAATATTGTTGCATGTGTATGTAGACTACATCGACCAGCTCAATATAATCTCATATTTTTATATTCTTGACTGTATCAAACAACTCGATGCAATCTATATTTGTGTATCTCATATCTGCCTGTGTGTCCATATCGAATAGCTTGATACAGTTCATGTTTAGTATAATTTTCTTTACCTTTATTTTAAAGACTACATCAAATAGATCAACACAATTTATTTCTTGTTACTATTAAATCTCCTAGATCAAACTGTATCATCCAATTCGATACAGTTTTTATCTCATCACCTATCTATGTGACTGTATCGAATAACTTGATACCATTATCTTCCAATCTATCTTCTAAATTTTGCACCATGATTTATCAAACTATTTGAAATAGTCTATTTCTTAACATTCTATTCATTACACTACATTGAACTGCTCAATATAGTTTTAACCTCCCTGTTTTGAGTTGGTCAATATAGTGAATTTTATAAAATTTATCCCCATTGTCTATCTCAATCCAATTTTTACCTCAGCCTTCCATTATGTAGTATGTCTTTGACAATTCCAAACAAAGAACACATCATGACATGATAAACTTGACTAATTCCCATAAAGCTCCTAAATATTTTTTTCACATTCTCAACAACCAAGATAAGATCAGTATTCATGTGACTAATAGAACCATCGATTATAATCCTCCCTATTTTCCAACCTTTAGATCTTTTTAATTATCCTCCACACACACCTATTTTCGAGGATGAGAGTGATGTTGAGTATATTGCTAAAATGATCCTCTTCATTAATGAAAACCCTCAACATAGGGGCAAGGATTCTACAATCATCTATAACCTCATGATAAGACCTCACATAGGATGTCCCCTTTCACCTACACATACTATGTCGGGGAATCCAAGAACAAACACACTTGTTCTGATCCTACTTTTTAGGATCTTGCTCCTCAGAAAGAGCACAATATGATTACCAAACTTAAGCAATTAAACATGCGGAAATAACTATCTTGTATTAACATTTGTATAGAAAATAATACAATAAAGAGCCGCCACACTCTTCCACCTTACAGAGGCTTCCCACACCTCAAGTGTACACTAATTCTTCTTCAAAACACTCTCCTACCAAAAATGGTCCTAACAACTAACTCACACATAGAATTGGTGTTCACCTCTCCAACCAGTCAGTAATAACCCTACTAGTACACCAAGCACTCTATAGTACTTCAAGTTGATCTCCCATGAACCTACAACCTGCAATTCAACAGACCATACTTACAATGGAAGGATCTTCCTTGCCTTCCTTTCTAGCTCATTAGTGGAACTAGGAGAAACACACACTTTGTTCTCTTCACTAGCACACTTTACAATACATGCCAATGGGTCTATAAATAGATCCCAAACTTAAACAATAACTTAGACTTTTAGTTTACTATAATTATCCACACATCTCAAGACTCGAAATAGCCTTTACATGCAAACACTCCATTCACTTAACTAACTATTCATGCAACGAACAGTTTTGGAACACATAGGCGATCGACGTCGGTCCTTGCTTGTCTGGTGCTACCGACGTCGGTCGACTTCCTGCCGACGCCGGTTGCCTTCTGCACTGATCATGACCGACATCGGTCATGCTATCGACGCTGATGCTTTTGGGTCTTCAGCAACCTCCTTTTCTTTGTCTGCAACAAGTTGAAGCTTTTAGCTCCACAACCTAACAATCTCCCACTTGGAGATAAATAGCTGCAACTGTACCTATACCTGTACACCGTCTAGTTTGTTCCCTTGGCTCTATATCCCTCCTCAAGATCACTCTTGAAGACCAACCACCACAAAACCTGTAGTGCAAACCCTATCATCCAAATCACCTGCCACATCCACATCTACAAACCATGTGGAAAATAACTTGAACATGCATAGCATGTGCACCTGTTGCTGGTCCCTCTAAGAATCCACTGAACTGCCCTCCAATGCTTCTTTCCCAAATTGGCTCCAAACTTGTGACAACTCCCATTGCTTGGAAAAACTCAGGTCTAGTACATACCATGCACTTAACCTCATTATGTGAATCAAGACACTATTCTGTGAACTGTCCAACCATCGGCATGCTAACTAGTCTTACACAATCATCCTAAAACAAAGTCAACATGTGACCTTCCATGTCCCTAGAACACACTTATGCCAAAGAATCTTGCTGCTCCCAGATTCTCCATGACACACCCCTGAACTAGCTTTACCTTTAGTTCAGCAACTCCCTGTATATGTAACCCTGCAACAAGCACATCATACAGTAATAGGATAATGTAGCTAATATTATCCAACCTGGTAAAGAGAAACACAATGATCAAACCTCCATTGCACTGCAGCTTATACAAGACCATACACCTTGGTCTTTCGTCTCACGTATCTATTTCCACTCTTCCTTATCCTGAACATCCATTCGTCTCTCAGTGCTTACTTCCAGCTGGCAACTCCACCAAAAAACCTTTACTTGGTTCTCCTCCAAGGACTCACACTCCTCATCCATGCCTAGCTCCCACTGTTTCCTGGATCTACCTGTTCTGTTTCTTTAACAACTTCCTGGTTCTTTACCATAAGTGAGCTACAAGTAGTGTAAAGAAGGGAAATGACAAATATGAGGCTTACATACCCTTTAAGTCCTCCATATGGGTGCTTGAGACTCCTTGACAGCTTGTTGTCCACCCAAAATTCATCTCAGTGACCGATGCCGATCACATTCCAGTCTGCACTCAATCGATGTCGATTCCCTGCAACTGCCTCATCGTCGACGTCGGTTTTCCCCTTGCCGATGCCAGTGTTTATCTGCCCTGAGTCACCGACGTCAGTTTGCACATAGCCGGTGTCGGTCCCTGTCTGGACGCCGACGCCAGTTTTCCTGCCGACGTTGGTCTCTGTGTTTTGCTTGTGAGAACTGACTTTTTCCCGCGAGCTCCTTTTGGATCAAACCCTTGTCCAAATCACCCTTGCTCTGCTCGAAATTCTTCTGCCCCCTGTGCTAAACTCTGTCCATCACCTTCTCCTTGAAAACCAAGGCTTTCCTGTTCTTGTCACTAACATCGGATTCCTCAAGAAACGTCACCTTCTTCTTCTGTATATAGAAATATCGATCTAAACCCTTTGACTCAAGAACATGCATCTCCTTCTTATTCATGTGACCAAGCCTATTAAGCCACATCTTTAAATCTACCGCTAAAGTAGATAACCCAGAAAGAGAATCAGTAATACAAGTAGATAGATAAAGCGTACCTACTTTCTTACCTCTTGCTACAAGTGCACCCTTGGAAACCTTCCAAGAGTCCGCTGTGAGAGTTACTGTGCAACCCTCATCACCCAAACTTCTTACAGAAATCAAATTCCGCTTCAGAACTGGGACATGCATGACCTCCTTTAACACCCATGTGTTATCCATCTGTAATTTCAGCTTCACTTTCTCTTTGCCAACCATCTGACAAGGCTTACCATCCCCTACACAAATTTCTCCAAAGTCTCCCTGGACATACTCATGAAAAAATTTCCTAATTGGGGATGCATGAAAAGAGGCACTAGAATCTAAAACCCTAGATTCTACTTTATCCAAAGAACATACCAGAGCATCATGTACAACGAACACTGCAACACCTGGTTCTTCTTCATGTCTTTCATGTTGATCTGCTACCAACCAACAATCTTTCTTTTCCTGCTCTTTCTTTCCATATCTCCAGCAGGTTATTCTGTCATACCTGAACTTGGACCTCTTGCTATTAAACTTCTCCATTCGTAGTCTACTGTCTTCTGCCATTGCTCTACTCCTACTCAAACAGAAACCCCTGTGAGTAACCTGTAATCAACACACACTAACCAGATCTAATCCAACCTGTTAGTATCCCAACCAAAATCTCTGATACCAGTTGTCGGGGAATCCAAGAACAAACACACTTGTTCTGATCCCACTTGTTAGGATCTTGCTCCTCAGAAAGAACACAATATGATTACCAAACTTAAGCAATTAAACATGCAGAAATAACTAGAAATACAAGTAACTAGAATTCACCAATAGCACAGAATATGAGAGACAATACACTATCTTGTATTAACATTTGTACAGAAAAGAATACAATAAAGAGCCGCCACACTCTTCCACCTTACAGAGGCTTCCCACACCTCAAGTGTACAGTAATTCTTCTTCAAAACACTCTCCTACCAAAAACGGTCCCAACAACCAACTCACACACAGAATTGGTGTTCACCTCTCCAACCAGTCAGTAATAACCCTGCTAGTACACCAAGCACTCTATAGTACTTCAAGTTGATCTCCCATGAACCTGCAACCTACAATTCAACAGACCATACTTACAATGGAAGGATCTTTCTTGCCTTCCTTTCTAGCTCATTAGTGGAACTAGGAGAAACACACACTTTGTTCTCTTCACTAGCACACTTTACAATACATGCCAATGGGTCTATAAATAGATCCCAAACTTAAACAATAACTTAGACTCTTAGTTGACTATAATTATCCACGCAGCTCAAGACTCGAAATAGCCTTTACATGCAAACACTCCGTTCACTTAACTAACTGTTTGTGCAATGAACAGTTCTGGAACACACAGGCGACCGACATCGGTCCCTGCTTGCCTGGTGCTGCCGACGTCGGTCATGCTACCGACGCCGGTGCTTCTGGGTCTTCAGCAACCTCCTTTTCTTTGTCTGCAACAAGTTGAAGCTTTTAGCTCCACAACCTAACATACTATTTATACAATCTTTGGGGCAAGTCAATACACAACTTCTTCCCTTCTTTCTTCTTCCATCATGTCTAGTATAGCCACTACCATGGTGGTCTTTCTTTTAGTGGGCCTATTAAAAATGCCCATATTAATACAAATGTTAATGCTACCACTAGTACATCTCACACTGCTTCTACTATTCAACAAGCTATTAATACTAACCAAATCTTGTTGCAAGCCATGAATCAAATGGCTACCTTCCAAATTAGCAATGCCAATCAAATTATACAAATTCAAAATCAAATTTTACAATTGTCCTCAACCCCCACTTTTTAATAAATTCATCAATCATATTCAAATTGAGCAATTAATTCCTCAAATTTAAAATATATACATCAATGGTATCACTCCTATTATCATTTATAATGTATATATTGATTTCGCTTTACATTTGAAAGCTTTTAGTAACCTTTAAAAATATTGCATTAATCTAAATACCTTCATTACTATTAAACTTCTAGCCAAAACCTTTTCTGAGGATGCCCTAGATTGGTACAATCAACTTAAGTCTAATACTATCTCTAGCTTAGAAGACTTAGTTAATGCCTTGGTTCAGGAATTTCAAACCAATGATCTTCTTAAAAATAGTTTAGCCCATTTCATTAATTATAAATAGGCTGACTATGAAAATGTCCAATCTTTCATTAAGTGTTGGAAAGAATTATCTAACAAAGTCGAACACAATATATCGAAAGATAACCTCTTCCATTTGTTCACTATTTATCTCCATCCTAAACTCCAATACATAGTTAGGAATCTCTCTCCAAAATATTTGGAAGAATCCCTTGATCAAACTAAATGCCATGATTTCCTCATAAGACAGTTTGAACCTTCCCAACCTACATCAGGAACTTGTACGCGTATGAGATCTAAACTTAAACATGCTACCAATGATGGTGTTTTTGACACTTATGATTCTATACATTCCATCCAAGTTATTCTTCCTAGTAGCTCCAACAAGGTGACTCTTTCCCAATCTTTCACAAAAAGTCCCTTCCAGCCTCATCCCTCTTCATCATCATACATAAAAAATGTTGATGCTCATAAACCTCTTTCCCTAGTAGAAATCCAAAAATGTATTCCTAAACCTTCAACAAGAGAATTTGACCCTACTCTCCTTACCAAACATTGGTATGATCAATAAAAGCCTTGTTGGTATCATGCAAGTTGGGGACATTCTCATGAAACATGTACGAAACTTAGGAACTTTGCTCTTGAGTTTCTCCTTGGTCCTAATTTTGATCATGAAACCATGATCTATGAATGACAACAAGCCTATGATAAAGTAGCTAAATCCCATGATTCCAAAATTAAGAATGATGCTCTCAATTAGGATAATGATCACCTTGTCATCTATAAAGGCCCACTTCCAAATCATCAATCCAATTCTACTCATTGCCTACCTCCAATGTTATGGAAGCATCGTTGACCCTAACTATTTAACTAATGATGAAAATGTGGTTAATATGAACAACATGCGGCATGTAATATCTTACATTGATCTTTATCCACATTATACTTATAATAATTTTCTCACTTACCTAACTATTAAAAACACATGTCCATCTTATTTTATGGATGTTGAGTATATAGAAATTAACACCAACTCATATCTTGTGATTACACCGACCAACTTGTTTCGGTCACCAACATTATCACCAATTTAAACTATATCAACCACCTCGATACAGTTTGGTAGTCATTCCTCAAACTATATCAGCTAACCTAATACAGTGTGTTCAATTTTATTTCTTTATCACTACTACATCAGCTAGCCCAATACATTCATCCAAATCTGAACCAACTATATCAACCAACTTGATACAGTCAACTATTCTCAGATCTGAACCAACTATATCTACCAGCTCGAATCATTTTATTTTCATTCATAAATTCGGACCAACTATATCAACCAGTTCAACACAATCAACTATTACCATATTTGAAACTGCATTGACTAGCTCGAAGCAATCTTTGTATGTTCACATTTTCCTTGCTACTACATCGACTAGCTCAATATAAATATTTTTTTATTCTCCTATGCAACAAACTACATCAAACAACTTGATGCAGTTTGATCAACCTGTCCAAACTACATTGTCCAAGCCAAAATATCATGGTTTTAAATCTACTCAGTTTAAGTGTAATTTATCCCTTCCATTGGCTGAATTATTTTAACATTACGCACCTATATCTCAATTTAGTTTAGCTCCCTTAAGATATGATGAGTGGGACCCCATCGCAAAACTCTCTCAACTCCCCTCTCAAATTCTTCTTCTTGAGCTCATTAGGACTTCCCCTTGTCATCGTAATTGCTTATGTAACATTTATTCAAAATGAATATCCCCTTACCTCCACCTATAGGGCAAACAACGACTTTGTATAGGTCTATAGATATTATGTTGCGAAAGTGTGAAGAAATGTCCATACAAGTTGACAAAAATTTGGATGCATATCTTTCACTTAAGTTTCCTATTTATTTTATGATTCCGGACGAAATATTACTTTGTGCAGATGATCCTCCTCTATTCATTAGTGTCCAAGTTGGCGATACTTAATTCAAGCATGCATTGATCGATGAAGGGTCAAGTACTTGCATCACTTCCCTTGACTTCATTAAGACTCATGGATACTCTGAATGCAATCTTAAATATACCAAAAACACATGTTAGGGATATGATTGAATACAAATGCCTCGTCTTGGTTATGTTTGGGTCCCCATCAATGTCCCTCCCATCATAGTTAGAGTTAAGATCATGGTTTTCTTTATGCTATCTTACAACATTATATTAGGTGACCTTGGACACATTTCATGAGAGGTATTGGCTCTTTTGCATGCCAGTGCATAAAATTTCCCCACAATGGTCCTATATACAAGAATCAAGTAAATACGAACCCTTGGAAATTTAAAAAATTTCAAGAATGTTGTATCTTTAAAATCCCTACCCTTGAACCTTTGCCTAGCATTATCTTTCATGAATATCAATGATTTAATTACCTTGTTAATTTTAATGGAGGTTATAATGGACATCCCAAACTTGTGCACAACATACCTCCTAACCTACTTGATTATGATGATGATGATGAGCTAGATGGATCAGTCTTAAGATCAAAACCTTGGATCTCCCTTTTGACATTATCACCCAGTTACCTCCTTCATTACAACCTCGATCTTGTCAAAGGGAAACTAATGATGTCCATGCTTCAATAATCATGCCTAAACAATAAATTCCTCATTTTTATTTGTTGGATACATTAATTGATGTTTTCCATATTGATCTTCATACACGTGGTTAGAGTGATGTCTATTCTCTAGATGATACATACTTAGCTGGCTATGTCCAATCTAAGGATGAAAAAATCCTTTGATATAGATCTTCCTTACAACATTCATATGAGTCCACTTTACCTTTGCATAGTATTCATTTAGTAGATGTAGTTCCTTCTTCTAATACACCTGACATATTTCTTCTTCCATTGATATTCACAAGTCTGAGATGGAGCAGGTATCAACTTCTTCCCATTCTACTTTAGTCACCTCTGATCCTTTACAGAGTATGCTCCTTGATCATGCCATGACAGGACTATACCAGTTTGCTATATTTTATGATCCTTAGAGCATCCTTTCTCACGAGATGTCGGCCACATTACCCTGACCTACACCATGGTTAACTCTTATAGCTACAAAGCTTGTTTTTAGATGCATGGATAATGATGATCTACTTGATGAGGTCCTACCTATGCCTAGGCATGACTCTCCACCTCGACGATGGATAGAGAAGCCATATTGTGAGTTTCACAAAATAGCTAGTCATTAGGCTAAGGATTGTCAAGCATACCAAAGATACATAGCACAATAGTAGTTGTAGAGCTTTGTTCCTACCACCGATAGTCAACCTCCACAGTCATACCCTCCTAGGTGCACTTGTTGTTTTCATGGTATGACTATGCATACCTCAACACACTAACATCTTCGATAGTAAATTGATGTGCTTCATTCTGAAGCAATGCAGCCTTCTAGTGACAATAACCTATCACCTTCTAGGATATCTCTAGAGTGTATCCCCAAGCATGGGGAAGTTTATTGCCTTTGGCATCAGTGCGCTACAAACCATACAGATAGATATAGAGCACTCCAACATCATTTCCATGATTTTCTAAGGCTTGCACCTTCACCTCATCAGCAGTGTCATAAGAGTCATCTCAAACAAAAGTTTGGCCCTCTCCCCAACCTACACCTTCTCATAGATCAAAGGATATCAACGATACACTAGTGTAGGTTCCTCACATTGATTATCCCTTGCAGGAGGCACCATGCCCTCCTCCTCATGCTCCTACTTTTTCCAAAGATATCATGCATTAGGGAATCATCACAAGACTCTCTACAAAGATGGATGAGACTATGATCAGAGCTAGATTTCAGTTATAACAGAACTTATTGAATGTTCTTGATGATGTATGTCAAGATATATATCAAGATTTGTGAGCACATTTTTTCAAATCATATTATTCTTCACATTATCATATGATTAGATTTGATATTTAAATTTCATTATATAAGCATTTATGATGCCTTATTGTTTATATCTTGATTATGTTATTCTTTTTCATTACTTTACTTTTTCGCATTTTTCATTCTAATTTTAGAGCATGGGTAACACCTTTGGGTCTTTATTATACTTTACTTTTTGTCTCTTTGTGATAACCATTTATATTCCCCCTCTTTTGACATGATCACTACTTTCATTAGTACTTGTGCTAGACTGTTTTTAGGATAGTACAGATACCTAGTGATTTAGATATCATCGCATAGCCCATGCCACTTTCATGACACTACTTTACATCCTTATGATCAATTTTAAGTATACCCATCATTGTACCACTTATTATATAAGCAAATCTTCTATGATCCACATCTTCCCTCTATTTCCCTTCATTTGAGGCACACATAGGTCAATCTTGTGATTGGACACTCACTTATGGGTGAATCTAGGAATCTTTAGACACCATGGTATTTTAATACTTCTCTCTAGCGACCAAGAGCAATCTCTCTTATGTTCATCACTTATTTTATTCATTATTGGTTTTCTGAATCTGTGGATGAGGAATAAAAAAACCCATAAAAATAAAAAATTCATATCATAAAATATACAAAACACAATGATCAAAAGGCAAAAACAATCTTAAAATTCAGATCACACCAAAAGATGTGATCTTCCTTGAAGACTCACAAAAGATGTGGATATAATCCCTAAAGACTAAGAATCAAGCCTTTCAAGTCTTCAAAGAATATAAAGCCACTGTAGAATGACATATTCATCGTTGCATCAATGTTTTCCACTCAGATCGAGGGGGATTAAACCAATAAAAAAATCTTTATTTTTTTTAAAGCACATGGCATTTGCCAATGTTGAATGCACCTTATACTCCACAATAAAATGGTCTTGCAAAGCAACATAATCGCACTATTATGGAAATGGTGCACAACATGATTGAAGACTCACACCTTCCTCGTACATATTGGGCAGAGATGCAATTTGCACAATGGCCTACCTATCGAGCACACACCAAAGCTCTCAATGACATTATTCCACAAGAAGCATGCACTGGGAATAAGCCTTCTATATCGCATATTCATGTTTTTTGTTGTAAGGCACATATGCATGTCCCTAAAAAAAAAGAGGAAAAAACTATATAAAAAATCATTGACGTGCATTTTTATTGGCTATAGTGAAGAGTCAAAAGCCTATAGAAGAGTCAAAAGCCAAGAAGATTAAGAAGATACACATCAGTAGGGATTTTGTATTTGATGAAAAAGGTGAGTCCAATCCACCCTCAACACAATCCCCTGATACAAGCATTAGACTTATAAACACTTCAAATGTTGGTAGTCGTAGTGAGGATGAGGACAATCCTTCAGCTCCACCAACCACTATTCACATATGCCCAAGTTGTATACCAACACTATAGGATGCAAAATTGGAAGGAGACCCAGACACTTCCACTAGGACCAAGGACTTGTAACATGGCTTATGCAGAGGTGAATTTGGCCCTACTGAGCACAATTGTCGAATCATTTAAGCCCTCACCAGTTCTTGAAGCCCAAGAATCAAAGCCTTGAAAAGAGGTCATAAATGCAAAGTATCAATACCTGATAAAAAAACAACACATTGTAGTTTGTTGATCTTTCACCAAGAAGCCCATTGGTTACAAGTGGATCTTTAAGACTAAGTTTAACGCAAAGGACAACATTGACAAGTACAAAGCAAGACTTATAGCAAAAAGCCAAGTGTAAAAAGAAGGCATTGATTATGAGAAAACTTTTGGTCCCACAACACAAATAAAGACTATCAAAATGGTCTTTACCATGGTTGTACAGTTTGGATGGAAAGTCCATCAAATAGATGTGAAAAGCGTATTCCTAAATGGAGATTTGCAAAAAAAAGTTTATGACCCAACCAAAATGTTTTGTCATTCCTGGCCAAGAACAAAAAGTGTGTAGACTCATCAAGTCACCATATGGTCTCAAGTAGGATATTCAAGCCTAGTATGTCAAAATTGACGAGCATCTCATACAACATGGATTTCAGAGGAATCCATGTGATCCAAAATCTCTACATCGAGGGGCAAGGGGGAGGTTGTAATTGTAATTTTGCATGTCAACGATCTAATCATCACTAAAAGCTCGATGGAGATGATTGATGCAACAAGAATGTTCTTAAGAGATCATTTAACATGACAAATCTCTAGGTATTACACTATTGTCTTGATTTGAAAGTATGCCAAAAGAGGCACCACATCTGCTATCTCAAATGAAGTATGCCAAGAACATGTCCAAGAAATTTTGGATGATGGACTATGAGCCTATTACAACACCTATGAAGACAAGATTTCAACTATCTCGTTCAAATCCATCAACCCTTTAAAAGTATCATTTACTTGACCTATACCAACCCAAATATAACCATGTTGTCAACTATCTTTCACAATTTATGGAAATACCGAAGGTGAGTCATCAAAAAGCAACAAAGCAAACATTGAGATACATTCGATCTTCTTGACGTTTTACACAAGGACATCATGTAAGTTATGATGATAACAAGAAATCCACATCTAGAACAAACTAATAAATTTAAAAGAGAATATTAGAATAATCTATTAGATTATTAATTATTTAATTCACCCTATTAAATAATAATGTAAATAAATTTGTTTTAACTCTTAGTACTAGTTTTTGTTCTCCATTTCTATTAGTTTATGACCTTGCTTTCTCCATGGATATTATTTTTTGTAATAAAAAATTATATATAATTTTATATATAGCAGTCTCATTTTGGTTTTCATATAATGAACTCCAACATACAATTTCACTTAATCAATCAAAATATATACATTAAAAAAAATCAACCTTAATTTAAAAAAAGATTTTAAATTCTTCAAAGCAATCTAAAAAATATCTATAGAACCAAACATTATATTATCATAAGGATCTATTTTTATTGTTACCTTTTAAATAATTTTAAAATTATAATACAAAGTTTTTATATATTTTAAAGTGTAATAAAAAGATTATGATATATTAACTCTTTATGTTGTCCCAGATGAAACCTACCAATTAAATATGTAATTTAAAAAAAAATAAAAATAGAACTTTAAAAGCAAATTTCAATACAAGCATCAAAATTCGTTTCTTAAAACAGAGTATACAAGTCGTTATTTATATTGAACGAAAAAATAGAGGAATCTTCACTAGACACAATAAGATGTTTAATTTTAGAGGAACCGCCACATATTCCTCTAATTTAAGAGGAGGAAACAGTTGCCCGCACACCGTGTGAACCATTAGCAGGCAGTTAAAAGTGAGACCGACAACCGCGTGAAAGTGGGGGGAGCTTTATGGAGGTGAGGGGAAAAAAGGAAGGGTTTTTTTTAATTTTTAATTTTATAAAAATGGTGAAAAAGCCAGCTAAACAAGGCACGCGGAAAACAAACAATATCATAAATCGGATACCACAACACCACGCGTCGCTTTCACCACTAGGATCCAACGTGCCCACTTCCTCTAAATCACCTCCATCATACGACGCCGCCGTCAAATGAGTAAGACATTTACTTTTAATAAATTTTTAAAAAAAAACATATATATATATCACACTTGCACCGTCCCACAGCAAAACAAAATTTCCACTTGATTAAAAGAGATGCAGTACAGTTTTTAAATAAAACGCTGCTGCTTGACTCTAATCAGCAGAGTACAATGTTCAATGTTCATCATCATCATAACCCATTACTTTTCAATCACACATTTACACACAGATTTTTATCGCTCTCTCTCTCTCTCTCTCATTAAATTAATAATAACACTGGACAACGTCGCCCACTTAGATATAAGTGGCTCGACTCAACTGTAATTTTTTTTTGGTTCTCACTTCTGACTATCACCTCAAAAAAAAATATTTAACTTACTTCGACGTTCGCAATTATCGACCCAAAAAGCAACCGAAGCCGACGAGGAATTCCGAATAAATTTTTTTAGTTGTACAGATAATGTTAAGGTGGGGGAAGGAAAAACAGACCCAAATAACATTCTCCGGTTGAGTTATAAATAAATAAATAAAAAGACGAGTTTGTTTTGGTTCTGCTGCTGCTGCTGCCGATTTTGGGCTAGGTGCAGAGATTAGGTCGAAGAGTCGACGTGTTACAGTAGCCGTTGAGCTTTCTGCGTTTTGCAGCGACTGATGCGTATAGGTTTACGCTTCTTAAGCTTTCGTCTAATGAGGACGCCCTGCTTGTGCTGTTGCTGTTAGTAAACGCATCCAAAACATCAGCAGGACTCTGCGGTATTGACGATGTTACAGATTTTGCCTTTCTGGGTGTCAAGAATCTTTCCATCACAAGTCGCTGCATTAAACTGTAACATCTCAGGATCCAATCCTGGAAAAAAACAAAAAAACATAACCCCAATCCCCGCGTTAATCAATAGTGTACTCGGATTATCATCATGGATCATAAGAATAACGAATTAAGGCATTGGGTTGTTTCAGTTTCGAGTGGCATTTACTTACTTTATTTACAGTGGAGCAAGACAGGACCCCCTTTCTGTAATGTGCAGCCGCGGCAGGGGCCAGAAAATCCTCGGCTGCACAGAGCACAGCTGCCGCGGCTATCGCAGATGGGCGATGCAGCAAAAAATCAGCTCCTGCATTCATTCATTGCCCACATTAATCATAAACAGCGGATATATACTATGTACAGATGCACCCGTACAGAAATTTTTGACTGCGTGTATACCTCTGATGGTAGAGAGAATTAGCTCGCTGGCCCTTGCCACCATCGGGGATTTGTTAGTGCTGCCACCCCCGCCATTACCGCCTCTGTGAATGAAGTAATCTATGAAGGAAAAGGGTGTTACAGCGAGCATTCTCCACTCTAATGTAGCGAGAACCAGAAGCTCCATTCGCTTGAGGGTTCTCGACTCGAAAACAAATTTGGGTCCCTCTGTTTGCAGGTCTAAAAGCAGCGGAACATCTGTCTCCTCCATTTTAGCGGCCAGAGAAAGACAGGCTACAGATAGCAGCTGCAGCATCCAGGCCTTGCCATCCTGCAAATCAACCGAATCCAATCCAAAAAGGTGAAAAAACAATCAAAAACTACAAAACCCAACCCAAACACCGCACCAAAAAACTTAAACCCAATAGCTCAAATTCCATACCCAATAATCCAACACCCAACAACTCAAATTCAACACCCGATGGCTCATGTTTAACACCCAATAAAAGGTTATATATTGAAAGGATGTTAAAATCCATACGGTGTATCCATCCAATCTAAGACAGTTATATACACAGCAATCTCCAACTCGAATCTCAATGACCACTAACCGACTAAAAAATGTGATAAAAAGTTATTCAAAATGTTGTTACAAATGTGCCGTTAAAAGGCGTTTAAAATGAGATAAAGGATTATATGTTTAAGGGATGAGCAATACCGGTAGCTGGTATCTGGACAGGAACCGATCCAGGTAGTTTATAGACAGATAGGCCGTGAGCGGACCAAAGTTGTAATATGTATTCACCTATACAAAAACACAATTTCAGGCATTCTGAACCCATGTTAAACAACCCATTACATTAGAATATGAATATATGCTCTTAAAACCCACATACATACTGTATATACCTTGAGAATCCATCCGATGGCGTCTGCCCGGGCAGAGGCTATATCCATCCGATGGTCCTGATAATATTGCACGGGCATATATTCACATTCTTTCCGAACTAAAACTGATATTGCTTCATCATCCTGCACTGGAAAATCAGAGAAAGAAGACAATGGGTGTTTTGTTTTTGCTTTGGTTTTATTAAAACCCTGTTCACAGATTTGCTCATCATCATCCCAACAACCCACCACATTGCTGGCATCTTCCCCACACAGCAGATTGGATAAGCAATCATAGCTGGACGAAGATAATACAGCCATAATGTAGGAAGAAACCACAAAAAAACACACAAATTTTACAGCAGTTCATCTAACAAAAATCCAGGGCTTGCAGCATGGTTTAAGGCCTTTTTCTTAATCACATATCAGTAATTAATCCACATCGAAGCCAATAGCAAGCAAATGTTTTCTGTGAGTTCAGGAAGAAAAAAATTGCTTCTTCTTCTTCTTCCCACTACACATGAGGATTGATTGAAGCTCCGAAAATGCAGAGCATTAGAAGCATTTTGGTAAGAAGTGCGAGTGTGCTTGTAACTTCCCTGTCTGCTCTGCTTTATTTGGCGGAGACCACTCTAGTTTAAGCAGGGTTCTCACTAACTCTAGACCTAATCCGGTGGTTTGCTGTCTGCCCGCTAAATTTAGCGAGACTGCCAAGAAATGGCTAGTGGCCGGCCATATGGTGGTTAAGCTCCCGAGGCGTGAAAGGCGCGCGCGTGTGAGATTAGGGCAGTGGGGCTCATAAATGAGCCAACTTCGTAAAAAGCAGCCAAACTTACCGCCAACTATGTAGAGCCGCTAAACGGAAATCGCCGCCAAAACTTGTCCTAAAGCGTAGATAGATAGTGGGGCCTGAGGGCTGTGCCTTCCTCTTCCTCTTCCTCTTCCCGCCGTGTTTCTTGCTTAAAACCTAACTAGTTTTACCTATCTATACTTTATTAATTAGCACGTCGCCATGATAGCCCACTTCCGCAGCCCCTCCCCTATCTTTATTTTCAAATTTTGTCTGCAAACAAAATTTCCTAAACTTTTTAGGCTATAAAGTCTTTTATTTTACAAAGCTCTATTGGAAAGGATGTGGCAAATGTCCCACAAAAGTCTAGCACGGAAAGCTTAGCTTTATAAACAAATACTTATGTCTGCGTCGAAGGGCCATGCTTTGGTTTAATATTGGAGTAAAACTTTAGGATCTCCAAGGTAAGTTTGGAGTTTTGTAGCTTCAATATTCATTCTATCTAGAAATTACGTATGACTTTTCTATTATGCTTTGCTTTGACCACATGAGTAATAGTAAATTTGTGATTATCATCACTATTTGTATTTTTTTTTTTTTTTTCTTTTACAACTATAAATACTTAATTTGGAAATAAAAATATGTCAAAAGTTGTTGCGAGGAGAGTTTATCATGTTGTAAAGAAAATATAGAGTTATATATATAAAAATGGAGCTACCAACTTTCCTAAAAATTAATTTGTTTTATTATTTATGGAAAATATTATTTTGTGAATTGTGTAATAAGAGTCATAATGTCTTCAATGAGATCTCATCTTTAATAAATTTATCAATTATTTAAATTGGAGAACATATATATATGAAGTATCCTAAAATGGCGTGTGGTTGTTATTGTATGTTTTAATTTTTGTTGATATTGGACATTTGTTTATGTATGGTTAATTTAGTCTAAATCAAGTGATAGTGGTAGTCTTGTTGACTTTCAAGTCTCGAAGCCCCATCTCCGACTCCTAAAAGAAACCTTTGTTTTGTCTTTTTATCCCTTTGACTCCACTACTTGAACCAAACTATGTGCTCCAAATAGTTGTTTCTCGCTTCTGCTTTGGTCAAATGGGCTTATTTGTCTCCTTTTACTTTTCTTGTTTCTAGCCATTGGAAGTTGGCACGTGCTAGTATAGATAAACTTGAATTCAAACTCATCTATGGATAGGCAAGCATTGTACTTTATTTGATCATCGATTACACACCTAACATTGATTAAATTTTTTATTTGATAGTGTAAAAAATGCAAGTTTTGGGAGTACATGAAACCATTAATATAAAAGATGTATCAATGAAGCTCGAATGAGAGGCCACAAATAGGCAGCTCATGAGTGACAAAATAACCAAAACGCAACTAAACTAAACCCTACCAAAAAGACAAAACATCTTACAACAAGAGACCAACAATAAATAAAGTCTTCAGTAAAACTATTGTTTCCATAAAACACATCAATAACACAACAAAACAGAGCCCTGCCAAAAGGCCCAAATGAAACAAACAACCAACAGGTAACCCATAGCTACTACTAATAGGAACTGGGCCAACAACCGCAAAATGAGACTAGCTAGCAGAAGGTGCCCCGTAACAAAATAGGAATCATCCACCAATCTTCCATAGATAATGACCAAAAATATCTTCAGCTAAAGTACAGTGCCCCACCTGGGCTAAGGGTCAAGCTAGGTCCTTTCTCCTGCCTTTCATAGACCCCCCAGGATGAAGAGTCATGTTGAAGGTCTGAACCTCTGAACATCTACCATTTTTATTTTTTTACACCTTGGTTCACCCATTGTCTTTTGTGATGTTTAAGTTTATTGGTAATTTAATTGGTTTTGAGAACTGACAATTATCTTCCATTGTAGCCTCTTCCATTGTTTCTACCCAAGGTGTTTCTAATTATTTAATGGCTTCCTTAGAGGTTGAATGGACAGGGGTTTAAAATTCCACATCTAACGCCCTCTCCACTGTATTGTTAACTTTAAGATCATCTTCTAAGCTTGTAGGGTTCTCATTTTGAATAGCATTTTCAGACTTTTCAAAGCTCGAATCAAAATCTTCACCCTCTGAGTCTATCCACCAAGATTTTTCCTTCTTTCTTTTGAGCATGTTGCAATATTTGGTCAAATGACTTATGTTAAAGCAACTCTGATAATGAAACAACAGACCTTCATAGTCAAGGGGTTGGGACCAAGAGCGGTCACCCACTTGCAAGGTAATTGTATTAGGAAGATCTTTAGAGGGGTCGACATTGACCAAAATTCTGGTGAAGGTAGTATGAGAAAAGGACTTGGTATCTGGGTATGTTTGTAAAAAAATTCCCAGGTAACTACCTATAGCTTTAAAGCTAGGAGCAGACCATAATTAGAGTGGAAGATAAGGTAGCTGAATCTAGATTAGTCTATTGTTAAAGGGTTTGGTGAGGGGGTTAAAAAAGGGGAACCAGGGTTTCATAATTAGAAGATATTGATTTAGACTCTTGAAGTGGCCTTGAATCAATTCCTTATCTTTTATGCAATTGAAAACAACAATAAACTCTTGACACTAGGGTAGATTTAGAGCCTACCTTTGAACAAAGGTTGTCATTGCTCCAAAATCTAAGAGTGTAACGCTTGAAGTTTTGGCCAAGGATTTATAAATATATAGGTGATATCATTGGAAGAGAAAAATTATTCATGGAAAATTACCTCTTTTATATGCTCCTCGTTAAAAATCATAGCAGTGGAAGATGAAGTGGGTTTTAGATGATTTTGAGCTGAACTGAGCGGTGGTTTGGATGTAGCCTCAACAAAAGATCTAAGTTGGTTCTCCACCATGCCTTTGTTAGTGTTGAGATCCATGTCGCATAAATATACCTAACTATTGATAGTGTAGTTATCAATAACAAGTGTAGTAAATAAACCCATGTCTCTATTCAAAGTAAGGGAACCAATTACCACCCCTATTCTAGCCTTAAGATAAGGCTAAGACCATGTGATAGGATCTTTTTTAGATTGGGAATAGATAACTAGGAGAGTGGTTGAGAGCTAGAAATCAACATTCACATGTTGGACAATTATCATGATGATGTCATGGAGGTGTCGTAGTGAGTGGATGAAGTGCCTTGATAGTCTATGTGACAATGACAAAGTATGCAATGTGCTTGTTCTTGTATGTTTGAAGTATGATTGGTTGATCTTCAGTATGGGCATGGTTAGATATGTTCAAGGATGACTATGGTGATTTAAGGATGTGCAAGAGGTCCCTAAGATGTTTTTCTATGTTTTGAGTGCTTGTGTGCATAAGTGTGATTCATCTATTTATTTATTGTTCTCATATAGACACTTTGGGTCCAGTGGCAGAAATTTTGAGTATTTCAATTTGATGACATCACCATTGCCACATGGGAATGAGTCAAGGGGAGTTGGTCATATGGTTATGATCACAATAGTCCCTAGTTATTATGCACCATCTCTCAAGTCATGCGATGAAGCACGATCGAATATATGAGGATGCAAAGTTGGCTACTCAAACAGAATTCACTATGTTTCCATACTTGGCCAAATTTGCAAAAGGGCTCAAGTAGAGTTGAGTAAGCATGTTGATGAGGTCAGCATTACATGAGTGGAAGTGTCAAGACAAAACGATCATATGGGTTTTTTTTTAGTTTTGAGCCTAGTTCTTATGCACCAAATTTCAGGTTATGTAATGTAGCGCATCAAAAGATATGCAAGTGCAAAGTTGGGCTCCCAGGTATTTCGATAATGTTTTCCCGTACTTAGCCAAATTTGCATGAGGCAAGAAATAGCCAAGTAAGAATTTTGATGGTAGCATATCTTGCATGTGTAGACATTTTAGGAGAAAGTGATCATATGGGTTTATTCAATTTTATGTATAGTTATTTTGTGCTAAATTTTAGATCATGTGCCTAAGCGTGACAAAAGTTATGCAGGAGCAAAGTTGGCCTCCCAGACATGTTCTAAGCATAGTTGGCTCTGTGATAAAAGTTTTTGAGAGGGAATTTTAATGGCATTTTATCTCATATGCATGAAGGTTTTAGGAGCAGTTTGTGACATGGTTTGATTCCCTTATGAAAGGTGTTCATATGGTGCAATTTGTGGGACATGAGATTGATCGAGGCAAAAGTTATGACTATGCAAAGTTGGCCTTCCAGGCATATTTCAATGGTTCTCATACTTAGTCATTTTTGTCACAAGTTAAAGTTTGAGCAAGATGGACAAAGCATCTTTGCTCCAAGATGTTAGGAAGCAGTGAGATGAAGACAGGTGCATGATGTTTAACACTAAGCAAAGATAAAGACTGAGCTTCTTTCAAGGATCAATAGTGAGTGGGAGATCATACAAATAGATATCAATGGTGCATATTAAAGTCAAGAGGTCAAAGTGATAGTTGTTTAGCATTGTTAAACACCAAGCTATGTATAGGAGATCGACGGTGTGTATTGAGTCAACATTGTAAGGGTGCACAAGATGAAGTCAAAGTGAATGAGGTTTAACATTTGAACATTGGTGCCTATACATTAAAGTTCAGATAAGATAAATGGTGTATAATTGATCTAAGTAGTGAGGACATGAGATGCGAGCAAAGTGGTTGAAGTTTAATTGTGACTGTTGTCATTCAAATATTTGAATTTAACACAGGGAAAAACTAGAGCTCTGTATTTTGTCCATATCTTTTGATAGAATTTGAATTTATTGGTACTATAAAAAAGCAAAGATAAATAAGACTCCATGGTGCATCTAATGAACCTAATTTGAAGATCTAAAAGTGTGAATGATTAAATATATTAGGGTTCCAAGTTGACTATGTGTTCGTGCTTGTTCTGCAAGTGACTCGAGAAGGATGTTTGAGCTTGTGTTGATGTTGTTTTGATGTCTCATGGTGACTTGGCTATTGGGGAGTGTTTTAGACTCCATAAGGACACTATGTGTGGTTTTTGGAGGTATGATCAATCTATCTTGAGTATGAATAATGCTTAATAAGTTAACTATGTTTTCATTCATAATTTTCTTGTACACCAAGTCAATGTTTGAGCATATGTAGAGGTGAGCAAAGATGATTGTGATAATTTGAGGATGTCAAAGGGGAGATAAGGAGTGGACCCATGTATTTTAAAGTGGTTATATGTTCTTTTTTTGTTTGATGAAGTGATAAAGGAGTGAAGGGGTTCACATGAGACCTATAAGGGCTACAAGGGCCTTATTAAAAGGTGTAGTTCCTTAAGGGTGACCCATAGATGCTTTGGCTGACCTATGAAGATTGTTTTGAGCTATGTCTTCATGTGAAAGATGCCTTAAGGGATAAGGCATGCCTAATGTCTGACCAAGGTGTTGATTATCAAGTATGCTCTATATATATTAAAATCAAATATGGTGATTTCTAGACTTTGTGTGAGAGACTTAAGAGAGTTTTGAGAGAGTATCATGTGTGTGAATTATGGAGTGAAAGAGGGGTAGAGTGTTCTATGGATGAGTTGAAGAGTAGAAAAAATTGAGGACTATTTGTATGACCTATAGGTCATAATTTTATTGGCAAAATAGTGCTCTTGCAGATTGAGTGTGAGCGAAGGTGAAGAGTGATAAGTAGAGGTCCATCATCAGGTATTGTAGACATCAGTCCAAATGTGGATGTGTTCATAGGTGTTTTTGTGTGTTCTCAAGATATAAGGGTGTTGTTTCCTCCTTGCAAGGTAAAACTTGCTAAAATTTTAGTTGTTGTGGGTGCTCAACTAGATAGGTGTGGTAGCTCATTGTGGGATTGTAGTCTCACTAAAATCAGGAATGGTAGTTCTTTGATCATTTGTAGATGGTCTAAATTGGTTATTTTTATTATAGGACAATAGTCCAATTGTAGGTTCTAGTGGGTTTTATTCCCCAAGAGGGTTTCCCACATATATCTTGTGTTGTGTTTGATCTTGCATTATCTCACTTATTCATTGCCAAGAATGACGTGTATGTTTCATGAATGCTTGTGGTAATTGATTAAGTGTTTGTAAAGATTAGAATTGAAGTTAGATTATTTGGGCTCATTGATTCACCCCCCTCTCAATGATTGCACCGCTAACAATTGGTATCAGAGCAGGTCCTTTGGTAAAGACTTAATAACTTAAAGGTGATCCAAGGTACAATATAGGTAGTCATCAAGGAGGTTTCTCTACTAAGCAAGCATCAATGTTCAATGTATCCATTTATGCTTTTTGAAGTGTAAGGATGAGGACATATATTATGTCCCTAGGGTTTGATGTATGATAATCTATTTTAGATGTTAATGTTGTTCCTATTACTCCTTCATCTAGTGTTGTAGACAAGAAGTTGTTTGAGAACAATTCCAAGGTGATGAATGCTATCACTTGTGGTCTTTCAAAGACTAAATACACCAAGGTAATGCATTGTACATCTGCTAAAGAGATATGGGACAAAATGTAGATCATTTTTGAAGGATACTCAAAGGTTAAGCTTGCTAAGTTGCAGACTCACAGAAGGTAATTTGAAAGTCTCAAGATGAAGGAAGAAGATTTTGTAGCATCCTTTATGCAAAGAGTTGATAACACTATGAACATCATCAGAGGTCTTGGAGAGAATCTTCAAGAGGATACTATAGTCCAAAAGGTATTAAGGTATTTATCTCTTGATTTTGAACTGAAAGTATCTACTATAGAAGAGCGTTATGATCTTACTCAGTTGAATATGGATCAATTGCATGGCACCCTTACAACATATGAAATGAGAATAAATGATGATATACCACCAAAGAAGGAAGCTGCATTCAAGACAGAGATGAAGCCTAAGAAGAAGTTCCAAGGTAAGAAATCCAAAGAGGATGACATTTTTTGATATTGATGAGGATGAACTAATTGATTTGATTACTAGGAAATTGAACATAGGCTCAAGGAAGTATAAGGGTAAACTACCCTTCAAATGTTTCAATTGTGGAACGATAGGATATTTTGCTTGTAAGTGCCCTCATAAGCATGCAAATATTGATAATGAAGAACATGGTGAAGGTTAAGATGAAAACAAGAAGACATACAAGAAGAAAGGATTCAAAAAGTATAACAATAAAAAGAAGTCCTTCAAGAACAAGAAGCGTCTCTATACCAAAGAAGATTGCAACTCATCAGATGAGAATGAAGACAGTGACTCAGAATATGATCATGAAGATGATGGTCTTGCTAAAGATGAAGCTTTGTTCTTGGCTGAGGAAGGAAGTTGCTCACATTAGAAGGAGTCTACTTAGAGTGATTTAGATAATGATGAAGATGAGGTGGATTGTGAGACTCTATTGATGAATGCTCTTGAAGAACTAAAGATTGATAAGAAGATGAAATCTAAGCTTAAGGATTATGAGGAGTAATTTGATGTATTTGAGGCAAGATTGGTTGAAGACTCTAGGGAGCATGAAGGTGTTGTCATGTTTCTTAATTCTAAGTTGGAATATATGTCTGAAAGTCTAAGAGCCAAAGAAGAAGAATGTTTAAGGTATGTTTTTAAAAATAAATCTTTGAAATCTAAGTTAGGGAAGACATTTAGTAAGGTGAAGTCATTTATGAGATTTGAAAAGAACTCGCATGATCTAGACAACATTATGAGTGGTCAAAAGCATGTTCGTGATAACACTAGTCTTGGATATGAAGAAAAACAAAAGAATGTTACTCAAGAAAAGATGAAGACTAATGTGAACCAAGACAATCATACTTTTAAGATAAGCCATTAGACAAGGATTGAAGGTTTTGGCAAAATGAAGACAAATCAGATCAGACAGCCAAATGCCATGTGGTATGTAAGATTCAATGGTTACTATTACACATGTAATCAATTTGGTCATAGGGCTAGAGAATGCAAGAGACCTGTTAGAAATGAGTTTTCATGGAACTATGTTGGGGGTCATCAGTCAAAAGGAGTAAGGAAACTTAAGTGCTTCAACTGTCTTGATGTGGGACACTTTGCAAACCATTGTCCATATAAGATTAAACAAAGTGAGTCCTCTTTAAAAAAGGGAGGTTGTTTTTTTTGTCATGACAAAAGACACATGAAAAGTTTCTATCCAAACACAATAAGGCAAACCATGTTTCCATTAAGGAGTACGATGTGTTGCAATTGTGAACAAAGAGGTCACATTACTAGATTCTGCAAACAAAGACCATCAAGTCAAAATGAGTTTAATCAAGCTTTTATAGTGTAAGAAAGAAGGCATGTTAGCACATGGAAGCCAAAGATGATAAGTTTGAGTCATAATAATAATACAAGTCCAAGTAATTTGTTTGATATGGTGGAGAATGCTTCAAAAGTTGAAGAATACCAAGAGGTTTCATTATCTACTCATGTTGAGAATGAAGAGATCAAGCTTAAGGAGAAGACCAAGATACTAGTTGAGGCTAGTCCCAAGGTATGTATGGATCCAAGTGAACATCATGTTGTTACTGACCATATATCATGTAAAGAACATCAATTGTTTATGCCTAATGATGAGGTTCCAAAGTGCAAGTTGGATTCTTTAGATGAAAAGGTATGTCATGAATCTTTGTTGTCTCCCTGTATTATCAATCTAATTATAGAAAAAAAGAGAATGTTGTAGTGGTTGAGCATGTTGCTTCTCTTAAATCAAAGAAGAAGAACTATAACCATCAGATGACCAAGGAGGATAAGGAATACAAGGAGTTGTGGGAAACTCTTGGTTTCACATTATTCTAGAACATTATGAAATAGGATGTCTCTACCTATGCTTCTTAGGAAACATATTTCTTATGGAGAAGCAAGTTTATGGGCTCAAAATCATAATCCCAATCTGTACAGAGACTTGTGTTGATCTTATAAGGTCATTGGTTAAGGGGGAACAACAACTTCATGATTTTGCTCCATTGGTTTGTGAAGGACCTATAGTATAGAGTCAGAATGGGTGGTTCCAGGCGACTTAATGAGATTGAGTCAAATGTCAAGATGAGTTTGATGCTCAAAAAGTTATACACACTTATTTGTGATGTTATGCTGGTATTTTTATGGTCTGAAGGTATGTTTGTGCCAATTGAGGATTTTTGAGTGCTCTCAGTTTTCTCACTTTTTGACTTAAGGGCAAGTAGGCCTAAAATGGGTTATAGGAAGTATATGTTTGTAATGGTGTGGAAGCTCAAATATTGGTCCAAAAGTATGTAATGGTTGTCTCTATGTGTACAATAATTTTCATAGGTGGACGTTGAATGGAAGGTGCTGTGTTGACCTCATTTATTTTAAAATTCTAGGGTTTTGGGCTCTACTAGAAAAGTGGTTTGCCTTGTGAATTAAGGTCCAAAGATTCTTAATATGTTTAATGAGCCAAATGGGTGGTAAAATCAAGCTTCATAAAGAATTTAAGGTTTATAGTTCTTAAATTATTCAAGTTTTTGTCAATATGGAGGGCTAATTAGCTAGTAGGTTTGTGAAGGAAGTATGTTTCATAGGATGAGCTTGGTGGTGAAAATTGGTGTGCTTGAGGTGGAATATGAGAGTGATATATATATATATATATATATATATATATATATATGAAGTTTTAGGTCTTGAATATGTATCTACTAAAATTTGTGGGTTATGCAAGTTTCAGGTAGGGCTACAAGGAGGCTAAACAGGCCTAGTTTGAAGAAGAGTACTTTTTTCTCAATTTATCCAAAAGAGAAAGGTATGTTTATTTCAAGGAGAGTTCTCAAGTTGGTTGATAGAATGTTTCCTATTTGGTGAGTGGCATGAAGTTTTCTTGGTGGTCCTTGTGGTAGATTGAGAGAGAAGGCTATTAAGCATGTGTGGTGGTTTTTCATGGTGTATGGAGATATGAATATGTTCGAGATGTGAAATGGATCATAAATATTATGGGGAGTCCCTTTTAGATGTTTCTTGGTGAGTTTCATCATATTTCAGTTCTTTTGTGTGTTCTTTCTTCATTGGTTGCAATGCTTGATTGAAGAGAGTGTTGGCATGGAGCAAGAGGATGTTGTTAAGGCAAACTGAAGTAGGCTCAAGGTAAGGGGGAGTTTGTATCATATTTATAATATGGTCCTTTCCTATTTGATAGTCTTTTTAGGTCCTTAGGATCAGTTTGTGCCCACTTTGTCATTGTGTCAAAGGGGGAGAAAGTTCCTGTTGTGGGGGTGCTTGAAGAGAGAGAGGGTGAGTTGTATATTGCTATATATGATGGTTGTTGACATCAATGACAAAGGGGGAGATTATTGGAGATTTATACTAATGATGTCATGGAGGTATCTTGGTGAGTGGATGAAGTGCCTTGATAGTTTATGTGATAATGACAAAGTGTGCAATGTGTTTGTTCTTATATGCTTTGAAGTATGATTGATTAATCTTTAGTGTTGGCATGGTTAGAGATTCTTAGGGGTGAGTATTATGATTTGAGGATGTGAAATATTTCCCTAAGATGTTTTTATATGCTTTGAATTCTTATGTGCATAAGTGGGATTCATTTGGTTATTCATTGTTCTCATCGAAACACTTTGGGTCTAATGGTAAAAATTATGAGTAGACAATTTGATGACATCACCATTGCAACATGGGAATGAGTCAAGGGGAGTTGGTCATATGGTTGTGATCACAATAGTCCCTAGTTGTTATTTGCCAGATCTCAAGTCATGTGATGAAGTGTGATCAAAGATATGAGGATGCAAAGTTGGCTACCTAGATAGAATTCACTATATTCCCATACCTAGCCAAATTCGCAAAAGGGCTCAAGTAGAGTCAAGTAAGCATATTTATGATCTCAATATTCACACAAATGGAATTTTTAGGATAAAATAATCATATGGGTTTGTTTATTTTTGAGCCTAGTTCTTATGTGCCAAATTTTAGGTCATGCGATATAGCACATCAAAAGATATGCAAGTGCAAAGTTGGGCTCCCAAGCATTTTGACAATGTTTTCCCATAGCCAAATTTGCATGAGGCAAGAAATAGCTAAGTAAGAATTTTTATGGTAGCATATCTCACATGTGTGGACATTTCAAGAGAAGGTGATCATATGGGTTTGTTTAGTTTTGTGCATAGTTATTTTGTGCTAAATTTTAGATCATGCACTGAAGCATGACAAGATTTATGCAGGAGCAAAGTTGGCCTCCCAAACATGTTCTAAGCATAGTTGGCTCTATGATAGAAGTTTTTGAGAAGGCATTTTAATGGTGTTTTATCTGACATGCATGAAGGTTTTAGGAGAAGTTTGTGACATGGTTGGATTCCTCTATGAAAGGTGTTCATATGGTGTAATTTGTGGGACATGAGATTGATCGAGGCAAAATTTATGACTGTGTAAATGTGGCCTTCCAAGGATATTTCAATGGTTCCCATAGTCATTTTTGGACAAGTTAAAGTTTGAGCAAGATCAACAGAGCGTGTTTACTCCAAGATGTTAGGAAGTAACAACATGACGATAGGTGCATGATGTTTAACACCAAGCAAAGATAAAGATCAAGATTCTTCCAAGGATTAATGGTGAGTGAGAGATCATACAGATAGAGATCAATGGCATTTATTAAATTTAATAGGTCAAAGTGATAGTTTTTTAGCATTGTTAAAGACCAAGCTACGTATAGGAGATCGACAGGGCATATTGAGTCAACATTATAAGGGTGCATGAGATGAGGTCAAAATGATTAAGATTTAATGTTTGACAATAGGTGCATATGTATTAAAGTTCAGACAAGAACAAAAATGTGTAATTGATATGAGCAGTGAGGACATGAGATGCGAGTAAAGTGGTCAAAGTTTAACTGTGACAGTTGTCATTCAAATATTTGAATTTAACACAGGAAAAAATCATATCTCTATATTTTGTCCATATCTTTTGATATAAGTCAAATTTATTGGTGATGTAAAAATAAAAGATGAAGAGGACTTCATGATGAATCTAATGAACCTGATTTGAAATCTAGAAGTATGTACAGTCAAAGATATTGGGGTTCTAAGTTGACTGTGTGTTCATGTTTGTTCTACAAGTGACTCGAGAAGGATGTTTGAGCTTGTGTTGATGTTGTTTCGATGTCTCATAGTGACTTGGATATTGGGGAGTGTTATAGACTCTAAAAATATTCTCTATGTGGTTTTTGGAGGTGTGATCAATCTATCTTAATTATGAACAATTCTTAATAAGTTGACTATGTTTTTGTTCATAATGTTCTTGTGTACCAAGTTAGTGTTTGAGTTATTTGAGAATATGCAGAGGTGAGAAAAGATGACTGTGATAATTTAAGGATGTCAAAGGGGAAATAATAAGGGTACCCATTTATTTGAAAGTGGTCCCATGTTCTTTTTTTATTCGATGAAGTGCTAAATGAGTGAATGGGTTCACATGAGACCTATAAGGGCTACAAAGGCCTTATTAAAAGGTGTAGTTCCTTAAGGGTGACCCATAGATGATATAGCCAACCTATGAAGATTATTTTGAGTCATGTCTTCATGTGAAATATGCCTTAATGGCTGACCAAGGTGTTGATTATAAAGTATGCTCTATAAATAGTGAAATCAAAGATGATGATTTCTAGACTTTGTGTGAGAAACTTGGGAGAGTTTTAAGAGAGGCTCGTGTGTGTGAATTATAGAGTGAAGGATGGGTAGAGTTCCTTATGGATGAGTTGAATATTATAATATATTGAGGACTATTTGTATGACCTATAAGTCAAAATTTTGTTGGCAGAATAGTGATCTTATAGATTAAGTGTGAGCAAAGGTGAAGAGTGATACGCAGATGTTCATCATCAGTTTTTGTAGACATAAATCCAAAGGTGGATGTGGTCATAGGTGTTTTTATGGTTGCTCAACATCTAAGGGGGTTGTTTCCTCCTTGCAAGGTGAAACTTGAAAAAAGTCTAGTTGTTGTGGGTGCTCAACTAGATAGGTGTGGTAGCTCCTTGTGGGATTGCAGTCTCACTAAAATTAGGAATGGTAGTTCCTTAATCATTTTTAGATGGTCTAAATTGGTTTTTTTTATTATAGGATAGTATTACAATTTAGGTTCTAGTGGGTTTTATTCCCCAAGAGGGTTTCCCATGTATGTCTTATGCTATGTGATTGATCTTGCATTGTCTCACTTGTTCATTGCTATGAATGATTTGTATGCTTCATGAATGATTGTGGTAATTGATTAAGTATTTTTAAAGATTAAAATTAAGGTTTGATTATTTGAGCTCATTTATTCACCCAACTCTTAGTGATTGTACCTCTAACATCCCAAAATTGGCAGACTACTACATTGCCTGGGATGGGATCCCCTGCAAACCAGTTCTAGAAGATCTATTTTGATCTGAAGAAGATCACCTCCCATTATTTTTTTGTTTAGATGAGGGATATGAGGTAGAGAGGGAGGGGGTAGGAATGGTTTGCATAGCAAGTACTTGTGAACCTATGAGGGAATCACCATTATAGCTCTGGGAGTTTGAGGAGTTTGAAAATGTTTTTGATGGGATGCTAAGAGCTGAGGACATGTTGGGAGCCAAAGAGTATTGAATGTAGCATTGATTATATTATTTTGGAATGATATTCATATTTTTTTATTACAATATTCTTAGCTATTTCCTTGTTTTACTACATAAGCTTTGATTATTAGAGGGTGAGTTAGTGGATACTAGCCACCCAAATTTTATTGCAAGTACCCAATTTATTTTCTTTTGACACTCTAAGTTAAATATTTAATTATTATAGGTATAAATTATTCAGATCAAACAAATTAAGGATATAGAATCAAAGATAAAAATCAACCAAGTGAACTCAAAAAGTCATATTTTGTTACAGGTACATTGAACACGGTAGAAGTTTACGCTTTAGGCACCTAGAAGGAATGAAGTGCATGATCTTAGAAACCATCTCTAATTAAATCAAAATTTAAGGGCAATAGTCATCACAAATCTTGGTGTGCATTTCTAAATTCATATTTTGGAAACATCATCTACATTGTTCTACACAATATATGCCATTTCTATCCCCTTGTAGTTAATTTATTATTTTTCCATTTATTACTTATGCGTTATTATTATATTTCACATATATTGTGGATGATTTCTAATTCATTTATTTGATTACATTTAGGTGAAATTACGTTGTCTTTCATCCCTTTAGGGTGAATCCTAAATGCCTCATACCTCATAAGGCTACATGTATTCCATGTTCCTATATTTGAAATTCTAGCTTTTTCATGTTTGTTTTCCTTGATCCCAAGCTCTAGGTCAATCTAATTTCTTAAATTTCTCAAAACCTAGTTTGCTTTAATTCATTTGGTATGTATGTTTTCATGTTTGATTCTTATTTATGCCACCAAAGTTAAATAACTATGTGAATTCACATTTATTTGCATTTATTCATGATATAGCCTAAATTGTAAGCCATTTATATGTTTCATATCCTTTGTATATGTTAGATCCCTGGGGTTTTTGGTGGATTTTTATCTATGGAATTTTAATTTCTCATTCTAAACCTTAGGTGTTGGCTATAAGATCTTATTTTACTGTATATGTGTTTGAATTATCATAAAGTTTTCACTACAATGTATTATAATGCCCCTTAGCTAATAGTGATTTGATATATTCTTCTTGTAGTCACTTAATTTTGGTACAAGACCCTTTTCTATTATGTCCTTGTCATGCTTTATCATACTTGATTCATGTGCATCATTTTCCTTTTTTTGATACACTTTCCCCTTTTTGTTTAACCCTATATTGTGTTATATTGACTTAGAATTTCCTTATAAATTGAATTTTTATTCACTTTGGGTCAATGATAATCCCTCCATTCAATTTGAAATGTCTGAAAACTTAAACATTGACTATTGTTTTCCCATGTGCAACCTCAAATGCTCTTAATGTTATAACCCCACTGGGTTACACAACAATTACACAAAAAAAAATTAATACAAGTGGTACACTTCTACAATTATTAAAACGTAGTTCTATGCCCATGAAAATTCTGATGTTGTTATTAGGTTTAAGTGGGCATACACCTTATTTTTAATATCATGTCTTAGAAAGTGAAACTTACCATCAATATCCTTCATTATATTAAATAATTAAAGAATGTCTCCCCACTTAGACTCGGATGTAGTCTTTGTAGACCTTATTAAATGAATGGTGTCATAAAATTTTAACTTCCCCCTATAAGTTATCTATAATCTCTTTAGGATCCTGAATAGTGATCCTTTTTGGTGACCTCTAAATAGGTTAATCATAGCTTTTGAGTATATATTTTTATTACTCCTCTAATAGCATACATAACAATGTAATGATCCTCTCTATATTGATCCAAGTCTGAAGGATTTAATTTTCTTCTCTTTATCATAAAGAATATGTCTTCTCTCTACTCCAACTCAACTTCTTGTTCTTCTACAATCATAAAGTTTCTTTTAACCTTCCTCAAGGTATTAGTTTGTCTATGAAATTGGAACTTGATTATTAGTTATTCAATAATTACTAGGTCTTGCCTTCCTACTTCTTCTTGTTACAGTTGTTGAATCCATGAAGGAATGTTTAATGCAACTTGATATTATACTTGTTCTATACTTACAATAATAGAAGAAGGAGATTGTCTAAGAAGATGCATTATTATGGGGAAATATGGCTCCAATGTAGGGAAAGGATGTATAGCCTTCTTCCATACTTTTGGGTTACTGTATCGATGATGTATTTAGTCTTCCCAACTACTCTATGTATTGAAATTATAAGGGAATCTATTTGAACAGCTTGGCCAATGTTCATTCCCAATTGTGCAAATAACCTCAAGGTTGTGGCCTGTGTAGCAAAAATAGAGGTGCACACTAGGCTTTCAAAATGTACTCCCATTGATGTCTTGGGGGACTAGGGGCTAGTTCCACTAAAGAATGAATAGGTCACTAGGGTGCTAAGTAGATTTTTCAAGTAATATATAACTAATGTATAAGCAACCGTAGTATTAAAATGACCCATAGTAGAAAATTTGGCTATAGTGGACAAAATTGGCATTGTAATTGCATGAGGCTTATTGGTTTGGTTCAAAGAATTCAAAATATAAGTAGTATCTATCACACTAATTGTAGCAGTAATAATTGAGGGAGTCATCAAACAATGAGTGATAGGTGCACTTATAATCTGAGAGAGGATAGTTAGGGCAATGGATGTTACAATTATCACTGGTGTAGCCCAAGATGGATAACATGGTGGTGTAGTTGATGATAACCCTATTGAGGTTTGAAATTTTGACTCTACATCCCCTCTTACATCTCCTTCTTCATTTGACACCAAATATGTGGCCACTAAGCTAACATCTCCCTGATCAATCTCTTTATATTCTCTTAATATTTTAGTCCCTCTAGACTAAGTACTTTCTTTAGTCATCCATTCATCCTCTTTATATGATTCAGTTGTCTCATTGAATGATTATGTTTTTTCAATATCTATCTTGGACACCCATTCTTCTTTAGTTCTCCATCTTTTGTATTCTTCTTTGCTATCATAAATTTCAATAGGGTCTAATCTATGTCTACCCTTTCTTCTATCATCCCTTTCCTTAGGAACTTTTGCCTATTTATCTTCTACCTCCACCTTCTAAGGTGAAATAAGAGGAGTCTTAGGATTCCTTTTATAGGTAATTGTAAGTTTATTAGCAATAGAGGTTGGCCATGTTGAAGGTGGAGTGGGAGATGAAGGGACCATGGTGGTGGCAAATGGTAATGAAGTGGGAGGAGCAGTGACCACTAGAGGAATCATGGGTGGTGAAGATGGTCACCTAAGGGATTGAGGCATGATTTATAGTGGCATCACCATGATAGGTGGTGGTAAAGTAAGATAAACAACATGAATTTGAGAGAGGAAATTGGGAAGAATTACGTGTTGCATTATTGTCAAGGGAGGTAGAAGCAATATAGAGAATATCCCAACAGATCAAATTGAACTTACAAGTTTCTCTACATAATTTATGTGTTGAGTAAAGCAACAAAAACTAAATATGTAGGGGATATTGGAGTAGTACCAAATCTTCTTTCAACATTAGCTTCCCTAGATGGGCTAACTTATTCTTGCATCTATACTTATGTCCGAGGAGGGGACCATGAATAGGGCTAAAAACCCATTATTGTTTTTCAATTATCTTAGCATCCTCCTTAGTAATAATGGGATCATACTGGATCCATTTTAATACAATCATTGACATATAGACTTTGCACATCCTTGTATCTACCTCAATATCATCTTTTGCATTCATGAAGATACTATCATGACTATAAGACTTGTGACCATAATTGATTTTAATTTTCCTAACATATCTCTTGATATGATCCCTAACATTCTTTCTAGGGTCCCAATGTATGAATGGTGCCCATTTCAATCCATAATGCATCTTTATTATTCCAATAGACTAGAAGTGATCTCACCTTGTATATTAAATTCAACCAATGTTGAGAGGGGTTAGGTGGACATTTGCTTGCTTAGCCCTTCATAAATCAACATCAATACTATCAGCTAATTAAGCAGCGGTTTCCTACTTAGCCAATTTATTAGGCATAATTCAAGGTAAGTACAAAGGGTGTGCCTTGGTACCTTTTATCTTGATTAAGTGCACTCAGGATAAAACTAGTAGTCACCCATTTTTGAATAGTCTTCTTTATAGGATTTGATAGTCTAGGCATGTTCTTCTCATATATGAACCGGTATACCATAGGGTAAAAAGTCTCTATCAAAATTTTCATTTAATTTATGAATATATGCACATGGAAGACATTAAATTAATCACAAATCTTGTTCTTTAGGTATTGCTAGGGCTTTTCATATGTTAAATACACAGCTGCAATCACAACATCTACCACATAGGACATCATACAAAAGTTACCATCTAGTAAGCTTCCTAGATTTATGATTCATAGAATCAAATTGGAGCTAATTATCTCCCCCAAGGCTATGATTTTTTTGGAGGTTAAGATTGTATCCAATAATGGGACCCATATCTCATTGACATAATAAATGGTTGAGAAACCATATATTATGTTTAATAGGCCCATGACTATCTTACCCCTGGTATGGAGACAAAAATGGAGATAGCAAAAGTAAGTCCCCAAAACACAAAGTTGCTTGGGTTGCCAACCCATTCTTATAACTTACTATGGATATTATTGGCAAGGAGCCATGGTTTTACCATATCCTACCTATAGGTCATTTCTAGCAGAGGGAGCCTATAGTATCTCTCGAAAACATTTCCACTTATGTATGATACTAGAGTTTTACTAAGTCTAAAATGTAATATTTTCCCAAAGATTTTACCATTCAAAAATAAATTAAATAATATGTCAATGTAGGGCATTACCTCTACTTTGGCTGTAGTGTTAACTAGATCAACTAATTTTATTTCCATCAAGTCACCCTTTTACCTATGTGTGAAGATTGAAAGCTAGTCCTCAGCCCTGTATGGCTCAAATACATCAACCTCATCCCACATAACAATGTAATGTTTGAAATAATAGTTGAGAACTATTGAAAAAACTTATGTTAGTGTATTTAATTGATCCTATAATTGAATATGTAAAAGGATCTATAGTGTGAGATGAGGAGGCCATTGAAACTCTGGTCAAGAAATCCCTATTCTATTCTTGGTCATAATAGAGATTTCGAATTCATAATTTGTAATTGATAGATAGAAGGTAATGTGATTAAACTTAATGTGGAAATTCAAACTATATTACTTTAGATGTGTTGGCCTTGAGAATCGAATGTATTAATTCACCAATTCATGTGAATTAATGATAGCAATATCTTTCACTCCACTCCCTGTTTATTATTTCCATTTGAATTTCATAATGTTGATTTTAGTGGATTTTATTTCCATATGGCCTCTTTTACTTGCACCTAATCAACATAATGTGAAAGATTTGTCTTTTCCACATTTTTAGGCCTAACATTCATGTCTTTGTTACCTTTTAATATGGTTTAGGGATCTGTGTTTACATATCCCTATTTCAATCATAAGTAAGATCTTTCTTGATGTACTTTATTCTTTTGGCCATGGGTTAGCAGGATGATGATATGTGGATGAATCTCATTACTCCTCTTTACCAAGATGTTTCATACAAAGCACTTTATTTATGTCACCTCTGAGTGAATGGGTTGATGACACATGGATGACTCTCATTGTTCTGCTTGACCATAATATTCTATGCAAGGAACTCTATTGATGTCACCTGTGAGTTAGCATGATGATGATATGTAGAAGGCTCTCATTACCCCACTTGCCTAGGATGTTTCATATAGGGAACTCTATTGACATCACTTCCAGATGAATGGGATGCTGACACATGGATGGATCTCACTACTCTACTTGCCTAGGATGTTCTATACAAGGGACTCTACTAATGTCACCTTAGTGTGAGTGGATGATGACACATAGATGATTCTCGCTAATCTACTTGCCTGGGATATTTCATATAAGGGACTCTACTGAAATCACCTTCATGTGAGTATGATGATGACATTTGGATATCTTTCATTACTCCATTTGAATTGATGACTTGTGCTCTTCACTTAGGCTCCGCGTGAGCATAATGATGTTGTATGGCAAGAGTAGATGAGCTCTTGGATGTACTAGAAAACACTTTATCATGGAATAGGTTATTTAAGACACAACATAGGCAATGAACCAACTAAAAGCAAAACATGTTAGCCTTGCTAGCCATTAAATCATAAATCAAACATTTACATAAGTATTGAGTTAAAGGGAAATCAAAGGAAAAAAGTAAATCATATAATATGGCTTATGCATAGTTTTGATTCTCCTATAATTTAAAACACACTATAAACTTCAAAATAGCCTTAAGTTTATTTTTTTCATCTTCCATGTCATAGAATTATGGTCCACAATACCTTGAATATAGATATTCAATTAATAATGGGTCTATATTTGAATTTTAAAATGGGGTGTGTGTGTTAGGGCATAACAAATGACAACTTAGAGGGGAAAATACTCCTAGGTATTTTAAAAATTGAGAATTTTAGTAATACATCATAAAAAATCTAGCCCTACCAAGAAAATATTAAACAAACCAGGCCCTAAAAATGACTCCTACTTCCTCATATGACATACTAACCTTTTTTCGTTCCTTATGTTTGAATGTGTGATTTTGTAAATTAATTTTCCTTGGTTATGAGAGTTTTGACAAAGACCTGAATAAACATTATAGGTTTCATTTTTACCTTAGATTTGTAACCAAATAATAAAGAAAGCTTGGGCATTACTCTACTGCTAGCCAGGTATCCATAGCCCTGATAGAGATACCTTTGATTCCACTCAAAGCCTTGCTCTACTACCAGCGTAACATCCATAAACTTTTTAGATATTACTTGAATTACCCAATTTCTATCAATTTTTATGATGTTTTTTTTGAAAAATAGATAAAAGAAGGGTTGGGAATCATCACTAGCTAGGCATATGTATAAGAAAACTTATTTTAATCAATACTTCCCTACCAATGTGTCTCCATTTCCATGTTTATTATCTCTCATTTTAAGTTTTAGCATGTAATAGTGTGGTTAATATTTGAAAATGAAAATTGTTTCTAAATTTTTTATGATCATATCAGAGTAAGTCTAAGAGGTCCACTAAACTTATTCAATCTAAGCAGAACCTAATTTAGTCATAACACATACCTTAATCACTAAAAGTCTAGCAATACCAGAGCAAATACCAATGTTAATTGTGCTTCCTTATATATTGTCCCTTTCTTTTTGGCATGTCTTTTATCATTCTAGCATAGGAAATAAGTTGGTTTATTCTAAAATTTAGAAAACTAATCTAAAAAGCATAACAACTAATCTATTAAAAGAAAATACAAAAAGTAGGAAACATTAATCCTACAAAATAGGTAATTGAATTTAGAAAGTAAGAAATCTAGTATAGAAAGCAGGATATCTAATCTACTCCTAGTATACACATCCACTTATAGTCACTCAATTGCATCTCCAGTTAGAGCAGCCTGAAATAATTTTTCAAAAACTATCCATTGACTGAAAAGGCAAGGTCATTACCTTGAGGTCCTTCAAGCAGAAGGCATTATTTTCTAGGATTCATGGTATATGATATGACCAAATCCAAACAAGAGTGAACTTATCATGTTGTCTTTTCTTCTTGTGTGATTTATCTCATAGAAACACTATGTCTAAAATCTTGAAGGCCTTGATTTTAGACCTTTTATCAAACCATATTTTGATAATGTATTGATGTTTGTTGAAGTTGTGCAATGCTTTAGTTCTGGCATCTTCCATTTGGAATATATCAAGTAGTCTAGATTATATTCTTTCATCATATCCCATGTACCCTTGCATAAATTGTTACATCGGTATTTTAAGAGTAATGAGGAAGACTAGTTATTACCTATACGCTAGTTAAAAATGTGAAGCCTTGAGAGCTTACCTATGTCTAGTTTAGGCTGCCCATTATTCATACTTCAATAAGAGATACCATTCTCTTGGTTTAACCTATGTTGAACTCTTAATGGCATCCATTAGATTCTTATTGTAGATTTAACCACTCCATTTCCTTGTAGGTAATAGTTCAAGGAGAACTTGATGGTGATTTGGTTATTGTAGGTCCACTTAGTAAATTTTGTAGATTGGAATGCTAGAATGTTATCACAAATCAAAAAAATTGGGGTACCAAACTTGGTCAGTATGTTCTCTTCCAGAAAAATAATAATAGTGTATGCTCTAGAATTATTAGTGCTCACAACTTTTATCCATCTAATACAATAATCAATAACTATTAGGACAAAATTATGCCCTACTAAAGAGTTTAGGTTAATTAACCCACTAAAGTCAAGGCCCCATTGAGAAAAGGGACATCCTTCAATGACTGGTTACAAAGGCATGATAACATTTACTTCTCTTTTTCCAAATACTTGAAACTCATGGTAGGTCCTGACATTGTTGTGGGCATATTTGAAGATTGTAGGCTAGTAGTATCTGATCCTCATAATTTTGTGAGCTATTATGTTACCTGAGGGATGTCCACTACCTATCTTCTAATGTATATTTTCTAGGATGTCCATAGATATTTATTTTGAAACACATCTTAGGTAGATGCCATCATAATTCTTTCTGTATAAGACTCCCTTTTTGATCATATAATGAGTTGATTTAAGCCTAAGGGCTCACCTCTACTCTATATTTAGTTCAAAGGGACATTTACATGTAAGTAATGGATGATTTGAGTGTACTACTCACCACTGACTACTCGAGTCTCATTGATCTACTCAATGCAAATACATGGATCGATCTCAATAATGAGCTAGATGATTCCATATCCTATTACCATCTTGGATGGCCTAATTTCAAGATCAAACTGGTCAAGTTTGGCCATCCATTTACCTCTTCTTTCACCTAATTCATTTTGGTCAAGTTTGAGTTTGACATCTAGGTCTAGGGTGATGGCATAGGTTTTTTTCCTAATAATATAATGCTTAAATATTTTCACAACTTTGATCAATGCATATATATGTTTGTTTATCATAGAGTATTTTCACTTTGCATCCTTTCAATTAGTGATCATTAAGGCAATGAGATGTTGATTATCATCCACAATTTTTATAAGTACAATGGCTATTATATGTTATAAAGCAAATGAATAAAGATATAAATATTTATTTAGGCTGATCAGAACTAGAGCCTGAATAATCGTAGTTTTAATATCTTGGAAGGATTTCCTTACCTCTATTATTCACTTTATATTCACATCTTGATTCAACATAGCATTCAACAACTTAAAAATATCTAAAAATCCATAAATGAATTTCCTTACAAAGTTAATCTCACCAAAAAAAACTTAACTCCTTACTATTAGGAGTTGTTAGTTTTGAAATAGCCTAAAGCTATTCTAGATTAATGGATATCCCATATTTAGTGATGACATGGCCCAACAACTTCCTTTTAGTAAATCCAAAGATGATCTTCTTCAGATGAAGTGAGACTCCATATCTCCTACATCTATTAAGTAAATTTTATAGGTGATCCACATTATTAGTTCCATTTTTGAGAACGTAGTGAGGTCATCCATATATACAATGATACATTTACCAATATTTCATTTAAAGGAAAAGTCCATAGATCTTTGGAAAGTTTCTCCAACATTGGTTAGGCTAAAAAACATACTTTTGTATACAACATTTACCCACATGGTTGTGAAGGCAATCTTCATTTTTTCTTCTGATTCTACCAGTACTTGATTGTAACCCAAGAATTTATCCAAAAAGACATCATATTAGATCCACTCACCATCTAAATAACCTCATCTAATGAGGGCAAGGGGTAATTATCTTTCTCTGATGCTTTGTTTAGGGTTTTGAAATCAACACAGAGTTTATTTTCTCTATTATTTTTCTTGACTGGTATTAGGTTGGATACCAAAGTAGAATGTCTAATTAAGAAGACAATCTTAGAATCTAGAAGCTTCTGTACTTCTATTTGAATGAGAGGTTACATAATTAGATTAACTAACCTTTGTCTCTACCTAAAGGGCTTATGCTCTAGCTTAAGTGGGATGGTATGTGTGATGACTCATGGGTTGAAGACTTTCAGATATTCATATGTCTATGTGATTATATCTTTATATTCTACCATTAGACATTTCAACTTTTGTTTCTCACTTTTAGTGCAATTCAAGCCAACATTCACATGCTGTGGATGTTGGTTATTTCCTATATTTTCTTTGACAAAATTTGAATTAGTTGCTCTTGGATATTTATGCTTATGATCTTGTGGATTCATATTAAATGATAATTATATGGAGACCATGCACATAGGGATGCAATTTTATTTTAGTTGTAAGACATTGTCTTCTCTTAGGTCTTCAACATGTATTGGTTCAACATCCTTTTCATCTATCAACTGCAATTCAAAGGTCCCATAACTAGTTATGAATTAAATGATTTTTTGATCATACTCAAATACTTGGAAGCTATCCACATTATTTGGGATAGAAGGGCAAGGGACTAATTCTACATAGATTTTTTGCATTTTAGACTCTTGGAGTGGTGCCAGATTGATAGTGAAGCTGCTAATGAGTCTATCATCTAGTTTTTCTCTCTTGGGATAGCCTTGATATTCAATGCCTCAAAGGATTCTATTAGATCCCATGTTTAGTGTTTGTAATTATTTAGGTAAATGAGTTTACATTAGTACTTCTTCTTGATTTGGTTAACAACTAAATATGAATAACCAAATATCTTCATTTACTTGACATTGTGATTTAGTGTAAGCTATAGACCAAAGAATAGAGCTTCACACTTAGCTCTATTATTGGTGCAAGGAAATTACAACCTATATGTAGCTAGATACTCCTTACCATCTAGGTTTGTTAGGGCTATGCCAACACTTAAACCTTGATTTAATCTAGATCCATCTAAATGCAAAGTCCATAAATGATAATGACCTTTAAATTCTTATTCATCCATTACATGTTATCGATTGATAGTAAATTTGTACACACCTGTATGTGAAGATACAAAATTGATCTTTGCATTCTTTACATTGTAATTTATAGTTAAGTACTTCACTTTTAGTTCTCTATCCACCCAAATCTAGTTGGCCACTCCCTTCTAAGGCATCCACATGTGCAATAAATCTATGGCCATGTACCCATTTAATGTTTTTGACCAATCTCAACTTAATAGTAGGCCATAAGCTTCTAGAATATCAACTAACAGAGATGTATTGCTATACACGTGACTCAAAAGTGAGTTGTATTTACACATTTAATAGTTTCCCAACACATGGTACTAAGGACTTGTCTAGTTGTAAGACCACTCTCTTTGACCTATATAGAGTCAACCGTAATTTTTTGCATATAGCTACATGCATTACATCGCTGAAGCTCTTGAGTCACCTAAATAATTGTGTACATTTTTATTAAACATTTAGATAGTCAACCAAAATAATGATACTTATACACCATCACATTGGCATGGGGAGCTTTGGACTTGTCAGATGTAGAGGATCACCTAGTCAAATCTTTGAGCAATAACTCCCTCTATTTGATGATCTGAGCCAGTTCATGCAGGTTGATATTAGCCTTGATATTATTCATATAGTCAACATTGTTGTACCTAGATTTGATTTATGGTTCTTTGCTTTGATGTTAATCATTTCCCTTTAGAGGAGGTGGATTGTTATTTGCCTTTAGATCTAGAAGAATAGTAGCATTATTATTAGGAAGAGTGCAAGTAATAACATGTTCCTTATTCCTCATATTGTAATTGTTCCTCTAGAACTATTGGAATGCATGAATCTCATTTATGTTATCTGCTAGTTCATTCTTATCTTCCACTGGGAATGGGAAATCATAAGTCTCAAAGACTATTATTGTACTAGGGTGCCCTGATGTATTGGAGGAAGATGTCTGTAGATACTTTGAAAAATTCTTATCTTTCCATCTTTATAAAAGATTTTATAAGTAGTGAAAAACTCTATGCAATCTAATTCTCCATGTTGTATTGTGTTCTGAACCTGACACCAATTGGGTAGTGTTGTTTCCAATATATTTATTTTAGGCACTTTGTTGAGTGGCTATTGTTCTCAGTTATTTCCATCCCTATTATATCTTTGAAACATGAATCCTTGATTTGTATTTTGTCCACCAATATTCCCCATTCTTTTTTATATGCTCAAGATTTTATTACTTAACTTCTCCACCATCCTCTGAATAACATCTAATTCAACTTTGTTATAGTCTATAGTTTCACTCTAAGTGGTATAAGTATTGACTAGAGTTAAAGTCTAGCTTTGATGCTAATGGGATGTATGAAGAGGGTTATTAAAAAATCTCAGGCTTTGATTTGGTGTAGCATGAGACAAGGGAAACTACATGTGTGTTTAATTTTTCTTGTAAGCCATAGTGTTCTAGTTAGCATTTGGAATTAAATTTAACATAGGATAATTTTGGTAGATATTGGGTCCAGTTAAGCTCTACAATTGGGGATTTATTTGTCTATCAATGTGGATTTAGTATATGCCATTGAAAAGTCAATGACACCTACTACTCTACACAAGAACACTGAGGTTATTGGATCCAAGGTGTTCTTATACATATCAAGGGTTAGCACGTGATTGGGTTTATAGGTAATTTATAGTCTATTGTACATTTTTTGGAATCTAGCATTAAAGGCTCTGATGGGTTCATTGGGCTCTCTCCTCATACTAGAAAAATGTTGGTATATGACATTGGGCCTGGTAATCTATCTAAATTAACCTAAGAAGGTGATTTCACACTAGGCTTAAGAGGCAATTTAACCCTGTGCAAGGTTGAGAAACCAATCATGAGTGACATTTTGTAGTGTGAAAGGGAAAAGCCTACACACCACATCTTCATTGACCACATTCATTATCCCAAGATCTATCTTGAAAGACATTAGGTGTTATTCAATAGTCCTTCCTCCATAGGGGGAGAAGGAAGGAAGATATTTTTTGGGGTCGCTAAATAAGTCATGGGTTAGATTGATAATAACAATAGTAGAACTAACTGACCAAGCTAGGGCCATAATGATTCTAGGGAGTGAACCTCTCCTAATTGGGGAAAATGATTGGGTTTGATATTTCCTCGTGATACCCTTATTTGACCTAGGTCTTCTATGGAGCTGCAAAGGTGAAACCAATTGAACAATGTTAGAATTAGACTTGGTTATCCTACTTGGTACATCTAGTGTAACTCAAGTGATATTCTTCAAGAAAACATAGGTTTCATGCCCTCCTTCTAGTGTCAAATAAATTTATGTTGATTTGGGTTATATGCACACTAGGGAACCTTATGAGGTAACCTCTAATGTGTTAGGATCTATGAATGAAGATTCACCCCAAGGCATGAGTTGAAAGGTATTTGGTTTTATAAACAACCTGTTGGTAGAATAGCGGTGAATGAAATAGTTGTTAACCATGGATCATTGACTATGGATGAATATGAATCTACTTGATATGGGTGGATAGATAATAGTTTTAACCTAAGGTGGGTAGGACCAAAAGAAGCTCAAAAAAAGAGGGAAAGTAAGGTCAAAAAGATGGGTTGTGGACCACACAAGTTGAAACCTTTCTAAGCTAACACTTGAACTAAAGGTTGGACAACTACTTAGAAACCAATGTTTGTTGTAAGCCACTATAAGCACATGAATAATCAGACATATTTAAGAGTCAAAAGGAACCAAACTATAATAAAGGGAGATTATATGTGCTTGTGTACCAATTACTACTGAAGTTTATTGCTTTGCTACTTCCATTTATAAGTATAATGCATGGCTAGCCTGTAAGTCAATATCATTAGTCTCAAATTAAAGCAAAGATCTCTTTTGTGTGACTAGTGTAGATTTGACCTCCATGCAAAGTGTCTCAATTCCTAGAATTCTATCTCTAGTAAAATGAACTAGTTGAATTATTTCTTCATGATTCTATAGACTGTACCTTTAATTTTAGATCAAAAGCTATTAGTTATGGATTTGAGGAGATTCTAAAAACTGGGATTAGGAACTAATTTCCCAAGACAAGTGTTTACCTTAGTAATTATCATATATTTGAAAATAGAGACTACATCTCTTTCTTGATTTGCAAATTGTTGCACTAGAGTTCGCAAATCTTGATGCCATTCGAGTAAGGAATATCTCTTGGTAGAAATGTAGTTTTGTACCCATGCAGCTTATTAGGTTTAAGTGGGCATAAACCTTATTTATGGTATCCTAGATTAGGAAGTAAATATTACCATCAATATCCTTCATTATATTGAATAATTGAATAATGTTTCCCTACTTAAGCTAGGGTGTAGTCTTTGTAGAAATTATTAAATGAATGGTGTCATATAACTTTTTAGCTACCATTTGAAAGTTATCTACAATCTCTTTAGGAGATTGAATAATGCTGCTTTCTGGTGACTTATGAATAGGTTGATCATAGCTTTTGAACATTTGTTTTATTACTCCTCCAAAAACATCCACAAAAAAGTAAGGATCCTCTCTATACTGATCCAAGTTTAAACGATTTAATTTTCTTCTCTTTATCAAAGAGAATATGTCTTCTCTCTGTTACAACTTGACTTGTTGTCCTTATGCAACCACAATATTTATTTTAACCTTCTTTAAGGTATTAGTTTATCTATCAAATTGGAACTTGACTGTTGATTTCTCCATAATTATTAGGTCTTGCCTTCCTGCTTGTTGTTACAATTGTTGAATCCATAAAGAAATTCTCAATGCAACCTATTATTTTGATTGTTCTATACTTATAGGAATAGAATAAGGAGATTACCCTGGGGGATGAATTTATATGAGGGAATATGGCCCCAATGTAATTAAAGGAGGTATAACCTTCCTCTATCTAATGACATACTTTTGGGCTAGTGTATCAATGATGTATTTAATCTTCCTAGTTACTTTATGTACTGAAATTGTAGGGGAATCTGTCTATGCAACTTGACCAATGTGCATTCCCAATTATGTAGATAACCTTAGGGTGTGTCCTATACAACAAAAATAGAGGTGGAAACTTGGATTTTAAAATGTACTCCCAATAATGTTTTGGGGTACCGAGGACTGGTTCCACCAAATAATGAATAGGTCATTAGGGTGCTAAGTATATTTTGTAAGTAATCTATGATTTATGTATATAAAACCTTGATGGTAGCAGTAGTATAAAGACACATATTATAAAATTGGGTTATAGTGGACAAAATTTGCATCGTAATTACTTGAGGCTTATTTATTTAGCTCAAAGAATGCAAATAATGAGTAGTATCCATCACACTAATTATAACAACAATAATTGAGGAATTCACCAAAGAATGAGTGATAGGTGCACATATAATCTAAGAGGGGATAGTTGGGGTAATGGTTTTTGTAATTATCACGTGTAGCCTAATATGGAGAGGATGGGGGTGTAGTTGATGATAACCCTTATATTGAGGTTTGTAGTATTAACTTTGCATCCCCTTTTGCATCTCCTTCTTCATCTGACAACAACTATGTGGCCACCAAGCTAACATCTCATTGATCAACCTCTTTAGATTCTCCTAATATTTCAATATCTTAGGATTGAATACTTTATTTAGTCATCTATTCATCCTCTTCACCTAATTTAGTTGTCTCATTAAATGACTCTGTTTCTTTAGTGTCCATCCTGGACACCCATTCTTCTTCAATTCTCCATATTTTCTCTTCATATTCACTATCATAAATTTTAATAGGGTTTGATCTATGTCTACCCTTTCTTATATCCTCCTTTTTATTTTAAACTTATTCTTATTTATATTCTACCTCCACCTTCTAGGGTGAAATAGGAGTAGTCTTGGGCTTTATTTTATAGGGAATTGTCAGTTTAGCAACATTAGAGGTTGGCCCTATAAAAGGTGGAGTGGGAGATGAAGGGACCATAGTAGTGGTAGATGGTAATGAAGTGAGAGGAGTAGTCACTAGATGAATCATGGGTGGTGAATATGATTGCCCTAGGGGTGAAAAGGAAGATAAATAACATGAAATTGATAGAGAAAAGTAAGAAGACTTACTTATTGCACCATTGTCAGGGAAGGTAGAAGTAATATAAACAATATCCCAGTTGCTCCACTTGAACTTGTAGGCTTCTCTACATCATTTATGTGTTGAGGAGAAAGAACAATAATTAAATAGGTAGGGAAGATTAGAGTAGTCCCAACTCTTCCTTCAACATCAACTTCCCTAGATAGGCCAGCCTATTATTGCATCTCTATTCTTGTTTAAGAAGGTGGACCATGAATAGGGGTAGAAACCCATTATTCCTTATCAATTATCTTAGAATCTTATTAAGTAATAATGGGATCATATTAGATTTGTTTTACAATAATAATTGACATATGGACTCTGTGCATCTTTATAGCTACCTCAGTATCATCTTCTGCATTCATGAAGCCACTATCATGATTATAAGACTTGTGACCATAGTTAGTTTTCATTTTCCTGTCATATCTCTTGATATGCTCTCTAAAATTCTTTCTAGGGTCCCAATGCTTGAACGGTTCCCATTTCAATTCATAATGCATCCTTATTCTTCCAACATAATAGAAGTGCTCACACCTTTTATATTAAATTCAACCAATGCTGAGAGGGGTTGGGTGGATGGTTACTTGCTTAGACCTTCGTAAATCAACATTAACATTGTTAGTTAATTGATTAGTAATTTCCTTACTCAACCAATTTTTGAGGCACAATTTGGGGTAAGTAAAAAGGGTGTGCATTGACACCTTCTATCCTGATTATAGTACACTCAGGATAAAATTAGTAGTCACCCATTTATGAATAGTCTTCTTTATAGGATCTAATAGTTTGGGCATGTGTTCTTCCCATATATGGCCTAGTATACCATAGGTTAAAAAGTCTATGCCAACCTTTTCATTTGAATTTTGAATATATATATGGAGGACATTACATTCATCAAAAATCATGTTCTTTGGATATTTTGTGGATGGTTACCAAAGTTCTTCATATGTTGAATGCATAATTACAGTCAAAACATCTACCACACAGGACATCATATAGAAGTTACCATTTGACAAGCTTATTAGATTTGTGATTTTTAGAATCAAAATGGAGACACTTATCTCCCTCAAGGCTATGATTTTGTTGGAGGTTAGGATAATATGAAACAATGGGACCCATATCTCGTTGACCTAAGAAATGGTCAAGAAACCAGATATTTGTTTAGTAGGGACATGGAAATTATTTTCTCTTGTCTGAAGATAGAAATGAGGTTAATAGGGATGGTTTCTTGATTATCCCTTAGTAAATCAACATTAACACTGTTAGCTAATTAATTAGTAATTTCATACTCAACCAATTTATGAGGCACAATTTGGGGTAAGTATAAAGGGTGTGCCTTGATACCTTCTATCTTGATTATAGTACACTCAGGATAAAACCAGTTAGTCACCCATTTTATGAATAGTCTTCTTTATAAGATTTAATAGTTTGGGCATGTGTTCTTCCCATATATGGCCTAGTATACCATATGCTAAAATGTGTATGTCAACCTTTTCATTTTATTTTTTAATATCTATATATGGAGGACATTAAATTAATCAAAAATCATGTTCTTTGGATATTTTGTGGATGGTTACCAAGGTTTTTCATATGTTGAATGCATATTTATAGTCAAAACATCTACCACACAGGACATCATATAGAAGTTATCATTTGACAAGCTTCCTAGATTTATGATTCATAGAATCAAAATGGAGACAATTATCTCCCTCAAGGCTATGATTTTGTTTGAGGTTAAGATAATATCCAACAATGGGACCCATATCTTGTTGACGTAAGAAATGGTCGAGAAACCATATATTTTTTTTAGTAGGGACATGGAAATTATTACCCCTGGTCTAAATACATAAATGAGGTTAATAGAAGTAGGTTATTGAATCACAAATCTACTTTAGTTTCCATCCCATTATTGAAACTTAATGTGGATGTTATTGGAAATGAGATATGAGTTTACCATATCCTACCTATAGGTCATTTCTGGTAGAGGGAATTTGTAGTATCTCTCAAAAACATTTCCACTTATGTATGCTACTAGAATTTTGCTAAGACTAAAATGTAATATTTTCCTAGATATTTTACCATTCATAAATAAATCAAATAAAAATTCAATGAAAGGCATTACCTATGGTTTGGCTCTAGTTTTATGCAAATTGGATACTTTTATTGCCAGTAAGTCATCCTTATACCTTTGTATGAATATTGAAAGTTGGTCCTCAACCCTATATGGATTGAATGCATTAACCTCACCCTAAATAATGGTGTAATGTTTGAAATCATGGTTGAGAGTTGTTGAATCAAACACTGTGTCAGTGTATTTAGTTGATCCTACAATTGAATATGTAAAAGGAGCTGGAGTGCAAGATGAGGAGGCCATTAAAACTCTAGTCAAGAAATGCTTGTTCTGTGAAAAGTATGTAAACTCTTCATTGTAATAGAGCTTCCAAATTTGTAGTTTATTGATAGATAGAAAGAAATGTGATTAAACTGAATGTGGTAATCCAAACTATATTACGTTGGATGTGTTGGCCTTGAGAATGAATGTATTAATTCACCAATTATTGCTAATGAATGACTTCAACAACTTTTCCTTCATTCCCTATCTATTATTTCCATTTTAATTTCATAACATTGATTTCTATGGGTTTTATTACCATGTGGCCTATTTTACTTTCTCACGAGTGCCTAGTCAAATTTATGTGACATATGTCTATTTTCTATGTTTTTAGTCTTAGCATTCGTGTCTTTGTTACCTATTTATGTGGCTGAGGGACACATGTTTGTGTATCACTACTCTACTCATAACTGAGCTATAACTTACTTTAATTTGTTCTTTTGGCCATGGGTTAAATAGGATGATGACACATGGATGAATCTTGTTATTCCACTTACCCATAGTGTTCCATATAAGGAAATCTATTGATGTCACTTTCAGGTGAAGTAAATGATGACATGTGGATGATTCTTATTTTTTTGCTTGCCAAAGATATGTTGTATAAAGAACTCTATTGACCTCACCTCTAGGTTATCAATATGATGACATGTAGATGGTTCTCGTTGCTCTACTTGCCTAGGATGTTTCATACAAGGAACTCTATTGATGTCACCTCTAGGTGAATGAGATGATGACACATGGACAATTCTCACTACTCTACTTGCCTAGGATGTTCCATACAAGGGACTATGCTAACATCACCTCTATGTGAGTAGGATGATGACATGTGGATGGCTCCCATTTCTCTACTTTCCCATTATGTTTTATACAAGGAAATCTACTAATGTCACCTCTAGGTGAGTGGGATGATGGCATATAGACGACTCTCATTGCTCCTCTTGAACTAATGACTTGTACTCTTCACTTAGGCTCCAAGTGAGTAAAATGATGCCATGTGGAAAGATTAGATAAACCCAAGGATGTCCCAAGAAACACTTAAGCACATAATATCCTGTTTAATACACAACATAGGTAACAAACCAACTAAAAGAAAAACACATCAGCCTAGTTAGCCATTAAATCATAAATCAAACATTTATATAAGCATTGAGTTAAATAAAAATTGAAGGTGAAAAGTAAATCATATAATATGGCTTATACAAATATTTTATTCTCATATAACTTTGAAACACACTAAAAACTTAGACATATCCTTGAGTTTATGTTTTTCATCTTCCATGTCATAGACTACTAGTCTAAAAGACCTCCAATAAAGATATTCAATTAATAATGGGTACCTATTTGAATTTTAAAATGGGGTGTGTGTTAGGGCACAATCCCTCATTATTATAACTTGACATGACACATGTCCTTTCCCATTTAGCTCTTTGACTTGGTCAACATGCTAACTCCTTTCACATGTTGTTCTTCCTTCTATGTGTTTCCCAACATCTCCTCCTACACACTTCTCTTCCATACATCTTTGTTAGATGCCTTTCTTCTCCTCTTCTTTGCACCATCTCTTACCTCACACTAAAATCTACATATGGTCCTCTAGTGTAGTGCTACATTGATGTGCGTATATCTAGGTGTCAATGCAAAATTTATTTTTGGTGGTGTAAACATGCATTATATAATTTTATGGCATTCTTGACTTCACTAAAAATACTTATATGTCTGACGTGGTGGCCTTTTGAATAAAGTCTCCTCTCAACTCACTCGACTAAATATTAAGAGGTGATTACATATTATTACCCAAAAATAACTTTTGTCACCAAGAAAAATGGATAAAAGAATGGATAAGGAAGCCTTGTTACATGCTGGCCCCAAACACTTTATTACACAAGGGCTCTAGGGTCTCCCAAGACCCAAGTCAATGAAAGATGACAAATTTAAAGGTGTTGGTAAATGAGGGGCCTGATTACACTCTACTGAGTAGCTATTAGGTCATAAAAGCAATCCTAATACATTCATTAGTTAGACAACCTCTCTATAGAAACAATAGCTTTGATCATCCCATCCTTTGTGATTCAAGGCACCTTTCTCACCTTAGGTGTGCATGATGACTCATGCATCTCTAGTATCACAATCTTCATCAAAGGGATGAAAATAGGCATGAGATCAACTAGTGGGGCAATACTTCACTAGTTTTGGGGTAGCATTGAAAGATGGGGCATTGTCTCATTCCTTGGTAGTGTTATCCCTAAAACTCCATGACCACCATTGTATGCTATTGATGGTTTTCTCATAGTCTGAACTATATTTTTTAGTGTGTAAAGATCAAGGGGGAAGCTAAATTACACCATATTACATCCCCAATTAGCTTCTTCATATGATTCCCATACCCAAGGGGCACATTTTGTTTCAGTTAGTGTTGATGTAGGTTGCATCTTATTTGCATATTGAGTAAGGCTGACAGAAGGTGTCACCTACTTTATGGCACTTATTGGTAAATCAGTAAATTTCTTCACTAGGTTCCTATTCTTCACACATGGGGAACCTATTCCAAGTCTTGTGAGAGTACCTACTTGTGGGTAATCAACCTCAACTGGCTTGAGCCTTTTGAATTCCTAAGTGTGTCAATCAGGGGGGACATCTATTGATACCCTAACATTATGGAGTTTAACTTGAAATAATTCTTCTCTCCTCTGTGCCAATTGGAGTTCACTTCATAAGGCCTAGATGATTTGTTCAGCCTTGTGCAATATCTTCAACTATTATACCTATTCATAAGGGTTAGTTCATGAACATGGATTAGTCTATGTTGTACTCACATATTTCTTAGGTTGGGGCACAAAATCAACCTTAAGTTTCTTCAAGGCCTTATGATTGCATCATGCCTTTCTAGTCATTTCCCCTAGATTACTTCATATTATAATCTTAACATAGAGGTCAAAACACTCATTAAAATTGTCTTTTTTGATAATTGGTGCAAAAAATAAGGGTAAGATAATAACGTTGGAAATGATCCAATGATCCACACTTGTAGCACAAGTGTAGATGGGGTCATTATCCTCTATGGCCTTCTACCTAGGTGGATTTCTAGGCAGATGCCTCTTGGCTATCTATGGTGCTACTTATTCTCACTACTACCATTTGTCATGACCCAAACTTCTCATGATGTCACCAATCTTCCACTTATAGATGTATGAGCACTTGTGTGTTCCATGTCTGCTTGAGATGCCATCATTATCCCATGTTATGATAATATGTGTGATTATAACCTATTATAACTACTAGCTCATCATTGTAACCTATGTTTCTAAGATTAGTTGAGATTATTCATCCATTTGGTGCATGAATTCATATTTGAGTGCAACCTTCCATGTCTATCAAGGCTCAAAGACCTCAAGCATGAATAAAGTACATTAAAAGGGGGTAACAGTCCACCAACAAAGCACCGAGTCTGCTTAAGTGGTTAGAGGGCACACAAGAGATTTAAGACCAAAGTCTTAAAACTTTCATCATAGGCACATATAATCTCTTAAGCCTCCTACTTGATGTGATTGAGCGTAATAACGTCCTGATGCTCCAATTTTGGGACCTTAAACTCCCTTAGAAATGTGGCTTTGAGGAGGGAGAAGTCCATAATTATTTATGTTAGATTAACCTTTCGACACCAATCTATGTTTGCCCTCATAAATTGATAGAAAAATGATATGCATTCTTCTCCAACTAGACAATCCCTTGAGCCTTATATATGAGCTCACACTTATGCACATGGTTTGAATCATCTTCCATCCCATAATACTATGAAAGGTTCAAATCTAGGGCACAATAGATCTATTAGACTAGTATGATCATGGTCTATATTAGGAGGTTATTTCTTACTATGGTTGTCAATCTCACACTACCTCCTACTATAGTAGATCGTGTCCTAAGTTTCTTTGGTTGATGTAACACACATACCAACTATGTTACTTCTAGTCAAGTAAGGGGTCTTGAAATACCTACGTAGGTGTAATCCTTGATTCAATCTCTTCATCCTCTACATTTTATGGATCTTAGAATATCTCCTTTGATTTTGAGAGGGTCATATAGGCTTGTGTATTAGGACCCAAGATATAAGGTGCCACTCCACTAGTCTCCTAACTCCTAGTCCTTACTTTATCTCTTCCTAGATCTTGCTCCAACTCCATGGTATGTCTGATCCTTTCCTCAAAGTATATTCTCTCTACATAAGAGTTAACATCATGCCCTTCCCTTCCTCTGAGGGTCCCTACAACATTTCTATAGGTGGACTCTTCTTTATTATTAGGGCCCTGCTCGGCCATTCTCATCTACTAGTTCCCATCATATCTACACCCTTTAAATTTTCACTTGTTTGGTGCTTCCATGTTGAACACTAATCTACTAAATATAAAGCTCATACATGCATATATATAACTAATGATTCTCAAACATGTTATGTGCCATTCTACCATCAAAATAGTGAGAGATAACTTGATCCTATTAATGAAGCCAAAAATGTTGGTAAAGTCTAGTCATCAAGGGGGCCAAGATGTTTTATGAGTCTAGATCAACATAGCTTGGACCCTTCCCACACCAACATATCACATAGGGAATAAAATCCCTACGAGCTCACCTGAGGTGTGAAGGAATAAAGGATATAAGATGGGGTCATGTTAGTTACGGGTGACAAGAGAGTAATGTTTGGGAGAGGTGGAAGGTGGATATAAATAGATAACTTGAGTAACACACACACAAATATTATCAGATGACCATGTAATAAATAAGTATTCAATATAAACTCTTATATTAGATTCACTCTTTGTTACATACAAGGGAATGGTTTGTTACACACAACATGCCTAGTGTCCTCACTTTATAATCTAGAGCTCACTCATAGCACTTATCTCTCCTTAATATAATATAATAGTAGTGCTCTACCTTGCCTCAATCTATTCTGGCTCATTGGCTCTCATTTTTATAATATTTTCTCATGCTTACTAGGTTATAAATAGTTTTTCATATTTTCCTAGTTTTGTCCTTTGTGTGGATTTATCCCACATTGGTTAGTTAGGATTGTTTATTATTTTCCTTGCCTACTTATGCAAGGTCTTTCCATTGTACTTGAATATTATTTTTTAGATAATATATGATTTACCTTGTCTTTGCATTTCATTATTTTGTAAGATTATTATGATGTTCTTGCTGTCAATGCTTTAGATTTTTGGCTTGGAATGATTTTATTCTCATTCCTATTATGGTATCATAGCTTTAAAGATTTATTGTCATAGAGTAATAAGCTAAAAGTCTATAGTTTTGGAGATTTAGTCAAGATCTTCAACGTCAGCTCTGTATAAGAGTTCCTTTGGAAGCAACAAGTTGTGAATATTTGGCTTTAGAATTGAGCCTCTTTCTTATGTAAAGCAGGTGTTCTACTCAGCCTAGATGTAAATGTCCCATTAATGAAAGTTATCTCCAATTTACATAACTACTTTAACTATGTAGAAGTTATGGATCTTTAACTTTGGTGATTTGGCTTGGAATAGATCTAGTTAAAACACCATTCATATTGGTTATACTTTAGGTCTGCATTGGAAAGAGATGAACATATGTTGTGCATTATAAAGAGAAGGCCATTAGTTGTGAATTGATGGTTTGTGTTGGTGGGGTGCACTCCTTTATTGTCAATAACTTCACCCTTCTTCATCAAAGCCTTACAAACCTAACACCATGACAACTGATAATATAAAATACTTCATAGTGATAAGAGCCTTAGACATGCTCCATTTGGAATTGATAGGGAAAATTGGTACTTACACACTCTAATAACTGACTTGATAGGGCAAAATAACATGTCCACTATGTGCATTCCAAGGCAAGGTGAGTGGCTCAGCTACTGTGGAGTGTGGGAAGGATGACCCTGCACACATAGGTAATACTTGAGAAAGTTTTTTTATTATTCCATGGTTGTACCAATCCAATATGGATTAGTGACCAACAAAGTGGAAGAAAGTTTCTTTTAAGTCTGAGTGTGAATTTCAAGGCAAGGCATCTTTTTTATAGCATTGTTTTCTTGAAGCAACATACTCCCATCTCTCCTTGGTGCCCTCCCATCTTTTTGCTCAGACCAAGAGACTTATTTAGTAGTTCCTACTTAGGGTTAAGACACCTCCCAAGAAAAAAACTATAATCCACATTTTATCCTCTTAACACAATGGTTTTCTTCATTATTTATTTTAATATTTGTATTTTTTGCATTAAAGTGGAAGATAGTTTTGCTTACAAGCACACAAGAGTAATGAGGAATGTTATTTTTCATTTTTGTTGACTTTAAGATGTTTGTGGTTGAATTATAGTTATAAAAAGTGATTAGAAGGCAAGTTTTATTACCAATTTGGTCACAAAAATCATCTTGTAGTGTATTTGTTATTACTTTTGACCCATCTACGAGAATTTGTAAGGCCTATAACTTTTGAACTGTAACTCGAAATTGAGTTAAGTTTTTTTAAAAAGTGTATGCTTTTCAATTTTATATCCATTGGTGTTATATATTTATAAAAATTAACTACTTTTATGAAGTTCCAAATTTGGGGGGCTCAATACAAATCTTTTGCAGGGTTGTCTCGATGTTGATTTGTGCACCCTTTTTGCATTATTTCTGACCTTTGGTGATTTGATAACATGAATTATTATTATGGTTTAGATTAATGTGAGCCTTTGAATACACATAATTATCATACATGGAGACCTAAAATGGAAATAATCATTAAACATGAAGGATTATGGTCCCCACTAAATGAAGTTTAACCACAGTTCACTAGAGAATATGAAAAAAATCAAACACGAATGTAAATTTGAAAAGTGTATGCATTTTATTGGGGGTTATGTGAATGACAATAATTTGTTTCATTTGGATGGATGTGATTCTCCATTCAGAATATGGGCTAAACTAAAGGGATTATTTGGGAAAGTAGATCACATGAGAGCCATGCAGCTTGAAGTCATAATTACTTCTCTCAATCCTAAATATTTTCCATCTATTTTAGACTATCTCACTAAGTTTAAAAACTTGTTGACACAATTGAAGGGGAGTGGATGAGATAAGAAAGATGAAGAGTGTGTGTACCTAATTCTATCCAAGTTTAAAGGTCTATTCTAAATCTTTACTTCTACCTTTTTTCTCTAGCATGGATGCCTTAGGTGTTGCTTTTGAAAATCTTGATTTTGAGTTATTTTGTGAAAGACTTACTAGGGAGGAATCCAAACTATCTCACCTTGAGTCTTTCACCTATCAAAAACATTAGTAATATCTAATCCTAAGATCAAGGGAAAATCAAAGAGTAAATCTAAGAACACTCCATCTCAAAATGCCCCTAAATCCAATAACTCTAAACCCAAGTCATCTTCCAAATCCAAAAATAAGTATAGCTTTTCATGCTCTTTTTATGGGGGGACTGGTCATGAAGAATCTAGCTGTTTTAAAAGAATGCAAGCCTTAGAGGATGCAATCCAAAAACATAAGATTTTTATCTTCACTTCACCCAATGAACATGGTAAAATACTTAATGTTGTTAGGAGATCTCAATTACCTATTTCAGATAGTTAGGTCACAGATTTTGGTGCTTCTCACCACATGACTTATTCTAGGGAGTCTTTGGTATCTCTTGGTTTGAGTTTTACTTCCAACATTGAGGTTAGAGATTCTTCTTTTATTTATGTTAAGGGAAAGGGTGATATATAATATGAGGGTGGCCATATTAATGATGCACTATATACCCCTAACATCACTACAAATTTGCTTTATATTTATCAGATTTATCATTTTGGTTAGGGTAAGATAATGACTTTCACACCATAGGAGGTTGAAGTTTGAGCATTGATAGAGGCTTACATACTTATTTCACAGGGTGTTGTTGATCATAGTCCTTGACTCTATTACTTTGAGGCTTTTGATGATACTCCTCCTATAGGGACATGTTTGGTCTCTCATGCAAATTCTGAGAGTAAGCTTTGACATGATAGATTCAAACATCTTAATTATAGATATTTGAAGTAGTTAAGCACTCATAGTATGGTTGATGGTCTTCCTATAGTTTCATATCTTGATGGAGTTTCCTTGGTTGTGCATTAGGGAAACAACACCAAAATCCATTTCTTAAGGGTATGACCAATAGAGATTCTTCACCACTTGATCTTGTGCATAATTATTTGATGATCTTTCCTACTCCTTTCAATAGAGCTAAGTATGTACTTACTTTTATTGATAATTTCTCAAGGCATACTTTGGTTTATTTTCTCAAGTACAAGAGTGATGTTTTTTCACACTTCAAAGTATTTAAGGATTTGGTTGAGAAATAGTCTTCTAGTTGCATCAAGAAGATTTGTACGGATAATGGGGGATTACTTTAGTAGAGAGTTCTCTAATTTTTTGGTAGTTCATGGTATTGGTCACCAGTATTCTGTTTCACATACTCCACATATAATGGCTTAGCAGAACAAAAGAACCAAACTTTGAAGGAGATAGATAATTGCATGATGCATTCATGGGATTTACCTCCTATCTATTGGGTAGAAGCAGTTAATTATGAAAAATTACATTCAAAATCAAACACCACATAAAGCACTTGAGCATTTGACTCTAGAGAAGGCTTGGTCTAGAACCAAGCCCAATGTCTCATTTTTTAGAGTCTTTGGGAGCCATGCTTGGGCATTTTTACTAAAGAAGGAAAGGAAAGCATTGGATAATAAGAGAAAACTCTTGATCTTTTTAGGGTATTATAAGGACATGATAGCTGATCTCTTTTTGGATTTTGATACTCATGATGTTCTTTTTTTAACACACATTTAATTTGATGAGTGCTTCACTTCTCATGATTCTTCTTCCATGTCTTTTTCTTCTTTTGTTGATTCCTCACCTCCTCTTGAGGACTCATTATTTGAGGACCTAGTTCAAGAATCCCCTAAGGATATTATGGATGTTAAGGGTCTTATTCCCATTAATGTTGTCATTATGCCATTGTGGGCACATATCATATTTTTTGAGGCAACACCTTTTATAAAGGATCTTCCACCCACTGGACATCATCATGCACATTATACATGTACCAATTTTTTTTTTAGGCATTCTCTGAGGATCCATAATATTTTTCACAAGCTTTTGGGATATGAGAGTGGAATGATGTGATGACAGATGAGTATTCTTCTTTGATGAAGAATCATACTTGGGATCTGGTTTCTCTTTCTAAGGGAATAAAGTTGGTTAAGTGCAAGTGGATATACCACACCAAAGATGCAGTTGATGTGTCCATTGGTAAGTATAAGGCACATCTTGTTACAAAGGGTTTGTCACAAGTAAAAGGTATTAATCACTCTGAGACTTTTTCACCCATTTCTAAGATGGATTTCATGCACCTTGTACTTTCTCTTTTTGCATCACAGGTTTGGTCAGTATACCAGATGGATGTTAAGAGTGCCTACTTACATGGATATTTGTAGGAGGAAATCTATATGGAGTAACCTATTTGGTTTTTTCATTTTAATTCTATTATTTCTCAACTTAGGAGGTCTTTTTATAGTCTTAAATAGGCCCTCAGGCTTGGTATGAGAATATGGATTCCTTCTCTTTACTAGCTTTGTTCACTACCACTTTGATCCCATAATATATATCTAACATGATGGGGAGGATATTATTATATTGGTCTTGTATGTTGATGATCCTCTTCTCACAGTGAATTCCTCTTCTCAGATTCAAACTATTCAGTGGCACTTTCAACATAGTTTGATAAGATAGATATTGATCTTTTACACTTCTTATTGGCTTGTAGATTTCTTAGTTAGATTCAAGGATTCATTTAAGTCAATAGAATTAAACCCTTGATCTTATTTAGAATTTTGGCATGGATTATTTGAAGCCAATTCCATTTAATTTTCATTTTGGAGTCACTCTCACTTCTACCTACACTACTCCTCTTTGTGATCTTACATTATATAGACAAATAGTTGGGAGTCTTTGAAACATACTCACCCCAACATTTAATTTGTAGTTGGGCATGTATATAGGTTTTCAAATGCTCCTCATGATATTCATTGGTATGATATCAAAAGGATTTTATGATATCTATGAGGTACTACCCAATCACACTACACTAGGGGTTCTACTTAGTTGGTTGGGTACACTAATTCAGATTAGGTAGGTTCTCTTAATGATAGACATTCCACTTCTAGATACATTTTTTATCTTGGTTCTTGTCTAGTTGCTTGGGCATGTAATAAGCAATAGGCTATTACAATTTCATCTATAGAGGTTGAGTACAGGGCAATAATTATAGTGATTCAGTAGGTTCTTTAGCTTTGTTAATTATTGATAGAGTTTAACTTCATGTAGGATTCATGCACTATACTTTGGTATGAAAACTAGAGTATAATTCACACATCTTGTAACCTATTTGAGTAAGAATAGACCAAACACATTGAGATACACATGCACTTCATTCATCAACACATTCACGATGGTATTATTTACTTGGAGTACATTCTAACTCAATAATAGGTTGCTGACATCTCCACGAAGTCTTTCACATCACCTTATTTTTTTGAGTTGCATGACATGATTGGGGTTTTAAAATTTGTCATTGGGGATGTTCATGAGGACATCTTGCTTCTTCATTTCATGGATATATTATGCACGAGTACCTCATCAAACCTTGTTTCCAAGACTCATATTGTGGATATGCCACTTTGATTTTGGCTATTATTAGCCCCTAGATTCACTCGAAGGGTGGTATTATAGTATTTTATCATGCTTACTAGGTGCTAGATAGTTTTTCATCTTTTCTTAGTTTTATCCTTTATGTGGATTTATCCCATATTGGTTAGTTAGTCTTGTTTCTTGTTTTTCCTTACCTACTTATACAAGGTCTTTCCATTGTACTTGCATGCTATTTTCTAGATAATATATGATATACCTTGTCTTTACATTTCATTCCTTTACAATATTATTGTGATGTTATTATTGTCAATGATTTATATTTATAGATTGGAATGATTTTTTTTCCATTCCTATTTCTCATTCTCTATTGTCTATTATTTTTGTGCTTTGTTTTAATGACTGACTTCTCTCTTTTTCTTAACTGACATATGCTATACTTCTCCTCTCTCCTCTTGCCTTATCGAGCCTCTCCACATTTTTTATCCTTGGGATTTTCTCACCTAATCCCTTATTTGAAATTCCAACTTAGATTGAGGCCAACTACCATGCCATTCATTATTGTACCACCAGGTTAATTTTGGCCCACATATGCAGATTTTGCATGATTTAATGAAGTAGTGGATCAAAGGATTAGAAAAGGGGTCTAGGATTGCAAAGTAAAGAGACCATGTAGGTTATCATGTGTTTCAAGCATTCAAGAGAATGAACCAACTTGAACAAGCCTTAGAGAATCCATCATAACCTTGAAAGATTGATCAAATGATGAATTTGGTGAAGCTTAAAGACTAGATCGTCACTAATACATCTTTTCAAAATGAATGGACTAGCTCACTTGAGCATTTTATAAATACACCTTAAAAATCTATGTGAGCCAAAATATTGTAGTGCTATGGAATTTTTTATGATGGGAATATAATCTAGAATTTCATGTCTTGATGAGGTTCTAAACTCAAAATATAAGCTGTCAAAGATTGACTTGTAGATGGAGATGTCCATGTGAATGCCAAAACAAAGCTCAATGATTAACTATATAGTGTTCAAAAGGTGATGGTTTAACATACATCATTGATGGTCTTGCAAATGTCATTGATGGTCACATGAATGTCAAATGATGGGATAAAAACATCAAATTTAAGCCATGTAAAATAGCTATTTAAGTTCAAACAATGGGTCTTAGTAGTTCTAACGGTTGGTATTTGATCGTACATCAAGATAGAATAGAGTGAAGATAAAGTTGAAAAGTCAAAGATAGATCAATGGACCATGTTCATTTATGCATTTTGATCCAATGGTGTGAGTGAGGTCAACAAGGTCAACATATCTCAAGGATAGGTGAGAGATTGCCAAGTGTCATTAGCCCATTAGGCTTATAAGAAAATCAATGGTTTACATGTATCTCATACAAAGAAAATAAATGAGTGAGGTTCAAAGTCAAAAGACTAAGGGATCTTCAATGGGAGGTTGAACATGTGACTAGGGCTGAACCAGGGCAAAAAAGTCTTATAGGGTCATTATTCTGCAATTGGAGCTTGGCTAAATGCCATAAAAAAGACATAATGATGTAGTTAGGTATAAAGAATATAAAAGGATGCCATTAAAGATAAATATGGACCTATGGTTTGACATTTTATAGATTATAGGGTTTGTTCTATGACTATGTTTTCCATTCTTAAAAGGATTCATGCATATGGTGAATTCTTGGTCCTTGCAGAGACAAAGTGGGTCTATTTGGACCTATTTAGATCAAGATAGAGTCTATGTAGTCTATAGGTCTACATTAACATAAAGACTATAGGAAAAGCAATAATCTTAGATTGGTGTTCCATCTATAGAATGAAATTATGATCTAGATATGGAGATAGAGCAAGTATGTGATTAATGCAAAGGGTCTCGTCTATTGACGTGGCTCCATCCTCTAAAAATTAGGTACTAACCACTATTCATGGCATGTTTTTGTTAATTTCAAAGTTCAAGGATTTGATCCTCATGAAAAATTTAAGTGGGCTTAGGGTCCTAAGGTGGTGAACTGGTAGTTAGAAAAGCAGGTAGGAGCATTGATTCTACTCAAATAAACTTTGTCATCATATAATACAAACCCTTGTCTTCTAGTGGGATCTCTCTACCAATGAGAGGAGCTCAAGGACTATTAAAACAAAAGGAGGTTAGCTTGTTGATAAGGATTGATCTTGATTAGAAGAAGGCATATGTAAAGAAAATAATCAATGAACTACCACCTCACTTCTTGATCATGATGATCCTTTCTCCAATCTATGCATTGTTCCCATCTCTCTTTTTATCTCCCTTTCTACTATAAATAGAGGCCTTTGAGCCAAAAAAATGTATCCCTCTGATCCCTCTCTTGGGGATGACTAGACTCTACCAAGATTGAGCCTTGTAACCTCTTGAGATTAATAGATGACTATTTTCATATTTTATATATTAGTATAGTGTGTTTATGTCAGTTTTATTTGCATATGTGGTAGAAGCTTCTCCCTTGTCAAGTTTTGATCTCACCTACCTATTAACTTGTCTGGTTATGCATGTCATGTTTAGTGTTCAAATGTCATTTGACTAAACTAACAATGGATACATTGACTAGATTAGTGCTTTGAATCAGGCCTCTCCATCACCTCCCTTAGGTTTTGATCTCTTGATGAACCTCTACATGAAATATTGATGTATGAAAGGTATTTGGAGTCATAGATCTAGTCATTTATTTCTATCTCACTAGTGTTTTAGAGGCCCAAATATGAGTGGATGGATGATCTTTTAGGTGCATCACCACCATTAGCTTAGGTTTCCCTTTTAGTTTTCTCTCTTCTCCCTTTTCACCCCTAAAATGAGTAGGTTTTAGTGAAATGTGCTAAGTGATGTATCAAAGGAGCTAGCCTCATTAAAAATCCTAGAGGTCTAACCCAAGATTAGGTGACCTATAACCTGGGGTCATTCCCATGTTGGACTAGGTTTGAGAGAGAGGACTTGAAAAATCCTTTGCTTAGCTAGGGTGTAATATATGTCTATAATAGTTTTGGAATGCCCAATGGGACAATGTCCAAAAAAATGGGAAGATCTTGGTGTGTCTTTCCTCTGATCAGCTTCTGGAAGCAAGCAAGTTATCACCAATGGCAACTCTGACTTAAAGCTTCTAGTTATGAGTAGACTAGGTATGTCTCATTGAAGATTTTAATTAGTTATTACATCTCATTTGACATATGAGGTTAATATGAATAGGTATGGTGAATATCCCTATTATTTACCTCCTTATCAACAATCCAAATATGATCCTCATAATCTATATGACCCTTATCACTCCTACCAAGATCTGTATCAGCCTTATGATGAGCATGATCAATCATATTATGATCCTCACCAGTAGTATGAAGACCAATATCAATCATACACATAAGAGTATTGCAATGATCCTTCTTATATATAGCAAGCCCATCATAGTATTGCTCCTTACTAGCCATATTAGGATCCATCCATACCAACACTAAAGTGAACTTTAGTAAGGCTTGACAAACATGCACTCAAATTATGCTCACAAAAGTATTATGGCCAAAATATCCCTGCTCACTAGATCCATTATGTGAGGGAGTCATTGAAGCAAGTAAAAGAAGAACGAGCACCTAATGAGAGAGTAAATTACAACAATGTCACATGTGAGACGATGGATGTAAGTGGTTAAATTCAAAGAATTGAGGATAAACTAAAAGGCCTTGAAGAGTAGTAGGTTAAACCTAATCAATCTTATGTGCCTTCATATACACCACCTCATCCTTCTTATGTGCCACCCATTACTTCCTAAGAGACCATTCCAAGTGACCCTTCGAGTATTCTAAGTTCTTCATATGTTTCTCAGACCTTTCCTTCCTAGAAATCTATCCAAGAAAGCTATCAAAGAGAGGAGATTATTATGGAACAACTTGGTGTTGATATCCAAGACTCCATCCTCCCTCAAGAACCCCTTATTAGGTCCTTTAATTTTCCAAGTTAGAATCAAGTGGTGAAGTCACAAAAAAGTGGGTTAAGTGAGGTAAATATGGATTTTAGAGCCCAAGTTAAAGTAGGGTTTGAACCTATGAAAACATCTCTCATCCCTCCTTAGGAATCTTCTTGAGCTCCTTATCTTTATTATGCCACTAAGCAGCTTAAAAAGAATATATTCCAAAAGAATATAGCAAGGCAAATCAAAGAGTTGGAGTTGAATACAAGGAAATAAAAGAACTAGAATTAGGAGAATAAAAGATACTCAACCCCCATCCCTCATTCCTCAAGAATCTATGTCATTTACATCCTAGAAATCAATCCAAACTAGTATACAAAAAGAGGGCATGATTGTTAAAGATAAATAGTTGGACCAAGGAGGTGTCACATATATCTCATCTTTGCTGGAGTCATCCTAAAAATATCCTATGCCACTCCTTAAAGAGGTAAGTAGTGAAATCCATGTTGAACTCATAACTAATAATGATGGATTGTAAGATTCAGGAGAGGATATCATTATTAGAATTCCATTTGGCAAGAATGAGCATGTTTTAGCCTTTATTAATGTCAAAGAGGATAAGTTACAGGAGCAAGTGCAAGATGGGGATGAGACCCAATATGAAGAAGTCTCAGATGTGCATCAAGAGGTTATTTATTAAGAACTTCTTCATCACATATTAACTATCCCAAATCAAGATTTTTCTCAAGATCTTGTGGTAGCTGATATAAATAAAGTACAAACCCATCTTTCTTTGGAAGGTAACCATGAAGACAAATCACACAGAACCATTGCTAAGGCATACAACATTCCTAAAGAAGAATACCATTGACAAAAATGGTACCATGATTTCATGAGTAAGATTAATGAACTTAAGATGGCAGACTTGGATGATGAGATGGTACAATAGGTTGAATCTTCATATGAGGATTCAATTAATGTTTTGGAGCTTCAGGGAGTTAGTGCTACTTTGGAGATGCCCAATCAGGATGAGAAGGTTGGTCTTGATGAGAGATTGGTATGAATGGAAGTCATGGATGAGTTTGAGATATCTCTCATTTAAAAGGATCAAGATACCCATCAAATTGATCTTATCTAGTTTGATCAAAATGAAGAACAAAAAGATGATTGACAACCACAAATGAAGCTATTTCAAGAGCTTGAAGATTTTTTCCAAATTAAGGATCAAGTGCTTGAGAAGGTGGACAAAGAATTTTCTATAGAGGGAAATGACCAAGATTTGGTGGATTATACAAGGCCCCTTGATGTGCTTGAAAAAATTGCAACTGAAGAGAAACCCAATCTTATTGAAAGTGCTATGGAAACCAAAAAGGTATGCCTTGTTGAACCACTATTGGAGGCCATAATTTAGGAGCCATATGAGGAAATTGAGACTATCTGGATACACATAGCTAACCTATTTGGATCTACTTATTTCTCATTGAACATCACGCTAAAGAAGTTACAGATATAACAAAGTAGGCATCAAGGCTAAGGGTCAAGGAGTTACATGCCTCATTTAATCCCTCATCTCATGATGTAGGAAGGTTTTTAAACTTTCCTTTCGATCTAGGAGGAAAGGTGCATATAATTTTAAGCTGTATATATTAGGGTAGTTTTGTTAAAATTCTTCTAAGTGCTATTCTAGCACATTTGTTTGTTATCCCTATTTTGTTCTAGGTTGGTTTTCCTTCAATAAGTGCCTTGGGCACTCTATATTATTTTTTTGGTTCTTTATTTGTTTCAAGAGAGGTTAGAGGAAGATTGGTAGCTAGTGTTAGATCCAAGTCAATGTGTTGGACCAGAGAGGAGACTCCATGCCCAATAGACTGGACAAGGTAACATGGTCTTGGTCCTCTTGCATAGATAGGCATGCAATCCTTGCGAGTCACCAAAGATGTTGGCCAATTTTGGCCCACATATGAAGCTTTTGCAAGGTTTGATGAAATAATGGATTAAAGGCTTAGAAAAAGGGTCTAGGATTGTAAAATGAAGAGACCTTGTAGGTTCTCATGTGTTTCAAGCTTTTAAAAGAATGAACCAGGTTGTGCAAGCCTTAAATAATCCATAAAAACCTTGAAATATTGATTAAAGGATAAATTTGAAAAATTTTAAAGACCAGACCATCATTATGATGTCTTCCAAAAATGAATGGACCAACTCACTTGAGCATTTTATAAATTCACCTCAGAAAGCTACACAGGCAAAAATAATATATCACCATGGAGTTTTTCATGTTGGGAACATACTTTAAAAATTTCATGTCTTGATGAGGTTCTTAACTAAGGATATAAGATTTCAAATATTGACTTACAAATGGAGACATCCATGTGAACATCAAAATAAAGCTTAGTGATTAAATGTATGGTGTTTAAAAGGTGATGGTCTTATAGACATCATTGATGGTCTCACAGACATCATTGATAGTCATGCAGATGTTAAAATAAAGCTTAGGAAATAAACCATTAGAGTCCAAATTTGATGGTCATGTAGACATCAAATACAGTCACATGGACATCAAATGATGGGAGTGCAGATGTCAAATTTAAGCCACATAAAATAGCTATTTGAGTTTAAACAGTGGGTACTAGTAGATCTAATTATTGCCATTTGATCATACATCAAGAGAAAACAAAATGAGGATAGATTTGATAAGTCAAAGGTAGATCAATGGACCATATTCATTCATGCATTTTGATCCAACAATGTGAGCAAGGTCAACAAGGTCAACATATCTTAAGGATAGGTGAGAGATTTCCAAGTGTCATTAGCTCATTAAGATCCCAAGAAAATCAGTGGTCCACATACATCTCATACAAAGTAAATCAATGAGCAAGGTTCAAATTTGAAAGACTAAGGGATCTTTGATGGGAGGTCAAACATGTGACCAGGGTCAAACTAGGGCAAACAAGTTTTGTAGGGTCATCATTTTACCATTGGAGCTTAAATAAACACCATGAAAAAGACATAATGATGCATCCAAGTATAAAGAACATAAAGGGATGCCATTAAAGCTAAATATGGACCTTTAGTTCAACATTTTATAGCTTGTAGGGTTCATTTTATGACTATGTTTGCCATTCTTAAAAATATTTGTGCATATGGTGAATTTTTGATCCTTGCAGAGATAAAGTGGGTCTATTTGGACCTATTTTGATCAATAAAGAGGTTGTGTAGTCTATAGGTTTGCATCCACATAAAGACTATAGGAAAACCAATAATCTTAGATTGTTTTTTAATCTATAGAATGGACTTATGATCTAGATATGGAGATAAAGTAGATATGTGATTAATGTAAAGGGTCTCATCTATCGACGTGGATCTATCCTTGACAAAGTAGGTACTAACTACCATTCATGACATGGCTCTATCAATTTCAAGGTTTAAGGATTTGATCTTCATTAATAAGTCAAGTGGGCTTAGGGTCCCAAGGTGGTCAACTAGTAGTTGGAGAAGTAGTTAGGAGCATTGATTCCACTCAAATAGACTTTATCATCATGCAAAACAAACCTTTGTCTTTTAGTGGGATCTCTCAACCAATGAGAGGAGCTCGAGGACTATTGGAACAAAAGGAGGTTAGATTATTGATAAGGATTGATCTTAATTAAAGGAAGGCATACATAAGGAAAATAATCAATGAACTGCCATCTCACTTCTTCATCATGATGATCCTTTCTCCACTCTCCTATGAATTATTCCCATCTATCTCTTTCCCTTTTTGTTATAAATAGAGGCCTTTGAGCCAAAAAATGTATCCCTCTGATCCCTTTGATTCTTGGGCATGACTAAACTCTACCAAGATTGAAACTTGTAACCTCTTGAGATTAATAGATGACTATTTTTAGATTTCATATATTAATCTAGTGTGTTTATGTTAGTTTGATTTGCATATGTGGTAGAAGCTTCTCCCTTGTCAAGTCTTAATCTCACCTATCTATTAGTTTGTCTGGTTATATAGGTCATGTTTAGTGTTTAAATGTCATTTGACCTAACTAATAGTGGATACATTGATTGGATTAGTGATTTGAATTAGGCCTCTCCATCAACTCCCTTAGGTTTTTATCTCTTGATGAACCTTTGCATGAAATATTGATGCATGACATGCATTTGGAGTCATAGATCCAGTCATTTATTTCTATCTCACTAGTGTTTTAAAGGCCCAAATATGAGTGGATGGATGATATTTTAGGTGCATCACCATCATTAACTTAGGTTTCCCTTTTAGTTTTCTCTCTTCTCCCTTTTCACCCCCAAAATGAGTAGATTTTAGTGAAACAAGATGAGTGATGCATTAGAGGAGCTAGCTTCATTAAAAATCCTAGAGGTCTGACCCAAGATTAGGTGACCCATAGCCTGGGGTCATTCCCATGTTGGACTAGGTTTGAGTGAGAGGACTTGAACATTTTTTTTACTCAACTAAGGTGTAATCTACCTCCATAACACATAACTCTTTGTTAGGGTCTGTAGCCAACCAATCCACCTATTGCTTCACCATTAATCACCTATGCAATTTTTGGGTCCATGTGGATACTTTTATGTAGGTCCTACCACTTTTTTGTGTAACCCACATTGACATGATTTTAACAGTTGACATCTAATTTTCTAGAAATTCTAAGTGTGCACTTTAGTTGTGTGGTTTGGATTTCATGTACCTCTTGGCTAATGGTGATGAACTTGCTTGAAGTGTGCAAGAGCATACTTGTCTAGCACTTAGATGATTCTAAGGGTCAACAATAGGAAAATGACTCACATTGCTCATGTAGATGAAGAGAGTTTTGGATCCCCAATACACATGAAATAGCCAAAACATGGTGAAGCTCTTTTGATGAATAGAATGTTATCAAAACCAACTAAGGAAAAAGGTGAAATAATGCAAAGAAATAACTTATTATGAACTATTTACAAAACAAGAGGTAAATTTTGTAAATTCATTGTTTATAGTGGTAGCATTGATATTTTTATTTCAAAGGAAATTGTAAAAAATATTGGGATGGATATATTAGTGCATCTAAATCCATATGAAGTTTCTTGGTTGCTTAAGGTTTATCAAGTGTTTGTGAATGAGTAATTATGATTAGTTTTCAAATTGGTTCATATATGGATAATGTGTTATGGGATGTAATGCCAATGGATATATGTCATGTGGTATTGGGAAGACCATGGTAGTTTGATTAAACAAAAATGTATGATGGTAGAGTAAAAACCTACACACTTGTGAATGATGGTAAGAGGCATACATTGAACCCATTAAAGGAAAGAGGAGAAGAGATATACAACAATCTTTGTCACATTCTAATTCATCTCTAAGTTGAATAACCTATTTGATCCATATATTATTGTGGTTGTTAGTTGATTAACTATTATTTGATTAAGATTTATGTCATATGCTGATTATGGGAAAATTATGTGTTGCTTAATTTACATGATTGGTTTGCTATGATATAGTTATAATTTTATACTTTATACATTATGATCATGTTTGTTAATTAAACAACATTATTTTATGTATATATATATATATATATATATATATATATATATGTTTCAGGATAACTACCTTCATTGTTGTGAGTTGGATGCAGGATAGATCCATCCCTCAGAGTGTGATGGAGGGATAACATCATCAAATAGGGTGGTGTAGATGGAGATGTTGGGGGACGACAGAGAGCAAAACCAAAAACCCATGTACATACCATAGTAGTATATCCTATTTTATGATTAATTGTTTGTCTTAGATAGTTGAAGTATGATTTATTTTCTATTGTGATATTTTGTGTTCTTAGATCATTTTATGTGATTATGAGATTTCACTAATCTAGTTGCTGTTGATGTTATTAGTTAGTTGATTTGATAAATTTGTACCTGAATAGTTTAATGTGATTTACTGAGGTGTTGTACATAGTTAAATATTCATTCAAAAAAGCTTGCTTGGATTCTTTTTTAGAAATAATAGATGCATGTTGTTACTTAATTGAGTCAATTTGTTAGTGACTATTATTAATTTTAATAGTAATATAAACCTATAAAAGACATAATGAGTTATAATCTCTTTGTTAAGTATTAATGTAATGCAATGTGTTATAAAATAATATCATTTTGAAATAGTTGTATAAATGTCATTGTGTTTGTTGATTTATTTTCTAAAGCCCATGGTTATTATTTAAACCTAGAGGGTTAAATTATGAGTTTGAGGTCGAATGCATAATGTTTGATTTGGATGACTTAGTAATGTTACAATAGTCTTTTGAAATTCATATATGTTTTACTTGAATTATGATTACTAAGTAGTTGATAGTCAACATTGCATGAAAAGATAGTGAATATGACTTGTCATTTAGTCGATGTGTATAGGTTAAGTGAAGTCAATGTTTAAGTCAAAAGGCATGAAAATATTTTATAAAGGATATGTGATGATTATTTTAATGAATCATTGGGAAGTTTTGAGATGATTAGGGTTTATAATCACTTGTTAAATTCAGTTAATGTTGGGTTATTTAATGATCCAAAGTTAGATTAATATTTAGTTAGTATAGTTTGTATTTAATTTAATTTTATGATTTGTTTTTAAACAATATGTTGGTTCATGGGAAAGTTGGTTGAATCTCGTAACCACCCGTGAAAAGCCTATAAAGATTTTCACTTGCTTTGTAAAAAAAGGAATTGAAATAATACAATACAATTTTGGTGTACAAAAAGCCTTTTATCATAATGTAATTTTCATAATTACTTCACATTCTTGGAGCCTTCAGTGGTATCAGAGCATGGTTTATGGAGCAAGGTGAATTCAGGAGAAAGTGATGTAAAAGATTCATTCACGTGGTTTGCTGAAACTGTATGCCCAGTCAAAATTTTTGGTTGATCTAAAGTTGAAATTTTGAAAAATTATTAAAATATTTAATTTTTCAATAGTTTTATAGTAAATCTAAAAGAATATTGGCCTATATTACCATTGTAAGGCCATATATCTGAAACAACTCTCCATTGGAATTGTAAACCTTGAATCATTCATTTTTAATAGTTTAGAATGATTTTGAAGTCTGAAACTTGATCAATATTTGTTTTTCAAACCCTTTTTAATGCCAAATAGGCATTTATATGGCCTTTTACCACTAGAAAACCTTTGTGTCAATATATTACAATTACCATTATTTTATGGATCAATCTGCTTAGATTTTGATTTATAAATAAGTCTCTAAATGCCTGTGAGATTTTATTCAGATTGATTTTTTGGCCTCCAATAGTGTTTGTACATCCCATACATGCCTTTATATGGCCTTTCCATTTTGGATATGTTTGTGCCTAAATAAAATGGTTTCTAAACTTTTATTCCACCTAATCTGCTAAATGTTTGATCTGCATCTGAGTATCTCAAGATAAAAAATACCATTTCAAGGACATTTAAAAGTTTTTAAAGGCAAAAATTAAATTATATGGCTTAAAATAGCAAAATTATGGCCTCCCATGCTATCCCACATTCTCTGCACCAGATTTACACATTCAAAATTCCTTCTAACAGTCTCTGTGTGAGTTAAATAGTGAGTAATATAGATCTATATGACCTTATACAACCAGGGGGAGTTGCAGGAAAATCTTAGAATTTGCCCAGATCAACCATGGCATCCTCTTCTAAAGAATGGCATTAAAAACTTAGGAAAAATAAAATATCTAATTTTATAAAGTTTTGAATAGTCACTTCCAAATTTTAGGGTTTGGAGGACCCCACACAAAGTTTTTAAAAAAATGATTTTTTACTTTGAAATTTAATTTCATGAGAGAATTAGATTATTTACATCCAAGTAATTTTTTAAAAAAATTTTCACAGTAAAAAAATTAGGTCTATAATTAAATTTTTGATTTTATAACTTGTGAATGTTTTAGAGCAATTGGAAGAGGTTATTTTGTGTAATGCTTTGTAATAAAGGGGTCAAGAGTTCAAATCTTTCCTTTTGAGAGATTTTTTTTGGATACTCTTGTGGAGGAATATTCCTTTTGTACTTTTAGATATAAGGATGTAAGTCATGTACATTTGTGACACTTATGAATTTCTTTGTTGAGCCATAATTTTTATGCGAAGATGATCATGTGACCAGATGATCTTCATGGTTTGAGACATTATAGATGCATTGGAATGATAAAATTTCTATTTTAGAGCTTCCTTGTATGATTTTTTCACATAAATGTATTACAAATGATGTATCAAGGTGCATTTTTGATTGAAACCAACACCTTCAAAATGCAAGTTTTTTCCTATTTCATTATGCTCATATTATCAGAGAACATATAGTTCATCACAAGTCCTAGGATAATTTGTAAAATGGAAGCTATTTCAAAGGTAAAGTTAAAACCTTGATAACATTCCTTAGTTTTTTATATCATGTTTAAAATTGTGAGCCTTATTTTTGACACGAGATGACCAACTCTTAAGAATTATAAAGAATGGTCAATGAACATGGAAAACACATTAATCTTTAATGACTTATGGGAAGTTGTTGAAAAATAAACAACATTGCCGACTAAATCCACAAAAATTACAAAATTTAACAAAAGGGATAGATGAGCTCTTGCATTGTTAAAATCCACTTGTAGTGCACAAGTTATAATTCACATTGAATCTATCAAAACTAAAGCATGGAAAGTATGGAAAGCTCTAAAAGACTTGTATGATAAACAACCTACTTATAAGAAAATTGATCTCCTCATACAATTGTTTAACACTAAACTCTTTGATGATGAAGATGTTTCTGAATATGTGTCATGCATTAATAATTGAAAACATGAATATGACAGTACTGGCAAGAAAATTGATGATGAAACGTTGATTTATATTGTTTTGAATGGCCTTAGCTCTAGCTACAAAAAATTTCTTGAGATGTTAGAGCTTATTGATAAGCTTAAAAAATCTACCTTTGATTCCATTTGTGAGTTGCTCACTCAACATGAGTGATAATTTACAAAGAAGAAAGACAAACCTATTGAGGAGGCACACTATTCCAAAATAGGAAATCCATTATATGATCCCAATAAAAAAGAGAAATAAAATAACTCTCATAGGCACACTTATCAGCATAAGTATCATTATAGATCATCATAACATCAGAATCATTCTTAACACAAAGATCATTCAGGCTCTTTAAATCATAAACATCATTCTGGTTCTTCAAAGCATGAACATCACCATAAAAATTCACATGGACATAAGCACAAACATAAGCATTTTTATTCATGTGGCTATCCTTCCTCTAGCTCTAGTGGATGTGAGAAGATATGCTTCAATTATGGTGGTATAGGCCATCTCTCTAAAAAATGCCCCTCTCAATGGATGTCATTTTGACATTGATAGAAGGAAGAAACACATTTTACTGGTCCCTCCAGCCATTCTGGTCATTCTTCTAGGTCTTCTTTTGGCTATTCTTATTCATTTTTTGATGGATAGGATGACTGCAAAGTTTCTTGGTTTGTAGTTGATGACTATATCTTCTGAGATAGTGACACACCCATCTTATGCGAGCTTTTAGGCTCAAGATTGGGATTTGATGTAGTAGCATTTTTTGGCTTGTGTAATTTGCTTTCATAGATGTAGTGTTTCTATGATATTTGATGTGGAACAATTTTAGCGATTTGTACTAGATGTATTTGTTGCATGTGTTCTCACCTCTCACCTGATAGGGGAGAAGAGATTGAAAATTAGGTTTTCAATCAGTCATCAGTGATTTGTGGTATGAGTTAGCATTATTTTCCTAGCATTGTTAGTGCTGAACAAAGGCCTATGAGAGATGTTTGTGATGTTTGGGCATTAGTTTGAAATGTGCCATACACAGTACAAAGGGTAGTTACTTGTTCGATAGATTCTATGTGAAGATCGATGTAGTTGGACAATGCATGATCATGTTCTACTATAGTGTGGGGATGATTAGGGTGTGGATCAGTCTAGGATAGATAGTGTACCAGTTGTAGTTGTGGTAGAGTCTACTTGGATGACTTCATAGTCATTGCTTTAGTTCTTTCTATACCCCTTTGGATTAAGGGGGTGTTTGTTGGGTCATTTAATGATCCAAAGTTAGATTAATATTTTGTTAGTATTTAATTTAATTTTATGCTTTATTTTTAAATAATATGTTGGTTCATGGGAAAGTTGGTTAAATCCTGTAACCATCCGTGAAAAGCCTATAAAGCTTTTCACACGCTTTGTAAAAAAGGACTTGAAATAATACAATATAATTTTGGTGTACAAAAAGCCTTCATAATGTAATTTTAATAATTACTTCCTATTCTTGGAGCCTTCCGTTAACCATCATTCTTGCAAAAATCATGAAGGGAGTTAGTTATAGACTGCATGAGAAATGGTGGTAGTCTATAGCTTAGTGGGGGTTCTATTGAGCTATTCTAGCATGTATATTTTTAGTGGGTTTTGTCTTTTGAGAATGGAAGAGAAAGTGGTGGTGAGTAAGAGGATGAAAATGAATAAAGGAAAGAAGGAAGACTAAGAGGCATGCATAAGAGGAGTAGTAAGCATAAAGAGAAAATAAAAGGTATTTAATCTAAGGAAAGAGGAGATTTGGATTTCTTGGCAAAATAAACAACTATAATAGGTTGGTAATGTATTTTAAATTTCTAACTAATTTTTTGATGGAATGGTGGAAAAGAATTGAATTGGGTTAATGGGTTTCATTTGTTTTAAAATGAGTTAGAAAGATAAGAATGGGCTATATGTAGGGCCATGTGGATGGCTTAGCCATCCATATAACACTAAAACCAACCCCATAACCCAAAAGGAAAAGAGGTAGAGATGTAGGTGTTCACCATGTTTGTATACACCTTATGAAAGCTCTATCTTTAATCCTTTTTCAATTCATAAGTCCTGGCAAATGAATTGATTGATTATCACATTTTAAAGGAATTTTGGATAGGGTCTTATGATTCGGTTTTGGTTGTCAAACCAATCTAAGGACATAATCTTAATGCTCAACTTAGGTGAATTATATTTGGGCTACATGGGGTTCAACTATGTATATACTTAATTGGAAAATTTGAGTGAAATACGTAATGTGTTTTTAATACATATTGATAGTGAAATTGCATATACATTATGTGTTTTCAAAATGGGTTGAGTATGTATAAATATAAATACACACACACACACACACACACAAAATTATATATATGTATATATTCATGCCTAATGCTGCATAAAATTATATATACATATATATTCATATTTATATATATAGATACAAATATATAAATGAAAGGTCAGGGTTTCATTTAAATTTTGTTAGTAAATATTTAACATAGTTTGATCTGGGTATGGGATATAGACTCAGTGTTATTTGTAAAATCTTGTAGCTTATACTATTTAACAAACATGAAATTTATCTAGTATATAATATCTTGGCTGAATTACATTATCAATTGAACTTTATATTCAGGGGCTGAGTATGTTTTAAAACCTAAGTCATATTTATAACATTCGACTATATATTTATTTGTATAATAGATATGTAAGTCTAAGATAAAGGAATTAATTAATAAATTAAATAAGTTTTATAGTCTTTACATAAATCAAGTTAGATAATATAATATATATGGATTAGTTATTGGTTTTCAACTTTACCATTTTGTGGATTATGTAAACTTTATAACTGAGATACATAGTGACATATTTCATAATGTTTAATATAAAATGACTATGTGTATGTCTTTGATCATATTTAAATGTAAAATAATCAAACGTTAATATGAATCAATTTGATTTGAGTCATTTGAATAAATGGAATTGAAGGGTAAATGGTTGGCTGTGTATGATTGGCAAATCATATGAAATTATGTGTGTTTTTATTAAACAAGTATATTGGGAATTATCTAGTTTATAAAAGGGATTTGGGACTGTTTTGCTAACTGGATGTAAAATTAGAGTATACAAAATACTCTAAGATAATGGACAATGGATGTCTTCTTAGAGTATATTATATATAATAAAATAATTGTATTGTATTGAAATTGCACTTGAAAAATTAAAATACACACACACACATATACATACATACACACATGGTATAAATTACATGGTTGTTGACTATGTTATAGATATGAAGAATATTATGCCATATACACACACACACACACACACAACCATGTAATTTATACCATGTGTGTGTGTGTGTGTGTGTGTGTGTGTGTGTGTGTACACACACACACACATACATTCACAACTGTGATAGTCAACAACCATGTAATTTATATCATGTGTGTGTGTGTGTGTGTGTACGTTCACAACTGTGTGATGATTGAAAACATTATTATCATAACTGAGTAAAGTGGGTACTTATATATATTTTTATGTTTGTATTAAAGCATTAAAATATGGTATTTAATGGTTTTAAATATAAAGCATATTAAGATGTAATGTCTAGATTTTGTTACATATGTGGAATATGAACAAATAAGTAAGCTTATGTTTTTAATATTTATTTTGGGGGGTAACTGACAGTCTAGATAAATCATTACCCAGATGGTATGTTATATTAAGGACTATTGTTGATTCTATTTATTATTCTGTAATAAACTAGATGATATTAGATTTAGTACATTATATTTGACAGACTAAATGTGTGTATTTAATATTTTTTTACTTAGCATATTTGTATCAACTAAACATAAATAGTTTAAATGAATATATTGGTTTGTATATTATATATATTTTAACCCAATCTCGCATTTATGACACTAAATAAGTAGTGGATGGATTCCACTAGCTTAATTAGCACCATCAGTGCAAGATGAGGAGTAATTCGAGTGGGTGGTGTGTATGAAATAGATTGATCCTAGAGATCATTAATTATTGAAATCTTTGGTCAAAGTAATGTTATAATTAAACATTGTTATTTCATATATTGATATAATTTTCATATTTGTGCGATATCATGTTAGAATTAATTTATTTTTGATACACATTATGTATTAGATATCTACAACACATGGGTTCTGGTTTGTCACTTTGGATTCTTGCATTGTCATTATCTACCCATCCATGAAAGGAGGACCATATCCTTGTTGGGAGATAGTGCGGGGGATTTATGGTCTATGGTTGGTATGTAAAAGTACTCAAATGATGCTCTCCCTCCTGGTTGGATTACTACACTAGAGAATACACTTGAAATTATAGATTGATACTTGAATCATGGAGATTCTTGAGTCATAGAGATTCATGCTCATGGAGCTTTGTATTATGTATTATTATTTGAGATAATACTGATTGCTTAACACTATAATATTTATTCATTGTACTTTTATAGTAGTGGCTGTAAAGTTGTATCAGCCATGGATAAATTTTTAATATTTCATTAATGATTTAGATGCATTATTTATTATCTATTCATCATCATTCAAGATTGTTATATTTGGTCATGGTGATCCTTAGCTAAGTGGATTAGCTATAAACCTTGTAGTTAACTAAATAAATGCAATTAGTCAAAGATCATTAATTAGATTTCTCATGGTGAAATCTTTAAGATGAATGTGCAATTAATTTTTTAATTTTTTTTACTATATTCCATTAAAATCCATTGGGGTTGTTACATTGTGGTATCAGAGTTGAGGCTCAGAATATAGGACTTAATGTGTCTACTAACACAAACTTATTCTCCTAATAAATAAGAAGACCAATGGTGTGCACTAGACCAAGAGGTGAGGATACTTCAAATATTGAACCCCCTTTTGATCCAAAGTAGTTTGTAATTGAGTAAACTATAAAGTTGGACTAAATCCTAGTGACCATGCAAGAGACTAGGGATTGAATCACAACCCTAGAATATGAAGTGCATGGTCATGAAGAGGAAAATGATAAGGAGGAACCTAAAATACATCCTAATGAGTAGGAACATCCTCAAGAGTAGAGGTAAGATGAAGTTCCACAAGATGCAAGAGCTTGAGTAGTTTTAGAGTTGGTATGAGATATGAAAAAGGTAAATCTACCCAAGTTTGATGGAATTATATTGAGAGATGGAGGTGATGTGTGGATAATATAAATGGAGAAATATTTTGAGATTCATAATTATTTTGAAGTCACAAAAGTAGTCTGGGGAGTATATCAGCTTGCTGGTGAAATAATAATTTGGTGGGAAAACAAGAAGCCCAAGATGAACCTCAACTCAACCACCACCACTTGGGAACAATTTATGATACTCTCTAGGTCATGATGGCTTTCAAAACTATACTTTTATTAAAATATTATAGATTTTTAAAATATTAAGCAAGGGAATTTATCAGTGAATGAATATTGTAAGTAATTCACCAAGCTCCTTAAGTATGTACCTCAGTATCAGGTAGATGAGAGGCTCAAAATTAGGAAATTTATCATGGGATTAAAATATAGAATAGGTTTTGAATTATATACATGGTCCATCTACCATGGATTGGGTATTAGAGAAGGTAGTTAAGTAGGAATAGAAACTAAAATATCTTACCCAAGTCAGAGATAAGTTCAACAAGAATTTTGGAAGTTTTAAATCAGATATAAAGAAGAAGAACTAGAAGCAGAGGAGTGGAGAATCCAAGAGTCGGTTCAAGAATTAGAATGTCAATTTTAATAGTGGTTTAAGGAACAAGAAACTTGGTAATAGTTTTAGAGGTGGTTTTAAGGGAAACTAATAGTTTGAAAAGAAAGGACTAGTTAGAGGTTGCTTCATACATGGAGGTAACCATTATGCTTGAGAATGTCCTCAAGATAAGTCAAAGAATAAGGTTTTTGATTATTAGTAAGGTACATTCTAGTAGTGGATTTATGTAGCTATTGACAATCATTAGGTTGAGTATCAAGTTTCACTCATAAAAATTTCAAGTATTTTTTTTGATCATCCAATTTTTATTTTGATTGACAATAGTTATTGACAATCATTAGGCTGAGTATCAAGCTTCACCCATAAAATTGTCAGGTATTTTTTTTGATCATCCAATTTTTATTTTGATTGACATGAGAGCTAAAAAATGTTTTACTACTCCTAGAATGCTTAGTGAATTATTTAGGAAAGATAGAATTATGGAAAATGCATGGGTGATAAATATGGGAATGAGTCTAAGGTCAAAGTTGATAAGTGTCTAGTTGAAGCAGAGATTAGGTTGCCTAAATTAACTATAGTAGTGGATCTTTTTATAGCACCATTGGGGTCATATGATGTGATCCTAGGAGTTAATTAGCTTACAAAGCATAAATCCAAGGTTGACTATTATTGGAAGAAGGTTGAGTGTCAATATGATTTTATAAACTAGAAACAACTTTAGGGTGAGAAAGTGGAGTTGAAGCTAAGGTATATTTTTGAAATTTAACTTAAGAAATATCAAAGGAAGGGAGGTCAAGAATTTATCATTAAGATAATTGAGATGGAGGAGTCTAAAGAACCATCCATCAAAGATTATCCTTTTCTAAGAAACTTATATGATGTGTTTCTAGAAGAATTACAAGGATTTCCACCCAAGTAAGAGTTTTATTTTTTAATTAATATCATACTAGATTGAAACTACAGTCTAAGGCACTATATAGAATGACAAACACTGAATTGGTTGATTTAAAGGCACAACTTTAGGATTTATTGTGAAAAGGGCTGATTCGAATAAGTATGTAACCATGGGGTGCACTAGTTGTCTTCATCAAGAAGAAGGATGACACTCTTCACCTATGTATAGATTATAGTATGTTAAATAACACAATGATCAAGAACATATATCTATTACTACACATTGATGATATTTTTGATCAAATATGAGGAGAAACAATGTTTTCTAAGATTGATCTTAGAGTAGGGTATCATCGGTTAAGAATATGTGAAGAGGATATTCTAAAAATAACGTTCAGAACTCGATATGGGCACTATGAGTTCATCATGTTACCATTTGGATTGATAAATGTTTCAACAACATTTATGAATCTTATAAGAGTGTGTTTAGAGAATACGTGGATTATTTTATTTTGGTCTTCTTTTTATGACATCCTTATTTATTCCAAGGATGAGGAAGAACATCTACAACATCTAGAATTGGTTTTGCAACATTTGTGGAATTACAAGTTGTATGACAAGTTGTCTAAATGTGCATTTTTCCAAAGGAAAGTGAAGTATATAGGACATATTATTTATATGAATGGTATTTCAATGGATTTAATAAATATAAGTACCATAATGGAATGGCCATCACTAAATAATGTGCATGTGGTAATAAGTTTCATGGGATTAGCAGGCTATTATAGGAAATTCATTCTAAATTTATCTAAGATAACTAATCTAATTACCTCTCTTCAATGGAAAAATCAAAGTTTCATCTAGTCAAGCAAGTATGAAATAACCTTTTAGGAATTGAAAATAAGGCTTACTTTAACACTGGTGCTAAGATTTCCTAATCTTAATGGTCAATTATCAGTGATTATCAATGCATCTAGGGATAGAATTGGAGTTCTTATGTAGGATGGCTCAATGGTAGCCTAAGAGTCTAGGAAACTGAATCTATATGAGGTGAATTATTCCCCTAATGACCTAGAACTTGTGGTAATTGTACATGCTTTACAAGTTTAGTGGAATAATTTGTTAGGAAAACCATTTGAGCTCAAGACTGATAACTTAAGACTTAAGAACATCTTCACCCAATTGAACTTGAATGCTCATAAAAGATGATGGTTAGAGTTTTATTTGATTAATATTTTGATATTAACTATATCAAAGGCAAAGAGAATAGACTAAATAATGATCTAAGTCATATGAGGTACATAGTAACTATGGCTACTATCAGGAGTACTTTTTGAGATTAGATAATCAAATTCTTACTAGGAAATGAATTCTATGATCAGGTTAGAAAAGAATTATCCAAGAATGCTCAAAATCCTAGGTATAAGGGATTCAAATTAGAGAGTGATGGTCTTCTTTGGTATAATGGTAGGATGTATGTGCCTAATAGAGAGAATTTGAAAAGCACAATGCTAAAGGAATTACATAATGCCCCATATTCAAGACATCCAAAAGTAACCAAGCTCATGGATAAGCTTAGACCACTCTAATTCTAGAAAGGATTTAAGAGAGATGCAATAGATTTTGTGTCTCATTATTTGGAATGTCAGCATGTGAAAGCTAAACATTTGCATCTAGATGTATTGCTATATCCACATGATATACCAAAATGGAATTGGTAGATGATTAACAAGGACTTCATCAAAGGGTCATCATTATCATGGAACCAACATGATATGATATTGGTTGTAGTTGATAAATTAATAAAGGTAGCTCGCTTCATATTGGGCAACTTGACATATGATACACCTATGCTTGTTAAGAGATTCATGAAAGAATTGTATCAATTATATGGTTTTTCAGAGAAAATCATTTTAGATCAAGATATAAGGATGAATTATAGGTTTTGGTTTAATCTAAATTCAACTTTGGGTATGCAATTAAATTTTAGCATTGCTTACCACTTGCAAACTAATGGATAGACAAAGCAAGTTAACTAGGTTTTAGAAGATCTCCTTCGTATGTATTACATGTATCAACAATACAAGTGGGAGGAATACCTTAAATATGAAATAAAAAATTCATCATATCCATAATTCAATCTTGGATTAGATGGGATAGAGTACACCTACACTTCCAATTGAGGGGCATACAATTGTTAAGTAGGAGCATGACCAATGTGAGGATCCACTAGACCTAATTAGGAGATCACCTATCATAACACATCGTGCAAGATAGGGTTATAATGCCTATAGTCTAACATAATTGCATAACAACCCTAAAAGAGTCCTATGATTTAATATTTCACTAATCTAATAACAAGAAAAGCAAATCTAATCTAGTACGCACTAAAGCTTATGGCATAAAGTGGGGGTTAGAAATAAAACAAATAAATAACTAAACTAAACATGTATAGAAAACATATACTCACATCAATGTATATGAAATACTAATACATGGAAGAGAAAAATACATATGCTTTATCTATCTAATCTTACAAAAGAGTAATAAAGTTAGGAATACTTACCTTTGAAGATGAACTTGTCAAGCGTCAATCTCCCCCTTGGCCAAGGTGATTCACAAGAGATTATCATGGTATGTAAGGATAACTAAGATAAATGACCTCTAGGCTACACAGCCTATCCAAGCATCTAAAATAATTATCTACAAGATGAGATTAGATCTCTAAAAAAAATATTTAACCCTAAATCTTTATTCCCCAAGTAGAATGGTCAATAGGCAAATGTTTATTCACACTTATTCGCTTAATTCTTAGCTCTTATCAAATGGTGGAAAATGACCTTGTATATATAGTAGCATCTTACCCTAAAAACATCTAAGAATGTCAACCATGTTAGGTCAACCTGATCGACCTATCATGTTTTTGGGTCTAACTCACTAGGTTTGTACTAGGTTGACTAAGAGGCCAATAAACCAAAAGAGAGAAAAAGTCCTTGAATTGTGCTAGGTTAACCTAGCATAATTCACAATTCAAAAGGGTGATAAGGCAATAAATGAAGGATAAAACATAAAAAGTCATAGGAATGGTTAAGAAAGAAGAATAAGCTTGGGTTCAATGGTTTTAGGAGGCTAAAGTGTGGATGGAAAGCGACAAAAAGAATGACAATCTTATGAAGCACCAATGGTCTACCCATCCCTTTTTGGTGCACCCCTTAAGGAATGTACTGAGAGATATTGAGACTTAATAGGTTCTTATAAGATACAAAGTGTTAATAAACAATAAAAGTTAAAAATATTATGTGTATATATATGCCCCGATCGAAGCTCATCACGTGTCACGTAAGTACAACATGAGATGGTGCTTCAAATGAAAACATGATAACACATAATGCTGATGCTAAGTATGGTGTAGTAAGTAGAAAATAACATAAATGAAAAAACTGTATCAAGGAACACATACCTTTAACTTACCTTAGTGTCGTAGATAAAGAAGTAGACTACAAGAAATGTACGTGTCCAATGTAGAGTACACTAGGTGAACCTATAGAAGTTAGTGCAAAAAAAGCCAAAAATTGATTTTTTTTGAAAATATACATGTGATAGTGGAAAATAATCTATACATCATCATGATTCTAACACATTTTATGGTTTGTAAAATGGATGAGCAAGAATAAAGATAGAGGCAAAATAAGGAATCTGCCTGAAAAAAAATGAAAGAATTTGAATTTTGAAAAGTGGTTTTAAATAGGGAAAAAGAGAATTCATTTTGCATTTTGAATTGTGAAAGAGAGAAAAGAGAGCTCTAAGACCAAATAAGGCTAAGATGGTGAGGGAATGACATGCTAGATGAGGAGGACACCCAAAGGTGGTAGTAGGTGCACTACAGGTATGCAACTACAAATCTCAAACCAATTATTGAAATTTATATTGAATTATGTGAATTTTTGATAAAATTTGTTATTAAGTATTTATATATATTGAAATTGAACAAACTTAGATTTTAAGGGTAGCAAAGAAGAAGATGACAAATGGGTTGGAAGGGTTTAGGAAGAAAATTAGAAAAATGCACATTTTGGGTAAAATGTATTGGGTTAGCACACAAAACATACTAGATTGACTAGGTTGACCTAGTAGGTTGAAATAGGGTAAAATCCATATGGTCGACCCAGTAGGTATGGGTCAACCTAGTGTAATCTGCAACGTGAAAAGCTAAAATAGAGTGAGAAACTAGTTTGTAAGGGCCAGAATGAAAACTTAAAACCAGGGAGGGGAAAATAAGAGGGTTGACTTGGAATTTGAAGTCAACTATGGAAAAAATATGGAAATTTTGGTCAAACTAGTTTGACCAAGGAACTAGAATAAGCATGAAAAAGCATGTAAAAAGTTGAAAGAGGGCTAGAATGGCCCAAAATGATCAAAGGAGGGAAAGAGGGACTAAAAAATCTAAAAATAGGATAAAATGAATAAAATACATAAAATGAATAAGGAAAAGCAATTAGGCTTGTTTTTAAATTAAAATTGTAAAAATAATGTGTAAAAAATGTATTGTGATTATACATGACATGGAGGAACTAATACATTCTTTGTTGTTTCTTGGTTACAGAGATGGCTGAGATTTTGGAAGTTGGTGGATGTGTCTTGGTTGCTATATTTTTTAGAAATATTGATAGATGGAGATCAAACTAAATTGGTAGCCATAGGTCTAGGAGGTGTATCTGAGATGTGCAGGATCCCCCCCAATGTTGACCTATTAGTCATGTTCCTAGGATGCTAGGAATAATTGACTAATACCTTCAAATGGGAGGTGGATGGGGATGTGGTAGAGGTGGGTATCACACTAGAGGATATACATGCTATCTTTGGATACCCATAACAAGACCACTAGTGACCACATGGATACCAAATAGCTTAGAGGAGAGGAGAGCCTTAGCCATGTGGGCCATAGTCTCAGAGATGATATTGAGAAGATAGAGAGTCAATATGGATGATGTGTATATATCATAGATTTTAGACCTTCGAAAGGTGGTGATAGGCCTTGTAATATAGTGGGTGCTCTATCACAAGTCAGATGATAAGGTACCACTATTTATGGTAGCCTTAAGTAAGATGATGCTAGAGGAGGGAGTATTATATGATCTAAGTTCTGTCATCTAGGTCTAGCTCATTCATGATCTATTTGAAATGTTGGTTAGAGGGTAGAAGACTATGGGACTGATCATACTACTCACAACATAGATGTATAAGAGATTCTTCATGTATCAACTAGTTGGCTTACCCATGTAGTCGATGATGGGTTACCTCAAGTATAGAGATGTTGAGAGGACTAAGTAGTATGGGCCATACCCCATGTGCTAGTGCTATAGTTGGTGAGATGTGTAGACATTATGTGGTAGTCATATGGGCACATTACAACTATATGGGTGAGCTAGAAAATAGTTGTACCAATATTAGAGAAGAGAAAGGTGATTGGGAACTATACATGGTAGAGAGAGCCACATCTAATGGCACAAGTGCCAAGATAGATGGGCCTACCTCATTTAATAACATTGATATTGATGTCTGACTAATGGGTTTGACATGTGAGAGAGCCATGAGGGAAGAAGGGACTCATACCACTGATAGTGAGGCTAACATTGAGGCCGTTTTGGGAGAAACCATAAACTACTTGGGAATAATGAGTGGTAGAAGAGGAGGCAAAGGAGGCAAAGATACCAGATATACCACTACCATCCCCACATCAAGATGAGTAGTGGCCATCAAAGACACGATGGCAACAAAGATAAGAGAGAGTGGAGACTATAGACATCCCAAATGATACCATAAATTAACCAAAGGATATGTTAGAGAGACCACTCAGATAGAGGCTGAGATGGACACAAGCCATGACAGCCAGGTTTGAGATGAGGAGGTGACCTATTAAGGAGGTACTAGGAGGCCACATAGACAAGGAGACTATGCTAGGTGATTATGCAGAGGATGATATCATAAGAGCTAAGACACAAATAGGTATGAATATGGTTGAATTATTTCTTAAGTTTTTATTTGTTAGTGGAGAGATATAGATAGATATTATGAGATATGATAATGATCTAGTATCCATCTAGTGTGTTTTTGTAGGTGTATTTGAGGATGAGGAGGATAGATGGGGGTCCTTAGTGAGGGGAGCACTCCATGACATCCTAGATAAGATTCTATATCCATAAGACCCCATGACACTAGAGGATTTGAGTGTACCATCTACCCCAACTCAAATGAGCTAGTTTAAATTAGATAGTGAGGTAATAAGGTAAATACATGTGCAGAGGGAGAGGGTACAACCACCAATAGATATGGGTGTAGGTGAGAGATAGGCTTAGTAGGATTTGATATATAAGAGAGATATACATCTTGATATAGTGACATAGATGATGTAGGAATATACAGTGATGCGAACTCAACTAACACACACATAGACAACAACCTAGGCTAAATTAGTGTAGGCACATGTGCATATATGATGCCTATAGGGATAAGTAGAGGGATTGAGATCTCAGACTACCTCATTATAGCATACCATTTAGAAGAGTCAGATTAAGGCCTCAACAAGTAGCATGGCTAGGCCATGAAATAGATAGGGTAGAGCTCAACCCTAGTGTTGAGGTTTTGTATATGGTTATATTGTATTAAACTCATGGTATATATATGATGTATCATTTTGGCTTATTGGTGTTGGTTGTGTATGCTATTTTTATGATGGTTGTATTTGTTAATTATGGTTAAGGCTATGGATGATTTGGATATATTTATTTGTAACACATGTATTTAGCTTTATTGTATATGCTATAGGAAATATATGTGGTGTGGTTTCTTTTCTAGCATTATGAAGTACACATGAATGGTTAAAATGAAACAAGTGAAAAAAGACTTGGAAAAAAAAAATCAATTAGAGAAATGTACTACATACACACTAGTTCAAGTTGGGAAATGTGTAATGACAAAAAATGAAGTTGGGAAATGTGTAATGACAAAAATGGATTAAGTATAAAATTCCAAGAAAATGGCAAACAAGATGGTAAAAGGGGATTGTTTTTTAACCAATGTAAAATATTTTTATACCAAATTAAAAAAAGTAAAATCATACTAAATATCATGTTGGGAAGTATGACAAATAATGTAAAAAAATGGAAGGTATGTAAAAGGGCATAAATGGTAATAAAAACAAATAAAAAATTAAGTCAATCGATTATAATATTTCATGATGGGAGGTACAAAAGGAAAACGAAATTAAAAAAAAACTTGGTCTTAAATTTATCATATGATTTCAAGTTGGGAAGTATGAGAAATTCAAGAATGGTTGTAATCTTACATACATTCAAAAAATAAGAAAAAAAAATTGAAAAAAAAAGAGAGCATAAAACATACTAAATATCAAGATGGGAAGTATGTTAATGACATGTAACCTCATAATCACTTGAATCTTATCTCTTATTTGACACATGTAATTTGGATGGTGACTTGTTTATTGGAAAATTTTGTGAGGAGGGTCGGGTCCTATCCACGGTCTTACACTGAAACTCACAAAAGAAAAATCCAAGTGGTACCAAATCAAGACTAGTAAGTAGAAGGATAAGTAATGGTAAATCAAGGATGTGGGTAATAGGATGGAAAAGATGGTAATTTGTGAGGGATGCTATGTCCTATCTATGATATTACAAAGCAACTCATAAATGAAATCCCATGGGGAGTGATCAATAAGCAAAACAATATTTCCCAAGAGGAAATATGAAGGAAAAGGAATGAAAAAGGGAGTGTAAGAAGCAAGACTTAGGAATCTTAATAAAAGACCTTAAGAGGCAAGAGGCAACTAAGGATATGAGAAGACACTAAGGGACTAGTGGTCATCTATGTACAAAGGAAACCTGCTTGCTATAGACACAAAGCTTTGTAGGCAAATATGTGTGCTACTAAGATCAACTCATGATGGTAGATTGGTGTAAGGAAAAGTAAATTGGACCTATCTTCCCATGACACATTCCCCTCTCCTTAGGATGCCTTACAAAGCCATCAACCTACTATGAAGATTAGGTACTTGCATGAGAAAGTAGGTATCACTTTTTTTCTTTAAATCCTCCTCTTCCAATCTACATGCCTACTACACCTCAAAGGACCTCGGCTTTACCGTGAGGCCAACTATGGAGTTTGAGGTTTGAATAGAAGGAGATGTGATTTAAATAACATCTTTTAGTGTGATTAGAATTTTAAGAATATTCAATATTTTTGCCTTTTGATATCTTTACCTCTGATTTAAATGATTTGGCTTTTAAATTTATTTTGAAGGCTTTTTTAAGATTCCTTCTCCATATAGATTTGGAATGACCAATCATGAGAGAGATAATGATACACATGAATGAGCTATAGGCTAAGGCTAAAAGAAGCTAAGTGACCCAAGATAAAAGACTGACTAGAACACTTAGGCTTGATAATGAACCGAGCATGTGATCTCAAGTCTCAACTGTGTATATGCTTATTTTGTGAAAAAAGGAAGAAGGGAAAAAGGAGATCCAAAGGAGGACTGGTAAAAGGAAATAATAATGAGAAATATTGTTTATAAAATAATCACATGGTAATAGGAAATAGTAATCAAAGGGAAGAGGGTAGATATAAACAAGTCACCATGACAACTATCTATGAAAAATAAAGATAAGAAAGCAATTAATCATGAAGATATAGGGAAAGAGTTTTGAGAAAAACACTAAAGGAAAATAAAGCAATGATAAAGAAATGATAATCATATGCAAAATGTAAAATGATAACATAAGCTAACTATAGGACAACAAGAAGGAGAAATATGATATAAGATAAGAAAGAATTTGACATAGTGTCAAATGATATAATAAAGAGAGAAATAAGATTGGAGCACATGTCCAATCCAAAGATAAATCAGAAAGCACCATGATTGTGCTCATAAATACTGGTAAATTTATCCACACACATTATTCAATACATCGAATAAGTCTCTATGAAGATGAATGCAAACTATTGTTAAGGTATTATCAATCTTCAGTGAATACTAGAAAAATATTTCTTTTCTAATCTCCTCAATTGAAAAAGTAGGAATGCTCAAAGGATCATGTCGAGGAGGAAAATTAGGTAAAGGTTGGTCAGGGGATTGCATGGAAATAAGATCTATAGGAGAATAAGGAATCTCAAGTGGAGAAGGATCCATGGGTGAAGGACTTAAAGGTGGAGAAGGATCCACAAGTGAGGGAGGAATGTTACCAATGAGATTAGGATGCCCATTGTAACCTCTAGGTGAGTTGATAGGAAAGTTGAATTTTTACAACTCATGGAATAGAACACTAGGAAAAGGTTCAAGAGTAAGAATCTTGAAGACACCATGATATTAGAATTATTCAAAATTCTAAGGGTTGCTGTCTCCTTGAATCCTGTAAATGGCTCTATTATGAGGAAATTTAACACATTGGTAAGTGAAAGATGTGACAGCTCGCATATGATGAGTCCACATCCTACCAAACAAAATGTTATATGAAAGAGGAAAGTTGAAGATCATTACTTTCACATGAATAGTGATAGGTGAGATGGTAATGGGAAGTCACACACACCCTAAAGGGGGCATTTGCCTTCTATCGTATCTTTAGTATGTGTTGTATGTCGACTTAAGATTGCATTCAAAATACCCAAGGGTATTAATCAAATCAAAAGAGGTGACATAGTTTCCAGAACCCTCATCAATCAAGGCTCACTTAACTTGAATATCACCTATTTGGATGATAATAAATAATGGAGGATCATCTACATGAAGTATAATCTCATCCAAAATCATAGATGCAATGGGAAATTTTAAGGAAAGATAAGTGTCTATAGTTTCATCAATGCTAATAGACATATCCTCACATTGCTGTAAAATACTATCCTCAAATCTAGATAAAGTGGCCTCCTATCCTACTAGAGGAGGGTGAGGGATATTCATATCGAATAATATTTGCATGAGGTGGTTTCTATGATGTGGAGATGTCCTCATGAGTTCAAGAAAATGGATTTGGGATGGAAAATTAATAAGTTCCACAATAGGATCCCACTCATCATAACTAATAAGGAGATTATAAGATATAGGTGCATAATGATTAAGGTCTTCTAAAGGTGGATCTGAAGAATATTGAAATTTATGTTGATAAGAATGAGAAGGTTGAGAAGAAAGTTGTAAATTATTTGGTGATGAAGAAGTAGTTGGTTTAGATTGATCTTAAAATTTGAAAGAAGTGTTAGTAGAAATTGGATTGTCATTAATATTATAAGATGGTGGGAGAGAATTAGAAATAGTATAAAATGTATCATCCAAGGGAGAATCATAAATTGGATCGTCAAAAAAAAAAGTTCTTATTTCCCCAACTCATCAAATGAGTTGGAGAAAAATCTTGGATAACACGGTATGTCTTATGGGAAGAAGTGTAGATAGTTTGTGAATCAATGAACGCCACCACTCTTCACATATTAGTCATGCTAACCACATTCTCTTTGGAATTTGGTTCAATAAACTTTTTATTTTATTGGTAGAAGAAGTGGGCTTGTTTTGAATTTCTTGGATTGGTTGATGATTAGGAAAGGGGTCTTTATAGATAGTTAAATGAACATTTTCTTGATTTAAGGGTTGAGTTTTATCATGTGACTTATAGTCTTTAAAATCAATCTCATAAGATTGTTGATGTTTATAAATAATGGAATCATGATCAAAATTTGGGCCAAGAAGAAAGTCCATGGCTAAATTTTAGAGCTATGTATAAGTCTCATGAGTGTGACCCCAACTATTATGAAACCAACAAAACTTATTAAGATCATACCATGATTTCATAGGTCAAGTAGGGTCAAAATATTAAGGGAGAGGCTTGGGTAGACATTTAAGCAATTCAGCTAAGGATAAAGGCTTATGGACATTAATGTTTCTTCTTTAGAAATGAGGATTAGTGAATTGTTGAGAAGGAAATGGTTCTGAAGAAGGGGTAGGAATGACAAATTGAACATCATGAATGGTGTCATATGAATTGGTAACATTATCATTGGTAATATTGTAATTTTTATTCTTTACTAATAGGTGAGGGCCCATAGAAGGTTGGGGCAGCTTAAATTGGTGCATGAAGAAATCTTATCTTTTGCCCTGATCGATAGCCTCCTCCAAAGTATGTGGAAAAAAGGGTACGGATTTGATATTATAATTTAGGAAATAAAGCATTTGTAAAGAGATGAAAGAGATTGTCATCCATCATGTTATGTTCACATTTATTTGACAAATTTTTACATCACTTAAAAAAGGCTTGGATAGTTTTGTTTTTGTTTTTTTTGAAATTGATGAAATGGGCCAAAGTGTTCTCTAGAAGATCACTAGTTTGAAATTTTTGAACTAAAGAATTCACTAAGTCCTCCAAACTAGTGATAGAGTGTGTTATAAATTGATTGTACTAATCTAAGGCATCACCCATGAGGGTTTTGGCTAAGATTTTCATAGTGATAAAGGTATTTAACTTGACCCAATCCTTGTAAATATTTCAAAATGTCTTGAGGTGAAGGGTAGGATCAGTTGATTCGTTGTAAGAAATTGTAGGTGTTATACCACCAATGTCAATGTTAGCAATTTGGGTGGTAAGAGGTTCATTTTTTAAATATTTTATGACTTTGTTGACTAATGGAGGTTGAGGAATGAGATTACCTTGAGAATATCAAAGAGGGGAAGAGGAAAACTTTAGTTATGTGTGCCCCAAGCCATTGGTTGAGGATTGGATTAAAGATTAAAAACGTGGTTTTTCATTCTCATCATTTGATTCATATTGTGAGCTTGAAATGTGTTCATTTGATTGAGAGTTTGTAACAATAGTTGATGAGTTTGATTAGTGTTATTATAAGAAGTAGTATGCGTGTTTGTGTTGGTATGAGTGGCTTGGGTACCACTATTAGAATTAATATGAGCTTGAGAAGAGTTATGAGAATTTGAGGCACTAGTGGCAAAATTTTCTTATGAGGAAAAAGATGGATTAGTAAATGGTCGAGAAGACCAAACACTAGAAGCATGAGTGCCTTAGGTGGAAAATGATGAACTAGTGGAAGGATTAAGGATAGTGGATCTTATAAGAGGCCAACTAGATGTAGAACCTGCCATGTTAGTTGAGATACTAGGCATGGAGGTAGAAGAAGTTAAATAATAAGATGTCATAGCATAAGGAGTCAAGATTAAAGAAAGAGGTTGAGAAGAAAAGAAATAAATGCCCTCAAATCTAGTTGAGAAAGTGGGAGTAGGAGAATGAGGTTCTTCAACTTGATGGCTAATCATGAGGTTATAGATGGTGGAAGGATCCTTCCCTCTATGTTGAGGGAATTCTATGATAAATAAAAGCATTTCAAGAGTATACTCTAACTCAAGCTGATCCTCTAAGAGAAGAGGAGGGTTTTCATGCAAAGAAGTATGAGGAGGGGTCTTGCAGTCCATCATGTGGGTCGCAATATGAACATTACTAGCACTTACAAAAGGAGCCCTACTTTATCTATGGGAGACCCTATTAGGATTGGTAAATTCCATCATGTCTATTTATTGAACTTCAATGTTAACACCAAATAGAAAGTCCATCATGAAAGGAAAAGAGGCAATATGAGAAAGCAAATAATCAAAAAATGACTGACAACAGTACTAGGTTGACCTAGTTGACATAATGAAAAATAAGGACTATAAAACTATAATGGGTCCATAAGATCAATCTAGTTCAATGAACAATGATTAAAAAAAAGAGGTAAAGGTGCTGTAAATAGCACTAGGTCAACTAGGTCAACCTAGCACAATGTATAGGGGTTGAAAATATACTAGGTTGATAGGGTCGACCTAACACAATAGATAGGGAAAAAATGAATGCTGATAACAAGCTATGAACTAAAGCAAGATAATTATAAGTAATATAAGAAATAAAAAAATAATAAAAGGGAAACAAACAATCAATTAAATTGATGTTGGCTAATCCAATTGTTACACACAAAGTAAAATCTTACACTAGTGCTGGCTAATGCAAGAGTTTTCACATATAATTGATTAAAGAGCAAGCAAACAACTTGAAAGTAAAGCTAGCTACTTGGTCAACCTAGAATGTTGATTAGATTATTAATAATGATTTTAAGTGTAAAGGGAGATTGACTATAAGCAAGATATTAAATATAAATCTAAGGATAGTTTCAGGTAAGTTTAAGATGAAAGGGACTATAGTGGCAATGATACAGGCTTGGTATTTGGGCCTACCCCTTCACTTCACACACCACAACGATAAGGGTGTCAGGTGCTTAGACAAAATATACCATAAACCATGCTTTATACTTGACTAGAGCATTAAATCAGCACCCCCCTTGGTGATGAAATCCAAGTAGGTTGGCCTAGGTAGTCAAATGTTTAAATTCTTGTTGATGTTTATGTGATTTTGTTGTATGTACAAAAGAATAGAAATAGTGCAACTAAATGATTAATTAAAAACCACTTAATTAGACTATGTGAGCTATTTTAAGCATGAAAAAAATAAAAAAAAAAGATTTGATTAACATATAAGGTTAATTCAAACTTTGAAACAAGGTATATTAGAGAAACTATATGGACAATCATACAGAATAGGGTTGACAAGATTAAACCTGTATTATGGAAGCAAAGTTTGAAAATGAACTAGGTCGGTCAAGTCAACCTAATTATTTTAGAAAACATAGAACACAAAACTAGGTCCATAAGGTCAACCTAGTTGACTATGTAGGGGAAGTTTTAAAGATTGTAAACTATGAAAGGAAAGTTGATCTGGGAAACAATTCAGGTGATGGGTCTATCCCAATTGATGATGGAACTTTTGGGAGCCATAAATTTTGCACCATAGCTCCAATTGACTCACCGTTTGAACCATTGGAAAGCTAAGAAAGAGGAAAATGTGATGAGATGGCATCAAGATCTTCTTGATGAAGTTTAAACCCTAAAAACCCAATGGAAGTACCCCAAATTTCAATTTTAGTAGTGTAGTCTAAAAATAATAAGTTTCTAAAAATAATAATTCCTTGAATTCTGTATAGTTGTAAATCATGGAAGTCAAACCATTTCATCTCCCTCAAGATTGGTGACCTTCCACATCCTCCCCCCACCTTCAAAACATGTATAAATGAAGATATAACCTGAAATCGAAATCAGACATCTCTTTTTAGAGATAAGCATATGTTTGGATCTATAAATTTTATCAATAAGACCTCTTCTCAGAGATAAGCATATGTTTGGATCTACAAATTTTATCAATAAAACATCTCTTCTTAGAGATAGAATTATTTTAATTATTTTATTTTGGTTTCTTGAATTATCTTTCAACCAAAACTTTCAAGTTTTGGATCAGTGGTATCAGAGCTGTTTGTCTTTAGAGTGTATGGTCTCGAGGATGAGGTTAAATTATAGGAAGCTTGGGTGGAAAATAGAACTAGCAGACTATCCACCTATTTGCTCCAAATGACTTCAAATGGTGAATAACACCGAGACATATGATCCTTTTAAGGAAATGTTGAATGAAGCCCTCCAATAGGAGCAAGAGTAGATATTACAATAATTCACTTAAATTATCCAATAAATCTCTATGGGAAATTCAGGCTCCTCATCTGCACCCCCACATCCTTTCAGTGCCCCAACACCCGTCAAGGTTCATGTGAATTTTGATATCCCTACATTTGAAGAAAAAATCAATGCTAATGCAGTAGAAAATTGGTTGGATTAATTGTCATCTTATTTTTCTAAAAATAAATTCACCGATAATGAGAAGATCACTTTTGCTCTTTTGAAAGCATCATGCCCTGTCAAAAATTGGTGGGAAGTGTAAAAAAAGAGATTCAGTGCAGACGATATTGGCCTTGAGATGGAACCTACCTGGGATGATTTTATAGAAGTTATAAAGGAAGAATACTACCCCATTAGAGCATATGATGATCTGTATATAGAGTGGTAACAACTTCGCCAAGGTAAGGAATAGTCTGTTCAAGATTACATTGACATTTTTCTTTCTCTATCTGCAAGATTGGACATCCAAGAAAGTGAGACACACAAGGTTCTCAAATATTATGGTGGACTATAATGGTACATACGGGGAGAAATGGAACTCTTCAATTTGGAAACCATCGATGAGGCATACAAGTTCACAGTGAAGATTGAGCAGAAGCATGGAAGAATGAATATAAAGAGTCAACGTTTAAAATGGAAAAGTGACAAAGAAGGTCAAACATGAGGCCAAAATTGGAAGCAAAAGGAAGGAAAGACTGGGAAGTGGTGTGATTATCACAAATCTGGAACTCACTCCAAAGAAGAATGTCAAGCCATCAAGTCCCTACTTTCTTAGTCACAATCCTCAACATCCACTACTTTACCTCATACAGACCCTATAGTTGAAGAGGTTGAAGAAGAGATTATAGATGCTAAGCTTGAAACCATTATTGCTTCATCACAAACCCATAAGGAGAGTCTAGACGATAAGGAAAGGTTGTTTCATTCTAAATTATGGGTGAAAGGTAAGCCTCTACATTTCATTCTTGATAGTGGAAGTCAAAAGAATTTAATCTTTTCTAATATTTTGAAAAGCCTAAATCTATCCATGAAGCCTCACCCAAAACCATACAGTATTGGATGGTTGAGTCTAGGGAGAAACCTTTGTGTCACTCACCAATGTCTTCTCTCATATGCAATAAAACCTTTCCAAGATGAGGTCTTATATGATGTGGTCAATCTAGATGTTTGTGATGTACTCTTTAGTCAGCCATTCATGTATGATCGACATGGCATATATGAATCAAGAACTCAAAGGATTACTCTCACTCTTAGAACATAATGATATAGGGTACCAGAGGTACCACCTTCTACATCTGTCTCTCTGATTAGTGCCAAGAAATTTGTTCTCATGGTGGTCAAGCCACAATAATCTAAAAGGGCTAATGTTACATCCATGACTACAAAAATAAAAAAACAACATAAGTAAATACATATTAAGATGAAGATGTTCATGGCCTTCCATCCAAAGACTAATGGTTAGATAGAAATGGTGAATAATCGAGCCCTGTACAGTTCCATAAATCATAGTCCATTCCAAGTTTGCATCGGGAATAAAATAAAAGTAAAACTACCACACTTGATGACAAATATTGATGTAATGGGGACCATTACTTCTCAAGGAGGGAGGAATGATCTAGGCAATAATTTAGGTGACAATCTAGGTGACGGGTCTATCCCAATTGATGATGGAACTTCTGGGAGCCATAACTTTTACATAGTAGCTCCAATTGACTCACCATTTGAACCGTTTGAAATATAATAAAGAGGAGAATGTGGTGAGATGGCATGAGATTTTATTAATGAATTTTTACCCCAAAAAACCCAATGGAAATGCCCCAAATTTTAATTTTAGTAGTGCAGTCTAAAAATAGTAATTCCTCAAATTCTGTATTATTGTAAATCATGGAAGTCAAACTAATTCATTTCCCTCAATATTTGTGACCTTCCACATCCTCCCCCCACCTTCAAAACATGTATAAATGAAGATATAACCTGAAATGGAAATCAAACATCTCTTCTTAGAGATAAGCATATGTTTGGATCTACAAATTTTATCAATAAGACATCTCTTCTCAGAGATAAGCATATGTTTGTATCTGGAAATTTTATCAATAAAACATCTCTTCTTAGAGATAGAATTATTTTAATTTTCTTGTTTTGGTTTCTTGAATTATCTTTCAACCAAAGCTTTCGAGTTTTGGATCAAAAGTATAGAAATAGAAATATACATAGAAGTAGAAACTCACTTGAGTAGTTTAGAGATAAAGAGGAGAAAATTATTGATTTAAAACCTTGAATAGAACTATCAAAAACATACAAACTAGGTCGAGTTGGTTGATCAATAAATATAGAAACCTACTAAAAAATTACTAAAAATGCACTACGTTGACATGGTCAATCTAGTTGAGTAAATAAGAAGTCTAAAAACTAATAAAAACTACACTAGGTCAAACTAGTTGATCCAATTGTTTGAATAGAATTATAAAACTTTTAAAACCTATAATGGGTCAAGATAGTTGAGCTAGTTACCTATTCCTACAAACCTACGCATAGATATATATAAACTAGGTCGACAAGGTCGATTTGATACAGTAAAGATATGATTAAAATAATGACAAATATAAATGAAATAAGTGAAAGAAATCTTGTAAGGGTTTGATTCACATTGGGTTCACCAGAATGTATGTAATAAAAAAACATCATATCCATAAATCAACCATGGAATGGATGGGATAAAACACACCTACACTTATGATTGGGGAGTATATAATTGTTAATCAGGAGCATGACCAATGTGAGAATCTCCTAGACCTGATTAAGGGATATCTTGTCACAATAAACTATGTGAGATAGGGTTCCAAAGCCTATAGTATAACACAATCACATAAAAACCCTAAAAGAGTCCTATGATTTAATATTTCACTAATCTAATAACAAGAAAAACAAATCTAATCTATTGGGCACTAAAGCCTGTGGCATAAAATGGGGGTTAAAAACAAAACAAATAAACAACTAAACTAAACATGTATAGAAAATATATACTCATGTCAATGTATATAGAATCCTAATACATGGAAGATAATAATACATAATATCTATCTATCTATCTACTCTTACAAAGGGGGAATGAAATTAGGAATACTTACCTTTGAAGATGAACTCGCCAAGCCTCAATCTCCCCCTAGTCAAAGGTTCTTCATAACAGATTATCATTATATGTAAGGATAACTAAGATAGATCAACTTCAAGCTACACAACCTATCTAATCATCCCAAATACTAATCCACAAGATGAGATCAAAGCTCTAGAGAAAGTATTGAAACTTACAGCTTTATGGCCCAAGTAGAATGGTTAATAAGCAGATGTTTGTTTGAAATCATTCATTTAATTCTTCACTCTTATCAAATGGTGGTAAAGGACCTTGTATATATTGTAATATCTTAACATAAAAACATTCAAGAACATCGGCTATGCTATGTCGACCTAGTCAACCTATCATGTTTTTGGGTCTAACTCACTAGGTTTGTGCTAGGTCGATTGAGAGGCCAACAAACCAAAAGAGAGAAAAAGTCCCTAAACTATGCTAGATTGACCTGGTCAACCTAACACAACCAACAAGTCAAAAGGTTACTAAGGCAAGAAATAAAGGACAAAACATAACAAGTGATAGGAATGGTTAGGAATGAGGAGAATAAGCATGGGTTCAATGGTTTCAAGAGGCTAGAGTGTGGATGGCAAGTGAAAAAAAGAATGATAATATTATGAAGCAACAATGGTTACCCACCCCTTTATTGGTGTACCCCTTAAGGCATGCATTCAGAGAGAATGAGACTCAATAAGTTCTTGCAAGATACACAGTGTTAGTAATCAATAAAAGTTAAAAATATTATGTGTGTACACCTTTCATTAGTTTAGTTTGCTTACAATGACTCATATCAATCAATATTGAAGATGGATCCATTTGAGGTATTTTATGGAAGGAGATGTAGAACACCAATTAGTTGGGAAATTTTAGAAAAAAGGGTAGTCTCTAGACCTGAGATACTTTCAAAAATGGATGAACAAGTCATGACAATCAGGTAGAGGTTAGCAAACGCCAATGATAGATAAAAAATTTATGCTAATCTAAAGAGAATAAGGCATTTTTTTTAGGTGATATAGTGTTTGTACAAGTTAAGATTGAGAAAATCTTGATTAAATTTAGGAAGTCTACAAAAATTTCATCAAGATATGTAGGACCCTTAAAGGTTTTAGAAGTGGTCAATCTTGTAGTGTATAGGCTTGCATTATCATCAACTTTATCTCTTTTACATAATGTCTTTAATGTGCCTTATCTTAAAAATTATGTTACTGATCCTTCACATGTGTTAGATTGAAATGTTTTGTAGGTTCTGAATCCTAGGGTGGTCATGGTATAATCAATTATAATAATTAACACTCACAAACTCAATTTTTTTAATAGATAAGTGTCATAGTGCAAGGTCCAGTGGGACCAATATTATGAAGATATTGCCACTTGGGAGGACTATGATGAGTTTTATAGGGTATTTCCACATTTGTTTGCTTGATTTGATGCTGTATATTATTTTATTTTTTGTTGAATAATGTTTTAAATTTAGAATTTATGTTTGAAATAATGTCATCAGGATGATGACCAACTTTAGGGGGGAAGGATATCACATCCCAATTTCTCTCTAAGATGAATAACTTATTTTATCCATAGATTATTATGGTTTTTAATTTATTAATGATTTTTTTATTAATATTTAAATCATATACTAATTATGAGATAGTTATGTGTTGCTTAATTTAAATGATTGGTTTGCTATGATATAGCTATACTTTTATACTCTATATATTATGATCATGTTTGTTAATTAAATAACATTATTTTATGGATATATATGTGTTTTAGGATAACTACCTTCATTATTGTGAGGTGGATGCAGGACAAATCCATCCCTTAGAGTGTGATGAAGGGAGAGCATCATCAGAGAGGGTAGTGTAGATGGAGATGTTGGGAGATGACATAAAGCAAAACTAGAAACCTATGTACACACCATAAGAGTATATCATATTTTGTGATAATTGTTTGAGTGAGATAGTTGTGGTATGCTTTGTTTTCTATTGTGATATTTTGTGTTCTCATATCATTTTATGTGATTATGTGATTTCACTAATATATATGTTGTTGATGTTATTAGTTAGTTGATTTGATAAATATGTACCTAACTATTTTAACATGATTTATTACGATGTTGTACATGGTTAAATATTTATTTAAAATGCTTTTGGATTCTTTATTAGAAATAATAGATGTATGTTGTTACTTAATTGAGTCAGTTTGTTAGTGACTATTTACATTTAAAAGGTTACTATTATTGATTTTACTAGTAATATAAACATGTAAAAGACATAATGAGTTATAAGCACTTTGTTAAGTATTAACATAATACAAGGTGTTATAAAATAATATCATTGTGAAATAGTTGTATAAACATCATTGTGTTTTTCAATTTTTTTACCAAAGCATATGGTTACTATTTAAACCTAGAGGGTTAACTTATGAGTTTGAGGTCAAATACATAATGTTTGATTTAGATGACTTAGTAATGATTACAATAGTTTTTTGAAATTCATATTTATTTTACCTATGCTATATAGTCATTATGATTATTGGATAGTCAATAGTTGACATTGCATAGAAACATAGTGAATATGACTTATCATTTAGTCAGTTTGTGTAGGCTAAGTGAAGTCTACGTTTAAGTAAAAAAGCATGTAAATATTTTATAAAGGATATGTAATGATAATTTTAATGAATCATTGGCAAGTTTCGAGATGATTAGGGTTTCTGATCACTCATTGATTTTATTTAGCCATCATTCTTGCAAAAATCACGAGGGGAGTTGGTTATGGACTGCATGAGAAATGGTGGTAGATTGTAGCTTAGTTGGGATTTTATTAAGCTATTCTGGCATGCATATTTTTAATGGGTTTTGTCTGTCAAGAATGGAGGAGAAAGTGGTGATGAGTAAGAGGATGAAAATGAATAAAGAAAAGAAGAAAGAAGACTGGGAGGCATGCACATGGGGAGTAACACGCAAAAAGAGAAAAATAAAAGGTATTTGGGCTAAAAAAAGAGGATTTCCAACTTTCTTGGCAAAATAAATAACTGTAACAGGTTGTTAATGTATTTCAAATTCTCAAGTGATATGTTTGATATATTTGTGGAAAATAATTAAATTGGGTTATAGGTTTCATTTGTTTTGAAATGAGTTAAAAAAATAAAAAGGGGCTATATATAGGGCCCTATGGATGGCTCAACCATCCACATAACCCTACATCCAACCCCATAAACTAAAAGGAAAAGGGGTAGGGTTGTAGATGTTTACCATGTTTGTATACACCCTATTAAATCTCTATCTTTAATCCTTTTTCAATTCATAAGTCCTAGAAAATGCATTGATTGATTATCACATTTTAAAGGCATTTTGGATAGGGTCTTATGATTCAATTTTTTTTATTGAACTAGTCTCAAGACATAAGCTTAGTGCTCAACTTTGGTGAATTCTAATTGGGATACATGGTGTTCGACTATGTATATACTTAGTTGAAAATTTTGGGTTAAATACATAATGTGTTTTTAATACATATTGACTGTGAAATTGTATATATCATTACATGTTTTTAAAATGGTTTGACTATATATATATATATATATACGTTGACTTGTATATATGTAAATATTTAGGTCTAATGATCGATAAAATTATGTGTGTGTGTGTGTGTGTAAATACAAATATATAAATATAAGGTCAAGGTTTCATTTAAATTCTATTAGTAAAGATTTAACATGGTTTGATATGGGTATGGGATATATGCTCAGTGCTATTTGTAAAAGCCCATAGCTTATACTATTTGATAAATGTGGAATTTATCCTATATATAGTGTCTTGGCTGAATTACATTATCAATTAAACTTTATATTTAGGGACTAGATTATGTTTTAAAGGCTGAGTTATATTTATAATGTTTCATGTTGGGGGATCACAAGAACAACACTATTCTGATCCCACTTTGTTAGGATCTTGCTCCTCATAAAGAGCACAATATGATTACCAAATATAAGCAATTATAAATGTGTAAATAACCAGAAATACAAGTAACTAGAATTCACCAATAGCACATAATATGAGAGACAATACACTATCTTGTATTAACACTTTACAGAAAAGAATACAATAAAGAGCCACCACACTCTTCCACCTTACAGAGGCTTCCCACACCTCAAGTGTACAGTAATTCTTCTACAACACTCTCCTATAAAAAAAATGGTCCCAACAACCAACTCACAAACAGAATTGGTGTTCACCTCTCCAACTAGTCAGTAATAACCCTGCCAGTTCACCAAGCACTCTATAGTACTTCAAGTTGATCTCCCATGAACTTGTAACCTACAATTCAACAAACCATACTCACACATGTAGATCTCCTATGAGCTTGCAACAACCTGCAACTCAATGATCTTACACTTAGAAGGTCCTTGCCTTCCTTAGCTTGTACCTTTACAATACATGCCAATGGGTCTATAAATAGATCCCAGACTTAAACAATAACTTAGACTCTTAATTTAGACAATTATCCTCACAACTCAAGACTCTAACTGGCTTTTACATGCAAACACTTCGTTCACTTAACTAACTATCCGTGCAACGAACAGTTTTGGAACACACAGGCGACCGATGCCGGTCCCTACTTGCCTAGTTCTGCAGACGTCGGCCGACTCCCTACCGTCGCCGGTGGCCTTCTGCACTGGTCATGACCGATGTCAGTCCTACTGCCGACGCCGATGCTTTTGAATCTCAGCAACCTTCTATTCCTTCAGTTTGCAAAGAGTTGAAGCTTTTAGCTCCACAACTCAACAATCTCCCACTTGGAGATAAACAACTGCAACCTGTACCTGTACTTGTACTTGTACTCTATCTAGTTTGTTCCCTTCGCTTTGTATCCCTCCTCAAGATCACTCTTGAAGACCAACTACCACAAACCTGTAGTGAAAAACCTATCATCAAAATCACCTGCCACATCCACATCTACAAACCATGTAAAAAATAACCTGAACCTGCATAACATGTGCACCTGCTGCTAGTCCCTGTAAGAATCCACTGAACTGTCCTCCAATGGTTCTCTCTTAGATTGGCTCCAACTTGTGACAACTCCCACTGCTTGGGAAAACTTAGGTTTAGTACATACCATGCACTTAACCTCATTATATGAATCAAGAACCTGTTCTGTGAACTGTCCAACCAACGGCGTGCTAACCGGTCTCACACAATCATCCTGAAACAAAGTCAACAAATGACCTACCATGTCTCTAAAACACACTCATGCCAAAGAATCTTGCTGCTCCCAGATTCTCCATGACACACACCTGAACTAGCTTTACCTTTAGTTTAGCAATACCTGTATATGTAACCCTGCAACAAGCACATCATACAGTAATAGGATAATGTAGCTAATATTATCCAACCTGGTAAAGTGAAACACAATGATCAAACCTCCATTGCCCTGCAACTAATACAAGACCATATACCTTGATCTTCTATCTCACGTATCCATTTTTGCTCTTCTTCATCCTGAACATCCATTCGTCTCTCAGTGCTTACTTCCAGCTGGCCACTCTACCCAAAACACCTATTTGGTTCTCCTCCAAGGAATCACATCCTCATGCATGCCAAGCTCCCACTATTTCTTGGATTTACCTGTTCTGCTTCTTCAATAACTTCCTGGTCCTATGCCATAAGTGAGCAACAAGTAGTGTAAAGAAGGGAAATGACAAATTTAAGAACTTACGCCTTCAGTCCTCTATATGGGCACTTGAGACACCTTGACAGCTTGCTGTCCACCCAAAATTCATCTCAATAACTGATGCCGGTCACATCTCAGTCTGCACCCGACTGATGTCAATTCCCTGCAACTGCCCCCTTACTGACATCATTTTTCCCTGGTTGACGTCGATAGTTATCTGCCCTGAGTCACTGACATCAGGCTGCACATAGCCGATGTCGGTCCCTATCTGGACGCCGACACCGGTTTTCCTGTCGACGTCAGCCTCTGTGTTTTTCTAGTGAGACCTGACTTTTTCCCACGAGCTCTTTTTGGATCAAATGCTTCTCCAAAACACCCTTGCTCTGCTCAGAATTCTTCTGCATCTTGTGCTGAACTCTGTCCATCACCTTCTCCTTAAAAACCAAGGCTTTCCTATTCCTTTCACTAACATCAGATTCCTCAAGAAACGTCACCTTCTTCTTCTGCATACAAAAACCACGATCCATACCTTCCAAATCTGAAAGCATATCCTTTGACTCAAGAACAAGAATCTCCTTCTTGTCTATGTGACCAAGCCTGTCAAGCCACATCTCTGAATCTACAACTGAAGTAGATAACCCAGAAAGAGAGTCAGTAATACAAGTAGATAGATAAAGTGTACCTACTTTCTTACCTCTAGCTACAACAAGTGTACCCTTGGTAACCTTCCAAGAGTCTGCTGTGAGAGTTACTGTGCAACCCTCATCACCCAAACTTCTAACAGAAATCAAATTCCGCTCAAGAACTGGGACATGCATGACCTCCTTTAACACCCATGTGTTACTTGTCTGTAGTTTTAGCTTCACTTTCCCTTTGCCAACAATCTGACAAGGTTTACCATCCCCTACACAAATTTCTCCAAAGTCTCCCTGGACATACTCATGAAAAAATTCCCTATGTGGGGATGCATGAAAAGAGGCACCAGAATCTAAAACCCAAGATTCTACTTTATCCAAAGAACATACCAGAGCATCCCGTGCAGCGTAATCTACAACATCTACTTCTTCTTCATGTCCTTCATGCTGATCTTCACCTGATTTGCAATCTCTCTTTAAGTGCCCTTGCTTTCCACACTTCCAGCAGGTTATTCTGCCATACCTGGACTTGGATCTTCTGCCTATCTTGGACCTTGATCTCCCACACTCTATCTTCTGTCTTTACCTTCTTCTGCCTTCAACACTCAAAGCATTTCCTGATGATTCACCTGTGCTATTCCTGCGTATCTCTTCATTCAAGATCACACTCACAACATCATCCACTTTTAAGTCTTTTGAAGGAGACACAATATTAGAAACTGCCATTACCAAACCTTCCCAACTTTCAAGTAATGAACACAAGATTAAGAGAGCTCTAATTTCATCATCAAATACAATATTGACTAAACTTAACTAGTTTACCAAACCATGGAAATCACTAAGATGGCTATGAACAGATCCACCTTCTAACATTTGCAAATTAAATAAACGCTTCATAAGAAATACCTTATTAGAAGCTGAGGGTTTTTCATATAAATTTGCCAAAGATTCCATCAACTCCACCGTTGTCTTACACTGTGATAAGCTAGAAATCACAGATGATGCAAGACTCAATCTAATAGATCCCAGAGCCTTCTGATAAAGAACCTCCCATTCTTCATCTTTCATATCTGAGGGTTTGCAATTAACCCCTCTCAACGGTAAGTACAGATCTTTTTGATACAGATTAATCCTCAATCTGCATCCTCCACAGTTGGTAGTTCTTGCCATTAAACTTTTCCATTCGTAGCTTACTGTCTTCTACCATTGCTCAACTCCCACTCAAACAAAAACCCTGTGAGTAACCTGTAATCAAAAAACACACTAACCAGATCTAATCCAATCTGTTAGTATCCCAACCAACAACTCTGATACCACTTTGTTGGGGGATCACAAGAACAACACTTGTTCTGATCCCACTTTGTTAGGATCTTGCTCCTCAGAAAGAGCACATTATGATTACCAAATATAAGCAATTATAAATGCGAAAATAACCAGAAATACAAGTAACTAGAATTCACCAATAGCACAGAATATGAGAGACAATACACTATCTTGTATTAACACTTTACAGAAAAGAATACAATAAAGAGCCACCACACTCTTCCACCTTACAGAGGCTTCCCACACCTCAAGTGTACAGTAATTCTTCTACAACACTCTCCTACCAAAAAAAATGGTCCCAACAACCAACTCACAAACAAAATTGGTGTTCACCTCTCCAACTAGTCAGTAATAACCCTGCCAGTTCACCAAGCACTCTATAGTACTTCAAGTTGATCTCCCATGAACCTGTAACCTATAATTCAATAGACCATACTCACACATGTAGATCTCCTATGAGCTTGCAACAACCTGCAACTCAATGATCTTACACTTAGAAGGAACTTCCTTGCCTTCCTTATCTTGTACCTTTATAATACATGCCAATGGGTTTATAAATAGATCCCAGACTTAAACAATAACTTAGACTCTTAATTTAGACAATTATCCTCACAGCTCAAGACTCTAATTGGCCTTTACATGCAAACACTTCATTCACTTAACTAACTGTCTGTGTAATAAACAGTTCTGGAACACACAAGCGATCGACGCCGGTCCTTGCTTGCCTGGTTCTGCCAACGTCGGCTGACTCCCTGCCGTTGCCAGTGGCCTTCTGCACTGGTCACGACCGACGTCGGTCTTGCTGTCGATGCCGATGCTCCTGGATCTCAGAAACCTTCTGTTCCTTCAGTTTGCAAAGAGTTGAAGCTTTTAGCTCCACAACTCAACATTTCACTGTATATTTATTTTTATAATAGATATGTAAGTCTGAGATAGAGAAATTAATTCATAAATCAAATAAGTTTTGTAGTCTCTATACAAATTAAATTAGATGATATAATATATATGGATTGGTTATTGGTTTCCAACTTTACCACTTTTTGGACTATGTAAACTTTGAAACTAAGATACATAGTCACATATTTCATAATGTTTGATATAAAATGACTGTGTGTATGTCTTTGATCATATTTATATGCAAGATAATCAAATGTTAATATGAATCGATTTAAATTGAGTAATTTGAATAAACAACATTGGAGGGTAAATGGTTGGATGTTTATGAATGGCAAATCACATAAAATTTTGTGTGTTTTTAGTTAAACAAGTATATTACGAATTATCTAGTTTATAAAAGGGATTTGGGATTGTTTTGTTAGCTGGATGTAAATTAGAGTATATGAAATACTCTAAGACAATAGACAATGGATGTCTTCTTAGAGTATACTGTATACAATAAAATAATTGTATTGTATGGAAATTGTACTTGAAAATTCTAAATATATATACATGGTATAAATTACATGGTTGTTGAATATGTTATAGATCTGAAAAAGATTATGAAACATACACACACACATGTTCACAACTGTGTTATGTTTGAAAACATTATTACCATAACTGAGTAAAGTGGGTGCTTGTATATATTTTAATATTTTTATAAAGCATTAAAATATGGTATTTAATGGTTTTCGATATAAAGCATATTAATATGTAATGACTATATTTTGTTATATATGTGGAATATGAAAAAATAAGTAATTTTGTGTTTTTAATGTTTTTTTCAGGGATGAAATAACATTAAAAGTTACTTTGTAAATAGGGTAATTGGGAGTCTAAATAAATCATTACCCAGATGAAATGTTATATTAATGACTATTGTTGATTTTGTTTATTATTCTATAATAAACTAGATGATATTGAATTCAATACATTACCTTTGGCATACTAAATATGTATATTTAATATTTATGTACTTATCATATTTGTATCAAATAAAAATAAATATTTTAAATGAATTTTTTGGTTTGTATATTAAGTATATTTTAACCAAATCTCTTATTTATGATACTAAATAAGTAGTGGATGGATTCCACTGGCTTAATTAGCACTATCAATTTCAAGATGAGGAGTAATATAATTGAGTGGTGTGTATGAAATTGACTAATCCTATAGATAATTAATTATTAAAAGCTTTGGCTAAAGTAATGTTATAATTAAACATTATTATTTCTTATATTGATATAGTTTTCATATTTATGTAATATTATGTTAGAATGGATTTCTTTATGGTACACATTGAGTAGTAGATATCTACAACACATGGGTTTTGGTTTGTCACCCTAGATTCTCACACCATCATTATCTACCTGTAGACACCGAAATCGTGTCGACTCCCCTGGTCCTTCCCCGTCTTATTCTTCTTCGCCTATCGAATCCTTGTCGATCACTTGTTTCACCAACCTTGACCCTGGCAGCATGTAAAGATGAGCACAGAGCTAAAACTAGACTCTATACCCATTATGCATCTGCCGACGTCGGTCTTTACCCGACCGATGTCACCGACGTCGATCACTTATCGGCCGACGTCGTCAATCCTGCCGACGTCGGTCACCTTCCCCTGATCCGTTATCAGTTACCATTCGGTTTCCCGAAACGGTTGACGAACCGTTTCTGGAACCGTCCCCGTCCCCCGCCTTCATCAACCTCTGCCAGCCATTTGAGCCAGGATCCCCGAACGCTATCCAGAAACTCCAAGCAACCAACCTGCGAATTCCTCCATCAACCTGCGAACTCCGAGCAATCATCAACACTACGACATCAACTAATCTGCACACCATGGCTTTCATCGCGTCTTCTACCAGGTAAGTATTATTCTGTTTATTTCATTTCTTTCTTAGTTATTATTTATCAGTTTTGTTACCCCCACCTCTGTCTCGACTCCCCCAGACTCTCTCAGACCCTGTCCCGACTCTCTCAGACTCTATCCCGACTCTGTCCAAAACCCTGTCCCGACTCTGTTCAGACCCTGTCCCGACTCTCCCAGACTCTGTCCCGACTCTGTCCAAAACCCTACTCTGACCTTATCAAACCCTACCCTGACCTTATCAGACCCTGTCTCGACTCTGTTCAGCCCTGTCCCGATTCTGTCCCGACTCTGTTCAGCGCTGTCCCGAACCTGTCCAGACTTTCCCAGAACCTACCCCTACCGACGCCGGTCACTACCTCGACCGACGACGGCACCTCAACCGACGTCGGCACCTTCCTAACCGACGCCGGCATCACAGAGACCGACGCCGGTGATTGTGCAGAATAGTGCTGCATATCAGGTACGCTCTTTATTTTTCTATCATTTATTTCTGTCATTATCATCTACTTTCGTCCAACTTTCTACTCTTTTTTATCAGTGGGTTGATATCCTTCTAGGGAGTCTTCGTACTTCCGGGATCGGGCGTTCGCCTGACAACCCACCATATCTTTGACTAACGTCTTTCCGTGTTTTAGTCTCTTTTCTTCGCAGGTGTCATTCCTCCACAGCCAAAGAGGAGAATCTTTCAACGTCTGATTTCGGTGCGCATGACTTTATCAGGTACTTCTAGCCTTAACCTTTTCTTTCAGTTTCTTATTTCTTCTTTGAATGTAGAAAGCAATTTTGCATTAGAAACATTTTGGCACGCCCGGTGGGACCCTAAGTCCTCCTTGGGTTCTTTCTTTCTTTCGTTCATTTAAGCATTAGGTTTCTTCCTTTTCGCCTCCTTTCGTCTCTTCTTAAACAACATCATAAGCAGAACTAAAACGAACATTTCTTTCTTTCTTGCATTTCTAGACTAGCTAAACTCATATTCTTCGACTCTTTCTCCATTCGTCTTCATACGAACAAACATTTCGACTTGGACATTAAAACACTTTGCATTCATCTTTGTTTGCCTGCATCTTTTAGACCACACATAATAATTAAACCGCATATTGAATTAACCTAGATCACTTCATGTTACATGACCAAACCACCTGCACAAAACAAACATAAAACTTACCTGAGACAGGGCCCGACTGGGATTTCATCCCCCAGCGGATACCTTACCCGTCCCGGTGACCCTACTTGGATTTCATCACCAAGGGGGAAGCCCACTCCGTTCTCTGGCGGAGTATAATCTCTAGGCGAGGTATATCTTGGCTAAGTGAAACCAGCTAACCACTGGAATCGTGAAGTGAGGGGAGCTTGCTCCTTAGCACCAGGCCACGTACCAGACCCTAACACAGACTTCTTGAGCACCATAACAAAACCCGAAACCATCCATAGACTGCTTCTTCTAGGACTCATTTTTTAGCCAATCTTCCTCTACACACACATTCTAAGGCATAAGCCACTATAATCCTAATAATTTACTTCTAGGGTTTTAGGATCTGCTTGTGTCTTCATCTTTTTGGTTCTTATCTGCTTGTTTGAGCTTGTGAGGACGTTCTCCCTTGCCTTGAATGGTTCTGACTCGTAGCCAAGCCAAGGCTCTAGTCGATCACGCGAGGCATCATCCTCTTCCATCTACCCCGCCTACAACCAACCCTACAATGGAGTTCAACTCGAAAACTGAAAGAACTCCTACCAGACCATCTCTGCCCCAAACGCCTATTATTCCAGAAGGGGACCAAGACTTCGCACGATTCTTGGACCTCAATACTAAAGCCCTGCAACACTATCTCGCGAATAGCCAAATGCGAGACCCCTTTAGCAATCCAATTTATGGAATGCCGACTTCTCTCCTCGCAACTGCGGTCGTATCAACAACGTCCGTAGTCCAACCCTTAGACACCCAGGCTGTTGCCTCAACCAATGACCAACCTTTCACCAACCATCCAAGTGTGGCCTCTCCTTCCGTCGTTGGGCCCACTTTCACCGGGGTTTCAGCCCCCAATCAATCTCAGTCCACTCAACCACTTTCTACCCCCTTTCAAAACCTGGTCGTCTCTATTCCGCCCACTCTTACTCCTATCAACACTAGGGTGGCTACCCATCCATTAGCCCATGTTACCTCTAACCAACCTCCCATGACAACATCAAACCTAGCCATATCTTCCATCCAACCATCCCTAGTCACTTCTTCCGTCCCTACGACTAGTCATCCGTACGTTGCGCCCTTATTGGTACAACCGACTACGTCGTATATCTCTTCCAGCCTCTTTCAAGCGCCTCACAATCTAGGAAGTGCTCCATCTACCAATTCGTCAGTATATATTATCAAGATGCTGATGGATAAAATGTCCAACCTAGAGACCTCTATTACCGGCTCACGCAACACTCTCTCGTACGAACAAATCTGTAATGAGCCCATTCATCCTTCCGTCCCCATCAGACCATATCCCAGCCAGTGGGAACTTCCTAAGTTTTCTCGTTTCTAGAGTAAGGAAGACCCACAACAACATTTACGGGCATTCAGACATGCCTGTTACCTTATCGCCCACGACGATGCGTTGCTCTTACGCACGTTTCCCATGTCTCTCTCGGGTGCTGCACTTGACTGGTACAGCTCTCTTCCCAGCCATTCCATCCTCACATTCACTCAGCTGGCCCAACTCTTCCTCGATCATTTCTCCATCAATATCACCAAGAAAGTCTCCATCACAGACCTCTATTCTATTCGCCAGTTTGAGGATGAATCTATTGCTGATTTCATCGCTCGGTGGAGGGGCCTTATCAATCAACTTTCATTTTCTTTACCTCAGCCTGAGCTTATTGAACTTTTCTCTCAAGCCTGTGCTAGACATATTTCTTCTACCTTGAGGGTTCAAACCTTCCACACTTTTGACGAGGCCTTCACGATGGCTCGTAAACTTGAATTACATGCCGTTGAAGAGAATAAAGTCAAGTTGCAGAGTAAGAATCTCAACTCCAAAACCAATGACCCTTCTTCTAAACCCTCCTCGTCCAATCCTAAATCTAAAGCTTCAGCAAATGCTGTGGTTGTTAGATCTTCCTCTTCTTCGCCTTCAACTAATCAACCTGAACCATCCACGTCCATGAGCGCCACTCGTCAATTTCAGCAGAGATACATACAGCGACAGTTTACTCCACTTGGAGAATCATACGCGTCTGTGCTGGAAAAACTCGTCAAACAAGGGGCCATCAATCTCCCTCAGATTCGACCTCCACCACAATTTGATCCCTCACGCGCCATCCCTGCGTGGTATAGGGAGAATGACTTCTGCCACTACCACCGTGTTAAAGGTCATGACACGGGCAACTGTAAAACCCTTAAAAACATAGTTCAAGACATGTTGGAAAAGGGTGACCTCATCCTCGACAATCCTAACGCCCCTCCTAATCAGGGTATCGATATCTTCAAACAACCATTCCCTAATCATCCACCAACCCAAAACAACGTCTAGACCTTGACTGATAATACCCATGAACATAATATTCGAACAGTCAATACAGTCTCGCCCCTCATTTCTAACCAACTACAAGAGGTGAGTTCATCCATCAGTCCATCACATGTGGACGAACCTCTTTCTCCGGCTAGTTCTCCCTCAACTTCTCTCATTTTGGAGGACGCCTTGACCTTACCAGCACCACCAGTTTCACCATCTTCCTTCTTGCTGCCCATGGAGGACCCAACCTTTCCTACTCCTCAGCCACAAGTGGAGGGCACTATCATCCCTGCCCTTTACCCGCTTGAGGAGCTTCATTCACCAGTTTATTCTCCACCCAGGGAAGAACCTATCTCTCCTTCGTCTCCAACCAAACATGAACCTGTCACAACTTCATCCTGCTTTGAGCCCGAGACTACTACATCCGTCTCACCTTCAGTCCCACAACCATTGGCATCTTCTCAAGAGCCTAAAACTCATCCCGCATCTTCTCAGCCATTTTCCCGACTAGTGGAGAGACTCGAACTTCTCCCTTCTAGGAAAGTGGAACATCAGGGATTGTGGGACCGTCTCACAGCTCTTCAACAAGCCCGGGCCCTCTCATCTCATACCGCTAATCTACCCATGGCAGAACCTTCTAAGACTATCAACAAAAATCCGATCTCCACTTCCAAACCGTCTACGTCTTCATCAACTTCATCAAAACCAAAACCCTCATCTACTCCGCCTAAACCTATCAAATCACTTGGCGTTCGCCCCGTCTCCAACCTCACTCATCCACAAGTGAAGGTGGACTTAACCCAAACTTCAACTAATAGTAATCTTCAATCTAAATCTCAAAAGATTGTCAAACCACAGAGGCGAACGCCTCCTCTTCCGTCACCATTGCCCTCCATTTTGGGCCCGCATCCTTCAACCTTAACCAGAGTCCTTCCCGCTTCAACCTCTAACCAAAACCGGTTGCCTCCTTTGCTTCCTTTACCTATCAGGGCGATACCTCTCACGAAGAGTGTACCGTCTCCGCCTGTCATCACACCATCAACCCGGAAGGTGGTACGAAAACCTCCTCCCATTTCGCCCAAGCAACAGTCACCGACATCGCATACATCGATGAGCATGGACCCTTTAGTGGGCTCATACTCTTTGATCTTGCAACGACTTTTGCAAACTTCTAGCATAACTCTTCCACCCATCAAGCCCTTTCAACCTCTCGGGTCTAAACCTTCCTGGTTCGACGACACGAAGATTTGTTTATATCATCGTACACCAGGACATGACACTGAGACTTGCTGTGCCCTCAAGGCTGTCATTCGCCGTTATCTGGAGAAAGACACTCTTCTCTTTGAGGACACTTTCGACCGCCCCCCGACTCCTTCTCACAACCCTTCAACCTCTTCAAACTCATCCACATCTCATCAACCGGTTACAACCCCTACATCATCTTCACCTCCCATCTTTGAAATCAATGCCATTCACATCACCACTAGGTCACAAAAGGATAAGGCGAAAGAAAAAGCCGCCATTCCTTGGACCTACCCTTTTGTCAATCCACCTCAACCGCCTAAGCCTAAGATTTTTATCCTTGGCGCACCTCAACCCTCTTCTTCTTCTTCTTCCTCTTCCGGACCAATCCACGACTCCATGTTGAAACAGCTTCACCAGACGCCTGTGAAGATGTCCCTCTACGATCTCGTCCAAACCTCACCTCAACATCGTCAGGCCCTCATCCAAGCCCTGCAGGCAGCGGAGGTCCAACCTGAGAATCCTCAGCCACTTGCTGCCCTTGTCCACTCCTTAGCCCCTGTTGCCTCCATAACATTCAGCGATTCTGAGATTCTTACATCCAACATGGAAGATCAGGACATCGCCCTCTTCATCACTGCCTATATCGATCAGACATGCATTAAATGCGTTATGATCGATGGAGGCGCTAGCATCAACATCATCTCCACTCATGCCTTTGATCAGTTGGCTCTTCCCAAGAATTGCGTCTCCAAAATTGACGCGATCTTGCGCTCTTTCAACGACACTACTGCCATGACCATTGGCACAGTTATCCTTCATATCCGCGTTGGTCCACGCACAGTCCCAGAGCTCTTCTACATCATCGAAGGAGAGTTCCAATACAACATCTTGCTGGGCCGACCCTGGATCCGTGCCATGGCCTGTGTCCCCTCCACCCTGCACCGTTGTGTGAAGTTTGAGCATGACGGACAAGTCCACACCATTCCCGCTGACCCTTCGCCTTTCAAAACATGCAATACCACCTACTGTCCAAATGATGTCCTCATTCCTATCAAGCCATCAACCTCGGCACCGCCTCCATCTGCGGAAGCTTCAACCAGTTCACAACAGGCAGTCGCCCTTACACCTCCCCTTTAAGCGACAACCACAGATCCCATGGAAGACGTCTTTCAAAGACTTTCATTGGGAGAGTATCGCTTGTTGGCTTTAGACATGTTCCAAACTCTGCAAGAGTATGGACGCCTTCATCACAGCCCTAGCTACGACCATCGGATTGGGATGATCATACCTTATGGTCCCCCTCACCTCCGCACCAACCTCGTCTATGGAGGGCTTAATCAAGCTCCTACTGACGGTAATCCTCTTTTTTCACCCCAACCTTTCACATCAGATTTTTCGTTTCTTGGCAACCCCGCGTTTGCACATACTTACCTTTACAGGTGTGCATGGAAGGGTTTTGGTTTTGGACGCTATGAGCAGGGCTCCCATCAGCCTATCCAACCGCTCAATGATGACGACGCCAAGAAACGGTATGGTCTGGGATATCACGACCCCACTCAAGACCCTATAGACCTTTATCCTGAACCAATCCCTGACCAATCTCCTCCACACTCGCCTATTTCGCCACCTTCACCTACGGAGTCAGTGGTTTCCATTCCTCCTAGTTTTTTTTTTCCATAAACACCATTCGCCTGGACCCCTTGACTTATCAGCTCAATGGGGTATCCAAGTCTCTCCCTCTCATTCTTCCCACCATGATCGAAGATGAGTCGGCAACCATTCACACTGTCCATTGCGTTGACGATGACGCCATTCTTTCCTACATGGGCGCTGATGATTCTTTCATCCAGCGCTCCCTCCCTTCTGAGACCCAGGTTATGTTAAATGAATCAACCATTGACATCAACCTTCCTTCTTCTGATGTTCCTCATGTCTTAAAGATTGGCCAATCTTTAGACGCTTAGGAGCAGCTTGACTATACCCAGTTCCTCTCCGACCATAGCAAGGCCTTTGCCTGGACTTACAGTGATATGCCTGGCATTGACCCCACCATCATTACCCATAACATTATCACCAAACCAGAGGCTAAGCCTGTCAGGCAAAAGCTTCGAAAGATGCATCCTCGCGTTGCCCTCCTTGTCAAGGAGGAGCTTCAGCGTCTCCTTTCTGTCTCCTTCATCCAGCCTATCGACTATCCACAGTGGGTCTCTAACATCGTCCCAGTCACCAAGGCAACTGGGGGGATTCGGATCTGCACAGACTATCGTGACCTTAATCTAGCCTGTCCTAAAGACGACTTTCCTCTTCCTAACATTTACCAGCTCGTTGATCTTACGGCCGGCCATGAGATGCTATCTCTTATGGACGGGTTTTCAGGATACAATCAAATCCTGATTGCTCCGGAAGATCAGCACAAGACTACTTTCATCACCCCATGGGGGACTTTTTGCTATCGAGTCATGCCTTTCGACTTGAAGAACGCAGGCGCCATTTATCAGCTTGCCATGACCTACATTTTCCACGATCTCCTCCACAAAATCATGGAGGACTATGTGGATGACCTTCTCGGCAAATCCAAGCTTCACCGTGACCATCTGACCATTCTCAACATCATCTTTTCTTGTCTTCTTCAGTATCATGTTCATCTTAACCCTAAGAAATGTGTCTTTGGGGTCCTCTCTGGCAAGCTTCTCGGCTTCATCGTTTCCTTCCGTGGCATCGAGATAGATCCCACCAAGATTCGCGCTATCCTCGAAATGCCTCCCCTGACCAATCTCAAGCAGCTTTGCAGTTTGCAAGGCAAGCTCCAGTCCATTCGTCGTTTCATCTCGCAGCTTTCTGACCGCTGCCAACCTTTTCATCATCTCCTTAAGAAGGACGTCATTTTTACATGGGATAAGGACTGTCAAGAGGCTTTTGAAGCCTTAAAACGCTATCTGGTCTCTCCACCAGTTCTCATTCCACCTAAAGATGACCAACCCTTTTACCTTTATATCTCAGCCACTCACCATTCGTTAGGTGCCATGATCGCGCACCGAGACGAGCATCACCGTGAGCAAGCCATTTATTATATCAGCCGCACACTAGTCGACTATGAAACTCGGTATACCCATATCGAGAAACTCTGTTTGGCGTTAGTCTTTGCTGCTACTAAGCTTCGCCACTATCTTCTCAGTCACAAAACCTTTGTCATCACCCACACCGACCCTCTCAAATATATGCACTCCAAGCCATATCAGAATCAACGTATGGCTCGGTGGCTCATGCTGCTTGCTGAGTTCGATCTCGAATTCATCCAGCAGAAATCTATCAAGGGGCAAACCATCGCTGATCAACTAGCCAATGCCCCTCTTCCCGACACTCAACCTTTGCAGTGTGAATTCCCTGACGAGTTTATCGCTGCGCTTTCCTTCGACGACACCACCTATCAGATGACTATGTTCTTTGACGGGTCCAAATGTCAACTAGGTGGAGGTGCTGGGGTCATTCTCATCCCACTCGAAGGGGAGCCCATGCCTTTGTCTTTTAAACTCGACTTTGATTGTACCAATAATATGGCCAAATATGAGGCCTTAATTTTGGGACTTCAGACCGCCCTCTCTCTCAGCATCAAGTCCATCAACATCTTCGGCGACTCGCAGCTCGTCGTCAATCAGGTCAACGGTTCATATCTCTGTAAAAATAAAATTTTGCAAAGGTATAAAAATTGTGCTGACATTCTCCTTGCATCTTTCGAACATTTCCTCTTACAGACTGTTCCTCGATCCACGAACAAGTTTGCTGACACTATGGCTTCTCTCGCTTCCCATATCCCATCTTTCTCATCTGCATCCAGACTTTTTGTCACGGTGCGTCGTGTGACGTTGCCTTCGTATATCTCTCCTCACATTCATCATGTCAACACTATAGACCCAAGCCCACAAGATGCTTGGTATAAGCAACTTGTGGACTTCTTATCTCTCTCTATCATTCCTCCCAATCTCTCTAGTAATGCACGACGAGCTTTTATCAAGCGTACTGCTCGCTATACCATGCTAGGGGGTCTTCTCTATAAGCGAGGCTTCGACGGCCTCCTTCTTCGTTGTCTCACCTCCACTGAAGCATCTCACGCCATCCAGCAAGTCCACGATGGGATTTGTGGTGGGCATTTCAGTGGAAATTCGGTTGCCAAGCGCATCCTTCATCTGGGCTATTATTGGCCTACCCTTCATCAAGACTGTAGCGATTATGTTCGGCGTTGCATCAAGTGTCAGCAGCACTCTAACTTGCTTCATCTCCCCAGTCACGCCTTACAAGTTGCTCAGGATTTCTGGCCTTTCTCTCAGTGGGGTTTAGATCTCATCGGTGAGATTAACCCTCATTCGTCTCTTTGTCATCAATCCATCATCACAGCCACTGAATATTTCACCAAGTGGGTGGAAGCCATTCCTCTCGTCTCCACAAAAGCCGAAAAGATCGTCGACTTCATCAACACCCACATCATCTGTCATTTTGGTGTCCCTCATAAAATCATCACTGATAACGGCAAGTCCTTCAAAAACAAAACTGTCCAAAAGCTATGCGACTCCTTCGGCATCAAACTCAGTTTCTCTTCGCCTTACTACCCACAAGCAAATGGGCAGGCCGAGGCTTCCAACAAAATTCTCACCAAAATTCTCATGAAAGTGGTCAGTGACATAGGCAAGGATTGGCACATTCACATTCCCTTCGCTTTGTGGGCTTACCACACTAGCATCCGAACCTCTACGGGTGCTACCCCTTTTTCTCTTGTGTACGGAACAGAGGCTGTCTTACCTCTCAAAGTACAGATCCCGTCTCTCCGCATTTCTCTACATGATATCCTTTCCAACGATGACTTTCATCAAGATCGCTTAGCTCAACTTGAGTTACTTGACGAACACCGTCTTGCTGCCCTTAATCATCTCCATGTCTATCAACATCGCATCAAGCGCACCTATGACAAAAATCTACGAGAACGAGATTTCAACATCGGAAACCTCGTCCTCAAAGAGAATCAACACGTGACCAATATGGAGCGAAGTAAGCGAGGCAAGTTTGCTCCTAATTGGCTCGGACCTTTTATTATCACGCACAAGTATGGATCAGGAACTTACCGTCTGTCTTCTCTTGATGGACGCCCAGAACCTGAGCCTCTTAATGCGTTGCATCTGCGACCGTTTTATTGCTAGTCGAGTACTCGTCCACTTGACACTTAACTTGAGCTCTTCCCTTGAGCAATCCCCGTCCTCTTCATCCTACTTCCTTTCAACCCTATTCCTCTTAACAATTCCTATAACCCTTTTATGCGGTATGGATGCTTTGTCCTCATAAAAGGGAGCCCTTGACCTTCTACAGTCTTGTCCATGACTCACATTTCTATAAAAACAAATCAAGATGTCAAAACATATCCATGGTCACTATATCAATATCAAAATCAAAAGACAGACTGCTCCCTCGAAGGACAGCTGTACTATCATTGCTGTAATAAATAGACTGCTCCCTCGAAGGACAGCTATTCAAAAGCCTTTATATTAAACAAAAATCTAGACCACTCCCTCGAAGGATGGCTATGACTACTCTGGCAATAAACAGCATTATTTTAGAAGCTTCCCGCATCGATCAGCTTCACAACCTGACCACTACAGCAAATGACATCTCTATGCAGGCTTCCCGCATTGATCAGTCTGCGCCAAAAAAAAAAAAAAAAAAAAAAAACGAGTCACGGACTTGACTTGTAGTTGTCTCAGGGTCTCCTATAAAAAGGGGCAAAGTTATCTCTGCTCTTAAAATGGGTTACCCTCTTTCCTCCTCCTATTACCTACTCAAGGGACTTCGAGCTCACTTTAATGTCTCAGTGATTCGATTACCGCTCTAACATAACTATGGTCAACGACGTCACGCATGAATGGGGCTCTTGGTTCTCATAACCCCTATCTATGCTATCTTTTTGGTCCTTGTCAATGAAAGAGCAATATGCTTTTCACTTCTTCTGCACTATGGTCACATTCACGTTCATCACTTGTCAATCAACTCAGCTCAACTCTCTTTTCAGACCATCAACATGACCTACCCTGTTCCCCCTAGTTTCTATGGACACCAATACACATGGAAACTATCGACTCGACCCAATTTATGTTAAGCATAAACCAATACTTGCTGAAGCATAAATAGACCTCAATTCATTTTTAGCATACATCCATCACGCATATGGAATATTGCTAGGGATGAAAAACCCCTCAACCAATGTTGCAGAATACACCATTTGGAAAAGGCTGCAACATCTTTTTTTTCCTCACCATCCCTTTGACCCTTCCTCCCTTCTAGGGAGAACTACATCGGCCTGAGGCCCTATCACCAGGGCTATGTAGGCAGCACTCAGTTGACATGGGGTCTTCTGGGGTTAGCTCGGCCGCATCCTTTCGTCCATTCATCCATCCATCGACCACCAACCATTGGAGATCATACCTATCTCCGCTAACCTCGACCACTTCCAAGACTTTGTTGCCTTGGTTGTTTTTGCATGTATGCTACCTCATGACTGGTTAGCAGAATTGTGCGCAGACCTTTTTTGACCCTCACAAGTATAGGATCGCACACCGGTTGATCCGCACTACTTGTGAATTTTTCGTGTTTCTAGGAGCACTTCCTGAGCCCGGGATACCTGGAACGCGACGACCCATTTGGAGCTTCAACTTAGATTGAGTGACCCGATCAGCAGATGACTAAATGCTGGGGCCCGGTTACTTCAATTTTGGCACTCCTCGACCCTTGACCTGCGACACTTTGGCCTGACCATCTCGTGCAGTGGTATGCGCGCAATCACGACCTTTGCAGCGTTCACCCTCACCCCTTTTTCATCCGCTCTTTATCAAATCAGCACCTGATTCTCGGTTCCCTTCCCTCGACTCCTGCTTTGAGGGGGAATACCTCATCCTTACTCAGGGCATTTCGCTTCCTATTTTGTCTTGCAGTTCATTCGAACAACCAACAAGATGAAATCAACCTTATCCCTCACCTGGGGCACTCACTCCTATTTTTGTCTTGCAGTTCATCCAGAACAACCAACAAGACAAAAAGGGGCAAATGTAGACACCGAAATCGTGTCGACTCCCCTGGTCCTTCCCCGTCTTATTCTTCTTCGCCTATCGAACCCTTGTCGATCACTTGTTTCACCAACCTTGACCCTGGCAGCATGTAAAGATGAGCATAGAGCTAAAACTAGACTCTATACCCATTATGCATCTGCCGACGTCGGTCTTTACCCAACCGATGTCGCCGACATCGGTCACTTATCGGCCGACATCGTCAATCCTGCCGACGTCGGTCACCTTCCCTTGATCCGTTATCAGTTACCATTCGGTTTCCCGAAACGGTTGACGAACTGTTTCTGGAACCGTCCCCGTCCCCCACCTTCATCAACCTCTGCCAGCCATTTGAGCCAGGATCCCCGAACGCTATCCAAAAACTCCAAGCAACCAACCTGCGAATTCCTCCATCAACCTGCGAACTCCGAGCAATCATCAACACTACGACATCAACTAATCTGCACACCATGGCTTTCATCGCGTCTTCTACCAGGTAAGTATTATTCTATTTATTTCATTTCTTTCTCAGTTATTATTTATCAGTTTTGTTACCCCCACCTCTGTCTCGACTCCCCCAGACTCTCTCAGACCCTGTCTCGACTCTCTCAGACTCTGTCCCGACTCTGTCCAAAACCCTGTCCCGACTCTGTTCAGACCCTGTCCCGACTCTCCCAGACTCTGTCCTGACTTTGTCCAAAACCCTACCCTGACCTTATCAAACCCTACCCTGACCTTATCAGACCCTGTCCCGACTCTGTTCAGCCCTGTCCTGATTCTGTCTCGACTCTGTTCAGTGCTGTCCTGAACCTGTCCAGACTTTCCCAGAACCTGCCCCTACCGACGCCGGTCACTACCCCGACCGACGACGGCACCTCAACTGACGTCGGCACCTTCCTAACCGACGCTGGCATCACAGAGACCGACGCCGGCGACTGTGCAGAACAGTGCTGCATATCAGGTACGCTCTTTATTTTTTTGTCATTTATTTCTGTCATTATCATCTACTTTCGTCCAACTTTCTACTCTTTTTTATCAGTGGGTTGATATCCTTCTAGGGAGTCTTCGTACTTCCAGGATCGGGCGTTCACCTGACAGCCCACCATATCTTTGACTAACGTCTTTCCGTGTTTTAGTCTCTTTTCTTCGCAGGTGTCATTCCTCCACAACCAAAGAGGAGAATCTTTCAACGTCTGATTTCGGTGCGCACGACTTTATCAGGTACTTCTAGCCTTAACCTTTTCTTTCAATTTCTTATTTCTTCTTTGAATGTAGAAAGCAATTTTGCATTAGAAACACTACCCATCCATGAAGGAAGGTCCATCTCCTTATTGAGAGATAATGTGGGGGATTTATGATCTATGGTTGGTGTGGAAAAGTACTTGGATGATGCTCACCCTCCCAGCTGGAGTACTACAGTAGAAACTACACTTTAGATTATAGATTGATACTTGAGTCATGAAGAATCTTGAGTCATGGAGATTCATGCTTCTTGGAGCACTGTATCAATTATTATTATTTAGGATATTATTGATTGCTGAAAATTGTAATATTTATTCATTGTACTTATATAATAGTGGCTGTAATGCTATATCGGTTGTGGTTAAATTTATCCTATTTTATGAATGATTTAGATGCAATATTTATTGAGCATGGTTCAAGATTGGTATCTCTATTCATGGTGATCCTTATCTAAATAGATTAGATATAAACCTTGTGGTTAACTAAATAAATGCAATTAGTCAAAGATCACTAATTATATTTCCCATGGTGAAATTTGTAAGATGAATATGTGTAATTAATTTAATTTGTTTTACTATATTTTGATAAAACCCAATGGTATTATTAAAGTCGTAAAATTTTAATGTTTTCTAGTAAATAATTTGTAAAGAAGATAAAGAATGAGAAGACATGTTCCATTTTCATCCCAAAGCTAATGCTAGTTATGATCACAAATAAGGTGAGTGATATTCCTTTCAAAGTTTTGAATTTGTTAGAAGAGTTTAGTGATATAGTTTTAAAGGATTTTCTTGATGGATTACTACCTATGAGAATTATTAGATGCCATATGAATCTAATGCCTAGATCGAATTTTTCAAACAAGGAATCACATATGTTCACACCTATAGAGAATGAAGAAGTGAAGAGACAAGTAAGTGAGTTATTGGAGAAGGGTTTAATAAGAGAAAATTTAAGCCCATATGTAGTTCTAACATTATTGATACCTAAGAAGGGTAGAGTTTGGAGGATGTGAAGGATTATAGAGTGATAAATAAGGTCATTTTCAAGTATATATTTCCATCACCAAGAATGTATGACTTGATGGACCATTTGAGTGGAGAAAAGTACTTCATAAACATATATTTGAGGAGTAAATATTGCCAAATTCATACTAGATAAGGTGATGAGTGTAAGGCAACATTTAATTTTAATGATGGGTTGTGTGAATGGATTATTATGTCATTTATATTATCAAATGCATCTAGTACATTCATGAGACTCATGAATGAAGTGTTAAAGACCTATACAAGTAGGTTTGTTATTATTTATCTTGATGACATTTTAATTTTTAGTAATTCAAAGGAAAAACATTTATTACATTTGAGGTTTGTTTTAAAATGTTTAAAGAGGATAAGTTGTTAGTTAACTTAAATAAGTGTAGATTTATGAGGGACTAATCGATATATTTTGGATTTATGATCTTGAAATAGGGTTTTAAAATACAACACAAAAAAGTGAGATAAATTATTGAATGACCATCAGTGAAAAGTGTCTCTGAAGCTAAAAGTTTTCATGGGTTAGAATGTTTATCTAGGATTTTTTTAGAACATTTGATGTTATATGTGCACCCATTGCATAAGCAATGAAGGTGATAAAAATAAGTTTAAGTAAATTATTGTAGTAGAGGATTCTTTTGTTTTTGAAGAAGGTAATATAACAACCATTGTTGGCAATATCTAATTTTAGTAAAGTGTTTTAGGTTGATTGTGTTTCAAATGGGATAGCCATAGAAATAGTTTTGAGTCAAGAAGGTAAACCTATTTTTTACTTAAGTGAGAAGTTAACTGAATCCAAGAAGAAGTATTTGGTCTATGACTAAGATTTATATGCTATGGTATAAGTTATTAATAAATGAAGGCATTATTTATTTATCAAGGAGTCCATTTTGTTTATAGTGAAACAGTTAAGAAGACTCTTCAACCAAAATTTATCCATGAATCCATTACCACAACCATGAAACTAATGTATTTCACATAAAGAATAAACTAACTAAGAACAAACCAATTATTTCACTCCATTATATTATCTATATAAAATAGTTTACAATGGAGATGTATAAATAGGTAGAAGATGGGAGAATCCTGACCATCCCATGCATGTGGGACTAAATTCCCTAATATAGGTAGAAGTAAGGCATAAAACCATCATCTTCATGAATGTGGGATAAACATTTCAAAATAAAATAACACCTAAGTAAGCTAAAAAGTAAGAAATTAATATCCTCATCAACACCCCCTTAAATGTAACTTAGGTGGGTATAATAAAGGATGTAGTGTGAAGCCATATGTCCCTTTAGATGATAATCCATCTTGCCAACGTACATGGATGTTGAGTCACTATAACCACCAAGTGAAAATAGAAATGGTGTTGAATATGAGGATCATTGAATATTAACACTACACTTTAGAATACTGGGTAGAATGATGAACTTAAAGAAGCATTACTTGAACACCCTCCAATAATATGGTGAGAAGTGAGCATAAATACTGGTAAAGTTTCCACAATGGTGTCATGATAAAAATTACCAATAAGGTCATGAAGTCAATTAGAAAATATTTATATGGGTTCTAACAAATAATGTTCTTGAATAAGATACCCATGTATAAAGGAAGAATCCAAAAAACACTCAAAAAAGTGCAAAATATACATATAACTCTCATAAAATGGAGAAAAATTGAAAAAACTTAGAAAAAATCCACCCCTGCAAAAAAAAAGAGAAAAAATAAGAAGAGAGAGACAGAGAGCCCCCTAAAGATGATGTTGAAGTAGTCTGCACTCTAAGTACTCAAAAGTCACAAAGGAACTCAATCTACATTAGTGGTCCAAATCTACTACTCGATCATAAAAATAATTGACACTAGACTTCACCAAAATAACTTCAATTAAGAAGACTCAATGTGATGAAAGTACAAAATAGTATTGCATGTGTAAGGAATGCTCAACACCTAAGAATCAAAATTTAAACCACATCTCCCCATACTATTAACTATGTGGAGTGATAATAAAAAAAATATATAAACACCCCCTATAATTCTAAATGGATGGAGATGATGAAAAAAGTTTGTATGAGTGGTCCAAATCCACTACTCGAACACCGAACAAGCTGACACTGTATACACTAGAATAACTCCATATCATGCTAAAAGAGACTATCAAACTATCAAAGAAGATAAGATGACAATGGGATTCACCAAAATAGATACACTTCAAGCAATGGGAGACTATCAACTATTAAAATATTAGTTTTGAAAATACATATAAAGTCTCTCAAAGATGATGGCCCATGGTGGTAATGGAAGAGGCAAGCAACTAAAGAAGTGAAAAGGTGCCCAAAATAGAGCACATAAATGCATGAAGGTATATAAAGTTGAATCAATAAACTCCCTTGCACTTTATATATAAGTGTGATTAAAATATATCCCATACATATAAAAACACCAAATGGAAATAAGGAAGACACTGAGCTTCACTAGATTAACTCCAAAAAAGGAGACTATCGACCTCTCAAAAAAGCCATCACAAATCATGAGAGTTGAGCCAAAAATAAGGGAGCAAAAACGTGTCTCCATAAAAAAGGCAAAGCCTTAAAAAAGGGGCCTTGATGGAGACATGATACAAACTAAAAGTATGTCAATATGCCAATGTGTAAACTAGAATAGATCATGTCATGGGCTGATGGAAGAGTGTGACAAATGGAAAAAAATACATGTATTTAAAAATACACTTGAAATGATAAATTAAAAAAAAATGACAACCTATAAGTGCATACTCAAAATAGGGATGTCAAGAACAATTGAAAATGCATCCACATGAGCAATAGGTGTAAGAAGTATAATGCAAGAAGTAGTATGGCCCATAACATAAGCAACCACCCTGAATATGGCACTTTATAACTTTAGTGTGTTTAAAATAAAATTATGACCAATGGATGAGAAATTAAAAATAAGACACTTTCACAAAAAACATTACTCAATTTCAAGCTATCAATCAAAAGCTATTACACAATCAAGTTCTCATCATTAATGGCCTATTTTAATAAAATTTGCATAAAAAGTTTAGATGATCCAAGGTCTACAAGGCAAACATAACTTTATAACCACTTGTTGGAACCATAATAGAACCAAGGTCTTCCTCAAGATAACTAAAATGAAAAAATAGTCTGCCCATACACCCCTACACACTCTCACATGAGAAACAAGTCACTTAAGGCAAAATAAAACAATCATTTTAAATAATAATTAAAAATAGCTAATTTTAAAAATGAATTTAAGGCAAAACTTTTAGGTTTTCATATTTATGAATTTATAGAGGAACCATCATGTGAAACTCTATGTTGTTGGTGTATCTCTTTGTTGAGGGTTTGAACAACAAAAAATAGATTATCTCAATCCAAGCATAAATCGATGCCACACAGGTTAGAATACCAAAAAAAAGGTGTTGGTTGTTTAAAGTATATGTAAATGCATATCTCTAACTCCACATCTAAATATTAGCTTTATATTATCTGAAGACCAAGACTATAAAAAACAATGAGCATCAACACCCCTTTCTCAACCTCAATGTTTGACTTTGAGCTTCCAAATAAAACTTTCCCATTTTATGTGGAAGGAGACGTATACGTGGCAACCACAGGAAATGATGAAACTTCATTTATAGGTAGAGGTAAGTCATCCAATAATGGATTGAACACATATCTTTAAAGTCAAATATGTCTAGCGATGGTGTTAAGAGCCACATGAGATGTCTTTCTAAGACAATAGAAAACATCTGCTAGGTAGGGGGTGATGAATTGAAAGGTAGCTAGATGAGTGAGATCAAGGGGGACCAAAGCTATGGTTATAAAAACTTCCAATGGTTTGGTCTACTTAGTTATGTGTGGATTACTTATTATCACCAAACAGTTAGAATTTGTCATGTAGGTTAATCAGTGACCCTAATTAGCTTCACCAAACACACAAATAGAAAATGCTAAAGTGATAATGGGGTTTAGATTGAGGTGTCAAGTGTAGTAAAAAATATAAACCAAGATCCATTGTAAAGATTGAGATCCAATAGAATGTTTGTAATTGATAGGACAAAGTAGAGCCATGAGGACTAGGAGGTGAACTAGATGTAAGCAATGGCTACCTAGCTCCTCTGTTCAAAAAAATAGTCCACCTTTAAAATATACACAATATTGCACTTTAAAAGGCACCCCAGAACTCGATCCTACAACTATCAACAACAAAAATAAAATCTTTAACCTGAATAAAATATAATCTTGATAGAATTTATATATGAAGCCTCAAAACCCCCATAGTAATTTGATTTTCCCAAAGTGATCTTACAAAAAACTACATGGAAAAGAGGACATGGAAGCTTGGATCTTCCAAACTAGTCATAAAATTTCAATCCAATGCTAAATAACCACAATAATAGACTATACAACCATCCGACAATACTCAAATCATGTTGTAAAAAAGCATGTATAGTTCCAAATAATGAATCATTAACATGCCAAGCAAATGCATAAAATAAAAACCACAAAGAGATTAAAAGACTGCTAATGACATATAGTCCAAAGACAAATTCAATGATTAACTATCAAGGTTAAATAATAGATGCATGAAGACCGATCTGATACCATGAAAGAGTAAAGAAGAGTTTTTAACTAAGATCTCTCCATGAATCCATTACCATAGCCATGAAGCTAATACATTTTACACAAAGAATAAACCAATTAAGAACAAACCAATTATTCCATTCTATTCTATTCTCTATATCACATAGTTTACAATGGAGATGTATAAATTGGTAGAAGATGGGAGAATCTGACCATCCCATGCACATGGGACTAACTTCCCCAATACATATATGGAATTAAGGCATAAATCCATCATCCTCATGAATGTGGGATAAACATCTCAAAAGGAAATAACACCTAAGTAAGTTAAAGAGTAGGAAAGTAATATCTTACACCAACATACAAACTATCAAGCATTGCAATTCTTAAATAACCAAGGCAAGTTGAACCAAAATCACATTAAATGGGTTGAATTCTTTCAAAGTTATTATTTTGTTTTGATCCATAGAAGTGGTAAATCTAATAAGGTTGAACATGCTTTAAGTAAAAAATCTTTTGTAATGAATGAGATGAGGATACAAGTCATTGGGGTTGACTCAATGAAATAATTATATGAGGAGGATTTGGACTTCTAAGATGCATGGGTAGCATGTATGAATCCAAAAAATATGGACAAAAATTGATGGCTCAAGTATATGATACAAGATGGATTGGTGTTAAAGGGAAAGAGGTTGTGGTTAGATGTAGGATAATGGGGGACAAAATGGGGGCTATAAAGTGCTATTTTTTTTTTTTTCTAAAAACAATAATAGTTGAACATGCGGAGAATTTTAGAGACACTTATAAAAATAATTTACAAACATGAATTGTGGAATTCTAATGTAGTTTATAAATTTTTTTTCAATAATTTAAGACAATGGCTTAGAACTTTTTTGTGAAAATATAAGAAGATTACATGTGTACAAACATATTTTTTTGAGTAAAAGAATGATTTTTTATACAAAATTTCATAAATGGATATATGAAATGTCAAAGATTGGTCGTTATAATTTTTATTAATTTTTAATAAATATATTAAATAATTTTACAAGTCAAGACAACTGGAAAATTAGAACAACAAATGAACAAACACAACTTTTTGACCTTAAATTCATAAAAATCAATTTTTTGAAAGCATATCCAACAATGTATATATTGGTGAAATATAAGTTTTATAAAACTTCAATTAATATTCAAAAATTTATAAAGGCATTTGTAGTGATATGTATATAGTCCATAAGGAGGTTTTTTGTTTAGAAATTAAGTAATAATTAAAAACAATAGTTTAACATTTGAAAAAACAAATAGAAACTATATTTTCCCCTCTAAAAACCCATATAATTTAAAATAAAAATAAAAAAGTGCCTAATCAAATGTGTTAGTAAAGATGAAAAATAATCATAAATTTTTAAAAATTCATGCAGGTGGCTCCATGACAAGTTTTAGGCTAGGTTTAGATCCTCCAAGCTTAAATCTGAACCATTTTTGCAGAGAAAGTATAAAAGTCAAAAAATACAAATCTTGAGAGGATGTAGCCCTTTGGAAGCCTAAAAGCGCTCAATAAATGCAAATTCGCATTTGGAACTACTCCAAAATAGGGTGTGCATGATTTTCAAAAGGGTCTACACCCTTTTTAGTTCATGAATTTTAATTATTTTCCAACAAAAATTGCTCATTAATTTTGCATTTCACAATTTTGGAACTGGGTTTTACTACTGACACTCTACAAATTATCCATTCACTTTATCTTAGTTACTATAAATTATTTAATTTTTATTCTAAACTTAGACTTATTTATATAAAGAGTAATAATAAGGGTCATATCATCATTGCAAAACACCAATTTAAGAGCTTATAAATGAGAAAATTGAGGTCAAGAGAAAAAAAGAAAGAAAAAGACAAGCAAATAAGAGAACATCCATAAGAGCTTGTAGACAAGGTGAATGTACTTCATCCACACTAGGTAATATTTCAAATGAAAATAACATGCCCAATTCCATAAAATTTAATTTAGATGTGTCTTAAAATGTGATAAGAGAACTTAATCAATCGTTATTGAATGATTAAATTCAAAATGTAGAACATGTAACTAATGAATTTTCATTGAGTGATGAAACATATAGAGAAACACAATATAATGAAACATCCATCCATAATGAAGTTTTTGAGCATGATGAGCATGATAATAATCAACATCACATAATGAATCTAATTCATCTCTCTTAATGAAGAGGAATTCAATTTACATGTAGAGTGTAATGTTAATGAACACTCTAATATCCCTTCTATGGTTGAAGTGCTAACACTCTAATAAAAAATGTAGCTCCTAGACCCACACCTCTAAGGATAATGTAATAAACACCAAGATATTTGATTGAAATAGATGAGAAAATAATAGAACCTATAGAAGGTAAAATATCAATAAGGCTAGTTCTATGTCATGTTCCATGTGTATGAGACTATGCATTTGAGAAGAAAAACCATACAAAATGATGTCAATTATTTATTCTGTTAATGAAAATGTAAAAAATGTACCTATGATAAATAATTTAGGGTTATGAACAAGCAATACAGGGGAAATAATAATGTAATAATAAGAAATCTATTTAATGCATTTAATGCAATAGGTAATAGAACTAAAAAAAGATAGTAATGTGGCAAGACAAATAGTAAAAAAATGTATAGCAAGTCAATATCTATAGCTTGATTTATTATTTAAATAATTACATCCTTGAACTTGAAAAAAAAATATAATAATTAACATAAAAATAAAAACAAGGCTCGATGATCCTTTACTCATAAATTGTTGGGCATTTAGTGGCAGACTCCCATGGAAAGACAAGGTATTAGTTGAAGGAAGAAGACATTTGATTGAATTTTTTTGGCATGAAAACACAAGGGTCTCATCTAATGTCAAATATGTTGTTAAAAGAATAAAAGGTTAAAAAAAACTATGAGCCACATGTAAAATATTTATTGGACATGACACAAACAAAATTTTGTAAAAATTTTATTGAAAAATTTAATGGACAATTGATAATTAGCCAAAGGTCATTTAAGATGTGCAAGCATTTCTACGTTAAAATTAAACAAACATGCACCACATGTTATTATAGGATTTATGCTACATATTATATGCATTTTGATGTTTTTCTTTATATATACGGTACTTTACATACTGACAAGATTATGCAAGAATGTATGGTGGCTTCCCCGCCTAAAATGTCAGGAGAGATAATCTCAAGTCTTTTCTATAAAATACTTGAGGGACAATGTTTTTTTCCAGAAAATGTTTAGATAGAATATGTAACATTTATGGTGGTTTTTCACATATGACCAACTATATACATAAATAAATTTCACATGAATTTGGAATGCAACTAGTTGACTTTAAGAAGTACAAATATATAAAGTATGTATTAAAAGATGAGAAAGAGTCATCAAGATGTGAGTTGGTTATGAACCAAGTATTTGTATCTGATTTCATATTTGAAATCAAGAAGAATATTATCTACCAATATGCAAGACACACATACAAGACAAAATGGTTAGATAATCAATTCAAGTTTTACAAGGACAACTTCTCAGTTGGGACCATTTTTTTAGTTATGGACTTTGATAAAAATTACACACTAGAAACACAAAATGGGGTTCAATCTGAGTACTATAATTCAATTCAAGTTGGAATTTTTGTTCATATTACATTTAGACATATCCTTTATAGCATAAAGGACAACATTTTTTTAAGGGAATACCACTCTTATATGAGTGATGATAGATCACATTCTCTAGAGTTTGTCCAAGTTTATTTTGTGATATTTTATATAAATATTGTTGGAACACAACTATCTATTGAGGGGGGGTGAATTAGTCGATTGATTAAAATTAGTCCTTTAATCTTTTTAAATGTAATTTATAAAGGATATGCAAAGATTGCACACACACATATGCATAACACTAGATGTACATGGAAAACCTAATATGGAAAAACCACCTTGAGAATAGCTGTTAGAATCTATTGTTCTAATCCAGCCTCACAATCAAGAGCCTCACTGGTAAAATTTTTAAGGTTACCAAACCTAAGGAGACACCAATCCCATGATTTAAGAGCACTTACTCTAAGAAAGCACCAAATCCCTAATTGAGCATCGACTTATCTCTTCTGATGGAACCTACCAATAAGATCTATTATGGAGCTAACGCTCTAGATTATAAAATTGATTCATAAATGAATCTAGTTCTCTATTATAGACCTAATCTGTAACTTCTCATGCTCTACTCTACATCTCTCTTCCTCTCTTCCTTTTTTCTACTCAATTCAACTCAATTCAACACTTTTTCAACTCTTCTCCACACTTAATGTATTTCCTAGATGATATATATGCATTGATCTAAGTCTCAAATCTTCTCTATGTTTGCACTTGGTCATTAACACATCACGCTCCTACAAGTTTACCACTTCTTGAATTCATGCCCCATCACCATAATTATATATATTTTACTATATTTAGCATATGTAAGGCTCTATTTTTGATGCACATGCCATCTTACATTATTTAAATCAATCACAATGATCTATATCATTCTCTATGTTGTATAATGCATCTTTCTTGTATGTTCCATCACTTGACCATTGAGATGAACATATATTTAAATTATAACCATTGATATTAAGTTTCATGCCATGATATAATGATCCTATTTCAATTATCTCAACTTTAAAATGTAACTATTAGATCAAGCCATGACAGGCTCACACACTCTGTTAGATCTTTGTGACCTTCTTAGCTTTAATGCTTTAACTTTAAAATACATCATTGATCAAAATATGATAGGCTCACACACTTCTTTAGATCTTTATGAGATTCCAAACTTTAACATTTCAATATTTAAAGCATATCCATTGATATTTTGATCCAAGCTTCTACGTGTTGTTAGATCTTTAATAGTAGCACAGACTTTACCTCTGTCTATCATTAAACATTAGACACTTTGACCTCTTTGACTCCTCATGCTCTATTGATCTTCATTACATGATCATGAACTTACCATTATATCCTCTGATAGAGTAATTTTCTCATTGGTTCTTTGTCTACCAAGCTCCTATGAATGTGACACTTGGCACCCTCCCATGCATTTTGTATATTGCTATCAATACCCACACTTATGACACTTGGTACTCTCGCATTCCTTTTGCACATTGTTAGTCCTTACACTTATGACAATTGGCACTAGTGCATGCCTTCTAAGCATTTACTATTAGTCCCTATGCTTGTGACACTTGGCACTCATGCATTATTTTTTCACATTGTTAGTTTCTACACTTGTGACACTTGACACTAGCACATTCACTCTCAGGTACCTTTGACATATTAAATTTGTTGTGCATCATTGGGTATTTCATCATATGATTTAGTGCTAGTCATTGATCAAAATTAGATAAGTCTTAAGTTGATGACTTAGGAAATATTAAAGTCTTTGACCACTAATCTAAGTTGATAATTTCTAGGTTAAAGGGGCTGGTTACATAATGATGAAAAAGGATTAAGTTATAACTTAAGTGATCAATTCCTGCCTATATCTAGTCAACATGAAAATAGAAAATCCTATGAATGCCATGACTAAAAATCTTTGGGTTTAACTGAGAAACCCTAGTAATGGCTGAGAACAAAAATAAATCATTTTTGGGCTCATTTCTCTTTATTTTAACTTGTACACCATATATATGAGATGCACTTGAAAAACCCATAATAGATCTTCTATGAATTTCTCTACAAATGTCTGGAAATGGTCTCTGTAAAAACATGACAACTTTATATGATAATATTGCAACTTGTGAAATCATAAATCATGTTCTTCTATTTATCAATGTTAACTATGACTAATTCTCTTGACATCAATGACATCTATAGAACCAACTATCTCCTTTTTTACATCAATGACAATCATATTGCCAACAATCTCCCCCTTTGTCATTGATGAAAAAATAAATGCTTTGATCTTGCAATGCATGCTTTGTTCCTTCTCTGGCATTGATTGTACTTGCATTTATTTCTTTTAAACATGAGTTAAAGTTGTTCAAATCAAAATTTATCCTTTTTAGGTAATGAAACACTTTCCAAAACTCAAATTGGACACATGCTCTAATCCTTCTTTGATAAAGCTTTTACAGAGAGCATTTTCACATTTTCTTCCCATTTGACATTAATGGTAAAGGGACTCTAACTTTCTCACTATTTCTCCAAGTTTTTCTCCCCCTTTATCATATAAATAAATTTATCCAAGAATATACAACCATCAACTCATTAGAAATTTGCAAAAATATGCATACCTATGTTTCCTTTTCTCTCTTCTTCCAAGGATTAACAATGCTTCTGTGATCCTCCCCCTGGACTCATGCCCGATTACTAAGATCTAAAAATGGGATGTAGGAGCCACCACTCCCAATTTATATCTCAGATGCTCAAATTGTTCTTTGGGAAGAGGTTTGGTGAATATGTCTATAATTTGATATTGTGTTGGCACATATTCCATTGTGACATCTTGATCTACAACCTTTTATCTTAAAAAATGATGATTGATATGTTCTTAGTTTTAGAATGCATCACTGGATTATTTGACATATTTATAGCACTTGGATTGTCACAAAGAATTGAGATAGGTGATTTTTACTCTACCTCTATGTATTTGAGTGTTTGTTTCATCCATAATACTTGAGTACAACATGCCACTACTAAAACATACTTTGATTATATTGTAAAATAAGTAACTGACTCTTGCTTTTTGCTTAGCCATGATATAAGTTTGTTTCCAAAGAAAAATGCACCACTACTAGTGCTTCTTCTATCATCCACACTTCCTACCCAATCATCATTTGTATATGCTATCAAAGTGAAATATTCACCTTTGGAATACCATAGGCCATAGCCAATTATACTCTTGATATATCTAAATATCCTTTTCACTACATTGACATGTGATTCTTTGGGAATATCTTTAAATATTATAACCATGCACACTGCTTACATGATATTTGGTCTTGATGTAGTTAAGTACAACAATCTACCTATCATTGATTTATAAATAGTCTAATTTTCATCAAGGGAATCATCCTCTTTGCTCAAACTACATGTAGTTATCATAGGAGTACCTACTAGTTTGCTATCTTCCAGTCCAAGATTCTTGAGCATTTCCTTAACATACTTGGTTTGGGATTTAAATATCCCTTCATCAGTTTGTGCTATTTTTAGACCAAGGAAGAAATAAATTTCTCCAAGCATAGACATATCAAACTCATTTTACATTCAAGTATCAAATTCTTTGCACATTTTGTTGTTGATACCACCAAAAATGATATCATGTACATATGAAACAATAATTAATATATGATTGCCTTTTGATTTGAAGTACAAATTACTATTTGTACATCTTTTATTAATCCTTATTATTTCAAGTACTAGTCTAATCTTGAATACCATGCTCTAGGTGCTTATTTTAGACCATACAGAGCTTTCTTTAGTTTGCAAACATAATCTTCTTCTGCTAATAGCTGAAAACCTTTAGGTTGTTCTATATAGTCTTCTTATTTTAGGTTCCCATTCAAGAAAATAGACTTAACATCTATTTGATAGACTTTGAATTTATTATAAACAAAGAATGTTATAAATATTCTTATGGCTTCCAATCTACCAACTGGAGGAAATGTTTCCTCAAAATTTATACCTTCAACTTGTGCATATCTTTTTCACATCAATCTAGCCTTATTCCTTATAATAGTTCCATCCTCATTGAGTTTGTTTCTAAAGACTCACTTTGTACCTATTACATTCTTATTTGAAGGTCTTGGAACTAATTCCCAAGTTTTTTTCTTTTCAATTTGGCTTAGTTCTTATTCCATGGCTTTTAGCCAATTCTTATCCTTGCTAGCTTTAACATAGTTCTTAGGCTCATTTTCAAACATTAGAACAAAACTTACTTGCCTTTATTCATTGAAATTCTTCTCCTTGTCTGAACTCCTTCATTTTTATTGCCAATGATTTACTCTATAGGATAATCATTTTAAACAAATATTATAAGTGGCTTTTCATTTACTTACTTAGGCTATTCATTAGCTACTTCCTCTTTAGATTTCAATTCTTCTTCATAGATGTCTTTGTTAGGTTTAACATATTTAAAGCCTTCATCAACCTTGACATTGATACTCTCTATAATCTTCTATAGCCTTTTGTTGTAACATATGTAGGCTTTGTTTTGGGTGGAGTAACCAAGAAATGTTCATTCATCACATCTTGATTCAAAGCTTCCCAATTTGTCTTATTTTCTCCTGATGTAGCATTTGCTTCCATACACTCTGAAATACTTAACAAAGGTAGTTTTTCCATGCTATAGATCATAGGAGTTTTATCACTGTTTACCCTTAGTTAAACTTTATCCAAGATACATATAATTATTTGTACTACTTCTCTTTAGTATCCATCAGGTAACTTGGCCTCTTATATCATTGTTGTGTCCATATCTTTGAATATTATGTTCTTTCTCTCAACAACTCCATTCTACTGTGGAGTCATTGTTGCAGAGTAATGCCTTTTAATTCCATGTTTCTCATAGTATTTTATGAACTCATTCAAGGTGAATTATCCACCTCTATCAGATCTTAAGCATTTTATTTTTTGTCCAATCTCCTTCTCTACCATGGTCCTAAAGATCTTATCTTTCAAATTCTTGAGAGTTGTCCTTCAAAAAGGTTACCCATGTCATTCTTGAGTATTCATCTACTAGCAACATGAAGTATCTTTCTCCTTTGGATCCTCTTGTCTTAGTAAGACCACAAAGATCGGTATGAACTAACTCTAAAGGCTTTGTAGTTGCATACTCCTTTGTTTGAAATTTGACCCTTGTTTGCTTGCCTTGCTAACATTTCTTGAAAATAGTGTCTATAAGTTTGGTTATCTTAGGCATATGTCTAACACTCTTATTTGAGATCACCTTAACTAGGTTATCAAAATTGACATGACTCATTCTTCTATTCCATAACCAAATATCATCAACCTTTCTTATTAGGCAATTATTACCATTCACTTCACTAAGATTATAGATATTGATTTCAGTTCTCTTTCCTTTAATAACTAATCTTCCAGATCTCATCTTAATTTTTTTTGCATTAAATGTGACCTTATATCCATTTTCACACATTTTGATGACACTTAACAGATTATGTTTCAATCCTTCAACATAAAGGATATCATGTGTAGGCAGTTTTCCATTTATGTTCAAAGTTCCTTTACCACAAATCTTTACTATAGTATTATCTCCTAAGCTAATAAATTCTTTGCATTTACTCAGTTTGATGAAATTGAATGGAGTGTAATTTTAAAAATCATAGTTTTTGCAACTTTATGATATTTCACTTTCCACACATCATTAGGTTTCCTATTTGGCTTATTTTCCCCCTTTTTAGAGATTGTGAACCTTTTTCCACACTGGGAGGCATGCTTTTCTTTTCACTTTATATTTTTGGTCTTCCAAAGTTTTCTCTACATTGTTTAGCTATGTGACCAAAATTATTGCAATTATACAATATTACATTTGTATGTAACAAGGGGGAAATGGATTTCTTCTGACAAAGTTTGTTATCCTTTTAGGTATAACCCTACATTCACTATCCCTATGACCAAACTAATTATAGGTATAACAATAACCATAGAAAAATGAGGAATATCTGCTCATAAGATTTTTTGGTGCAAGATAAGGAGGTATTTTTAACTCTGGATTCTTCAAATCTTTCATCTTTATGAAATCATCTGCAACAACTACCTTTATCTTCTGCATCTTCCTTAAGTTTTTAGAGATTGAATCATTATTCTTCTTCATTTCTTCAAGATTATTTTCTCTTTCATCTTTCTTCACATCAACTGTGCTTGTGTCTTTCTTTGTATCTCTAGATGCATTCTTGCAAGCTTTTTCATTCTTTGTTCTCAATTCTCCTTCTGCTTTAAAGTTGTCATATAAGTTTGAAAATGTACTAGTTATGGGATTTTTCCATTTTTGAAAACCAAGACCATTTATTTCTTTTGATGGCTTTTGAGAGTTGATTTTAATCAAATTTTTTTGAACCTCCTATCAACTTCAAGATTTTGTCTATTTGTTCTTTAGATTTTTTAGGTTCTTTCCTCAAAGCCACTATCTCTTCTTCTAACTTCAAGCATTCATCATATTTAGACTGTAGTTCAAATTTGACTACATCTTCTATTCTTTTAGCCTGCTTATTCTACTTTAAGTTTTCTTTTCTTAGATTTTTAATTTCATTTAAATAACAAATGAGTTCACCCTCTAGATCCACTTCTCTTTCCTCTTATTCGTACAAGTCTTCAACTTCTTATATTTCTTGATCTATAGAGGCTAATTATAATTTCATGAATATGAATTCATTTCCCTCTACCACAAAGGCACAATCATGGTCATCATTTGAACTATCACATTCATCCAATGAATCACTATATTCTTTTATGTACAAGCCCTTCTTATTTTTGAAGAAGTTATTATTTTTGGAGTAGTGGGGTTTCATATTTTTACTATCCTCTTCTTGCTCATAATTATCCCTTTTTTTATAAGGGCATTTAGTAAAAAAATGTCCTACCTTAACACAATTAAAGCATTTAAAGGGTAACTTACCTTTGTACTTTCTAGATCCTCTTCTTAATTTTATGAAAAAGTTGGGTTTTTATTTATCATTCTCCTCATATCTGGATGTAGGTTCTTTTGATTTTACTTGTTTGGATGCTTTGAATGTAGTTTCTCTCTTAAAAGTATCTACTTCTCCCATTCTCAGCTCATAGGTTGTGAAGGTTCCATACAACTCATCTACAATGAACTTATCTAGATATCTTTCTTCTTCTATTACATAGATTTTAGAGTCATACCTTGATGGTAAAGATCTTAGGACATTTTACATAATGACCAAATATTTTATCTCATCTCTAAGGCCTTTGATTACATGGACTATTTCATCTACTCTGAGGAGGTAGTCTACAATTTTTTATTCTTCATTCATTTTAAGACTTTCAAACATGCCTTTGTATGTTTTTAGCGTAGCTTGCTTTAACTTATCATCACCTTCATAGATGATATTCAACTTGTTCTAGACATCCTATGTATTTTGACAATGCATTACTTTCACAAACTCTGAGTTATACAATCTACAAAGGATAACATTCTTTGCCTTGAAATTTCTCTCATATGCCTTCTTTGTATCTTGATCAATAGGAGTTGTAGCAGGGGATATATATACATTTACAATAGGCATCCATACATCAAACCTTAATGAAGATAAACATGCTTCCATTCTTATGCTCCAAAATGCATAGTTTGATCCATCAAAGAGAGGTGCTTTGTTTGAGGAAGAGCCTTCTTGACTAGTCATTTGTGTTTATTGTCCAAGATTTACTTGAGCTTATTAAGTTTCTTCTAAAGAACAAAGGCTCAGATACCAATTATTGGAACAAAAATATCTACTAAGAGGGGAGGGTGAATCAATAGATTGATTAAAATTAGTCCTTTAATCCTTTTAATGTAATTTAGAAAGGATATGTAGAGATCACACACACACATATGCATAACAACAAATGTACATAGAAAACCCAATATGGGAAAAATCACCATGAGAATCACTTATACAATCTATTGTTATGATCTAGCCTCATAATTAAGAACCTCAATGGTCACAATTTTTAAGGGTACCGACCCTAAGGAGACACCAATCCCCTAATTTAAGAACACCTACTCTAAGGAAGCACCAAATCCTTAACTGAGCACCAACTTAACTCTTTAAATGGTACCTACCATTTAGATATATTATAGAGATAAAACTCTAGATTAATAAATTGATTCATAAATGAATCTAGTTCTCTATTATAGACCTATTTTGTAATTTCTCATACTCTACTCTACGTCTCTCTTCCTCTCTGCCAATCAATTCAAATCTATTCAACACTATGTCAACTCTTCTACATACTTAGTTTATTTCTTAGATGATATATATGCATTGATCTAGGTCTCATATCTTCTTTGTATTCACACTTGGTTGTTAACACATCACACTCCTACAAGTTTCTTGTTTTTTGAATTCATGCACCACCATCATAATTCTTTATCTTTTACTATATTTAGCATATGTAAGGCTCTATTTTTGATTCACATGCCATCTTACACAATTTAGTTCAATCACAGTGATCTATATCATTCTTTGTGTAGTATAATGAATCTTTCCTATATGTTCCATCACTTGGCCGTTGAGATGAACATATCTTTAAATTCTGACCATTGATCTTAAGTTTCACACCATGATCTAATGATCCTAGTTCAATTGTCTCAACTTTAAAATACAACCGTTAGATCAAGACCTAACAGGCTCATGCACTCTGTTAGATCTTTACAAGCTTTTGAACTTTAATACTTCAAATTTAAAACACATCCATTGATCAAACTCTAATAAGATCATGCACTCCATTAGATCTTTGTGAGCATTTAAACTTTAACATTTCAATATTTAAAACACATTAGTTGATATTTTGATCTGAGTTCCTGTGTGCCATTAGATATTCAAAATTAGCATGGACTTTACCTTTATCTATCATTAAACATCATACACTTTGAACTCTTTGACTCTTCATGCTGCATTAATATTCATTACACAACCACACACATATCATTAGATCTTCTAATATACTAATATGCTCATTGGTTCTCTATCTAACAAGATCTCATAAATTTGATACTTGGCATCCTCACATGCTTTCTACACATTACTGTTAGTGCCTACACTTGTGACACTTGGCACTCTTATGTGCCTTCTACATATTATTAGTCCCTGTGCTTGTGACACTTGGCACTAACATGTGCCTTCTAAGCATTTTATTTCCCATGCTTTTGACACTTGGTACTCATACATTTCTTCTACACATTGTGAATTTCTATGCTTGTGACACTTGGCACTAGCATGTTCAATCTTAGGTACCTTTGACATATTGAATTTTATATGCATCATTAGATCTTTAATATACTATTTAGTGCTAGCCATTGATCAAGCTCAGACAAGTCTTAAGTCAAGGACTTAGGAAATATTAAAAAGTTTGATCACTATTCCAAGCTGGTAATTGCTAAGACAAAGGGGCCAGTTGCCTTTATCCAATCAACATGAAAATAGAAAAGACTATGAAAACTATAACCAAAAACCTTAGGGTTTTACTAAGAAACCCTAGTAATGGCCGAGAGCAAAGATAAATAATTTTTGGGCTCACTTCTCTTTATCTAAACCTGTAAACCATATATATGAGATGCACTTGAAAAACCCATAATGGATCTTTTATCAATTTCTTTGTAAATGTTTAGAAATGGTCTCTATAAAAAAATGACAACTTTATATGATAGTATTACAACTTGTGTAAATATTAGTCATGCTCTTCTCTCCATCAATCTTGTTTGTGACTGATTTTATTGACATCAATGACATCCACCTTGCCAAATATCTCCCTTTTGACAATACTGATAATCATATTGCCAACAAATATGAATGTAAGAGAAATCATGTTCAATACATACTACATTTGGTTAGATAATTATGCAAGATAATTTAAGAATTATTGAATATTTTACTGGTTAAGCATGATGCATAATAATAATGAGGTTCAACATTTTTGGAGTTTATTTGAGGTTGGTCATGGAAAAGGGGAACATGATGGTGAAATTGCATGTGTAAAAAGAGTTTTTAAAAAAGAGTAGGGAAAGGACAAAGATGGTGATAATTTCATTGATGCTATAAGTATTATGACTTGGTGTAGTGAATTTTTTCTCATGGATTAGATAAGTATTTTCATGTGTGAAGATTATTCTAGGTAATGGAGGAAGAAGATAAAGTAATGTATGAATATTACAATACGGTACCTAGATTGAGTGTTTTCCACTCCATTCAAATCCAAATTCTATGATCTAAAACTCAAAAGTTTTGATTGACATATATTTCAAGAACACAAAAATAACATACTAACAATGATTTCTTTCATAAGAGATGTTTTATTACTCAAGATTGCAATACAACCATATGATTATCTCTGGGAAGAGATGTCTCATTTCCATTTTAGGTTACATCTTCATTTATACACATTTTGAAGGAAGAAGGAGGATGTGGAAGGTCACCACTCTTGAGGGAGATTAAGTGGTTTGACTTCCATGATTTACAACAATACAAAATTTGAGGAATTACTATTTTTAGAAACTTACTATTTTTAGAATACACTACTAAAATTTAAATTTGGGGCACTTCCATTAGGTTTTTAGAGGTCAAAAAATACTAAGCAAAGCTTAGTGCCATCTCACCACAATTATCCTCATTCTTATCTTTCCAATGGTTCAAATGGGGAGTCAATCAGAGCTATGGTGCAAAAGTTATGGCTCTTGAAAGTTCCATCATTAATTAGGGTAGAACCATTGCCCAAATTATCACTTGAATTATTGCTCAGATCATTATAATTCATGGAATATTTATGATATGGATAAGACATGCCTTTGTTTAGGATATATGGAATTTAATTGGAATGAATACAAGTTAAAATAATGGGTTGACAAATGGTATTGTAGACCCTTAATGCCTATAGATATTGATAATTTATTATAACCACTAGGGGATCATGAAATGGCATCATTAGTTAAATTTGACCACATTTTACATCTTTTACATATTGTACATCTAAGTATAATTTATTTATAATTTAAATATATGATTAGCTATTAGTGATATCATTTTTCCTACATGTCCTTAAAAATTGATTGTACTTTAAATGGAGGGAAAGTTTTTATAGTAATTGAACCTAGGGATAATGATGAGGTGATAAAATACTAATTGTCTCATTGTTTTGAGAAAAAAAAGTTTAACCACAATTGTCACAGATGGAGAGGACCTAATTTATCATGCTGGATCTATGGTAGTTACAGGAACTTAGATTCGTAAATACTTTTATTAAAAAATAAAATAATGGTTATTTGAGGACTTTGAACCACATAGGGTGGTGCCTCATTATTCTAATTTGGTTATTATTACAAATATTAAAATGATAACAATGGTTTATGGAAAGTTCATGAATCTAAGCATGAAGTGATTCTTAAAACACTTAAAAATAGAGCTGATCCTGAAGGTATGTTAGATTGAATTCTTAAGGTTAATATTCAACACATCTGACATTTAAAATTACTAAAGTTAACTTATATTATTTAGTGTATTTTAATTTTTTATTATTTTTCCATTATGTATTTATTTTTATTTGAACTTTTTACAAATAATTTTAATTTAGGTTAGTGGTAGAAGTTGAGCTTTCACCTTCACATGGTTGGTGCTATGAGTAGAGAAGATTATATTTTTGAAACAAAGATAAAACTATAATTTTTAACTTGGGGACCTACATAGAGTGGCTGGGGGCTATTCCAACATTTATACATCCATCTAGATGCATCTATGAAGATAGTTTATCAATTGGGATAGCGAGTCAAAAGATACGCCTCTCACTAACTAAATTTTGGTCCCTTAAGGGAGATTTGGATGCAATAAAAACACATTTATGTGTCTACATTATCCTAAGTGGGATATAATCCTATACGAGGTGCTTAAAATACTCTCTCATGCCATTTTAGGAGCTAATAATTCAACTTTACCCCTCACGGTTATCTTACAATGCTTGTTCAAAGTTTGCTTTATTTCTACACTCAGGGACGGGAAGATTATCTTAAGGGATGCATTTGGATGCCTAAAAATTTCAAACCTAGGTCTTGAAATAAAGTGTATTGTGTTTATTATATAAATTATATGTTCATCTAGACACGTCTACAAAGATAATTCATTGATTGGTCACGCAAGTCAAAAGATATGCCTTCCATTGACCAACTTTTGGTCACTTGAGAGACATTTAGTTGTGAGAGAAAACTCATTTCAATGTCTCCTTCATATTGAGGTATATAATACTATAATGGGTGCTTATATGACTCTCCCATGTAATTTTAAGATCTAAATGTTTATCTCTACTCCTCACAGTTCTCTACAATATTCACTTAAAGTTTGTGATATTTTTACACTCAGGGATGACAAGATTATCTTAAGAGATGCATCTAAATACCTGTAACTTTTGACCCTAGGTCATAATAAAGAGTGGATAAGGGATATTATATAATTTATACATCCATTTAGACATGTTTGAAAAGGTAGTACATCCATTAGGATAGTGAGTCAAAATATGTACCTCCCACTAGCCAAATTTTGGTCCTTTAAGAGATATTTGGCTACAAGATAAAACTCATTTACATCTCTCCCCCATATATATTTGGATATAATAATATAATTAGTGATTTTAGGACTCTCCTATATAATTTTAGGAGTGATGGTTCATCTCTACCCCTCATAGTTCTCAAAAATACTCACTTGAAGTTCACTTTGTTTATACACTTAAGGACGAGAAGATTCTCTTTAAGGATGCATCTAGTTGCTTAAATTTTTTAAATATGAGGCCCTATATATAGTAGAGGAAGGATATTCAAACATTATAACTTATATAAATGCATTCATATAGTTGGTTCATTGGTCGGGCTATATATTTAAAATATATACCTCCCATTGACCAATTTTTGGCCCCTTAAGAGACATTTGGCTACAAGAGAAATGTTATTGTCATATCTCTCTCATATTGAGTGGAATTGAATACCTTGGGGGTTGATTATAGGACTCACCCATGTAAATTTAGGACCTAAGGACCTATCTCTACCCCTCACAGCTATCCTACAATACTCACCTAAAGTTTGCTCTATTTTTACACCTAAGGATGAGAAGAATATCTTAAGGGATGCATCATGTCACCTATAACTTTCAACCCCAGGGATTGAAAAAGAGTGTGGGGGATATTATAGAATTTATATTCCCATCCAAATGTGTCTACATATATGATTCATTTATTGGGATAGTGATTCAAAATATACACCTCTTATTGACTAAGTTTTGGTCCCTTGAGAGACATTTAGCTATGAGAGAAAATTAATTTTTATATATCCCTCATCCAAAGTGGGAGAGAATACTATAGTGGTGCTAAGAGGACTTTATTTACAAATATAGGAGCTAACAATTTATTTATACCTCTAAAGTTCTCTTGCAACACTCGCTTGAAGTTCACTCTATTTCTACCCTTACAAACAAGAATTTTCTCTTGAGGGATGCATTTAGACATGTAAAAATTTCAACCCCAGGACCTAATAGAGAGTGGAAAAGGGATATTATAGCATTTATACATCCATTAGGATGTGTCTATGAAGACAATTCATATATTAGGCTAGTGAGTTAAATGAGACACCTCTCATTGACCAACTTTGGTCCCTTAAGAGAGATTTGGTTGTGAGAGAATTTTTTTTCCATGTATCCCTCATCTCAAGTGGGATAAACTACTCTAGATATTTATCAAAGGACTCTTCTATGCAACTATAGGATATTAAATTTTATCTCTACCCATCTTGGTTCTCTTGTAATACTTGTCTGAAGTTCATTCTATTTCTATACTTAGGGATGAGAAGATTACCTTAAGGGATGTGTCTAACCACCTAAAGTTTTTGATCTTGAGACCAAAAAAAACATATTAGGTATATTATAGTGTTTATATGTCCATACAAATGTGTCCACATAGATGGTTCATCTATTGGACTAGCAAGTCAAAATATATGCCTCCTAATGGCTAACTTTTGGTCCCTTAAGAGACATTTAGCTATGAGAGAAAAATCATTATCATGTTTCCCTCATCCTAATTTAGAGATTATCCTTTGAGGGTGATTATATTACTATCCCATGCAACTATAATAATCATTCATATCTATCCCTCATGATTCCCCTATAATGATCACTTAAAATTCACTTTAGTTTTACACTCAAGGATAAGAATATTTTCTTAAGGGTTGTGTTCAATTGCCTAAATTTTTTGACTTTAGGGCCAAAAAAAGAGTAGTCCAAAGCTATTAATTTTTTTACATTTCCATATGGATGTGTCCATAGAGATGGTTCATCGATTGGGTTAGTGAGTCAAAATATACGCCTCCCACTAACCAACTTTTAGTCCCTTAAGAGAGATTTGTCCATGAGAGAAAATGCATTATTGTGTCTCCCTCATCGTAAGTGGGATATAATCCTATAATATGTTCTCATAGGACTTTCCCAAATAATTCTAAAATAATTCATCTCTATCCATCACAGTTCTCCTACAATACTTGCTTGAAGTTTGCTCTATTTTTACATTTTAGGATGAGAATATTCTCTTAAGGGATGCATTAAATCACCTATAAATTTCAACCCCAGGCCTGATAAAGACTATATAGGATCTATTAAATCATTTAAATATCCATCCAAATATGTCTATGAAGATGGTTTGTCAATTGGGATAGTGAGTCAAATGATATGTCTCTCACTAACCAGATTTTGGTCCCTTAAGAGACATTTAACTATGAGAGAAAACTTGTTGCCATGTATAATTAATATTTAATGGGAGATAATACTACATATGGTGATCAAAGAAATATCTTTTGAAACTATATGAGGTGACAGTTCATCTCTACCCATCATGGTTCTCTTGCATTTATTGCTCAAAGTTTGCTTTATTTCTACACTCACAAACGAGAAGCTTCACTTCAAGGATGTGTTCAGTCACCTATAAATTTTTACCTTGGGGAATAATGGAGAGTAGAGGGGATATTATAGTGTTTATATGCCCATATATATTCATCCATGTAGATGGTTTATTGATTGGGATAGTAAGTCAAAAGATACACCTCCCACTGACCAAATTTTGGTCCCTCAAGAGACATTTGACTATGAGAGAAAACATGTTATTATGTCTCTCTCATTTTGAGTCACACAAAGTAATCTAAGGGTTACTCACAGGACTTACTCATGTAATGGTAGGAGCTAACAACCCATATCTATTCCTCATGGTTATCCTACAATGCTCACCTAAATTTCACTTTATTTTTACACTTAGGGACGAGAACCTTATCTTTAAGGATGTGTCCAACTACCTACAAATTTTTACCTCAAGGCTCAACAAAGAGTGGAAGGAGATATTATAGAATTTATACCCCTATCTATATGTGTTTATACACATGGTTTTTTGATTGGGATAGTGAGTCAAAAGATATGCTTCCCACTGACCAAGTTTTGTTCCTTTAAGAGACATTTGGATACGAGAGAAAACACATCATCATGTCCCTCTTGTATTGAGTGACATCAAATCCTCTAGGGGTTTCTTAAAGGATTCACTCATACAATTTTAAGAGTGAGAGGGAAAGAGAGGGAATCTTTATATATGTATAGATAGATCAAATTAAGAGATATGATTCCTCTATTTCAAGCATAGACAAAGACATTTAATGAGATTTACCTCCAAATATTCATTGACACATGTGTTATTTAGGATTTTGTTTGCCCCTCATTTATATTTAGATTAGTTTATTTATTTCAAATTTCCAATAAATATGAATATAATCTAAAGGAATTGGGTATCCTTCAAGTTTTCATCGAGAATACTTGGAAAAAGAAGACCAATATAATCATAACATTTTTTGTGATGGGTTAATACTTACAAAGAGATTATACAATGTCATATAAATTTTTAATACACATGAAGGTGAAATAATTGAGAATGTATCTATCCTAATCCTATTTTATGATGAATAAAAGTTTAGCATGGTGGATGATGGGGGGCATCAATCCAAGGCTAGTGTTTGAAGGTTGTATGCAATAGGAGAAAGAGATCTTTGGAAAATAGTTTCTTCTATCACACTCCACACTTAAAAGAATTAAAAATCACACTTGAAAAAATTAAATCACACATACATGAAATTAAAGCACACTTATAGAAAGTAAATATCTGAATTGAAAATAAATGAGAAACAAATAAAACACCTGAAAGTTCACACAAACTATACAAAAAGAAATGTTTACAACAACAAAGAAATAAAATAATAATTTATAATAAAATTATAATTATAGGAGAAATAAATAAAGAAAAATATATTGATCCATCTTCCTTGGAATGAGTGGCCAACTCATTCCTCGGAAGAGAATTTTATTCAGAGCATAAAATTTAGAATAAATTACTCAGAATAATGGAAATAAAAGTATAGTTATTTCATTTAGGTGTGGGAGGTTGCATTTATAATCTCATGCTTCAAACCAACACCTTATTTGAGAACATAGACCTAGATATCCTATCCTATCTCAATCTTCACAAAATATGGAGAGAGATATTTATTATAAGAATGAAATCTATTACAACATAATCTTAGTGTCCACAAAATATGGAGAGAGATATTTATTGGAATGAAATTAAATAAATATTTATTTGAATACAATGTAAAGTCTATATATATATATATAAAGACTCCAAATGGAAATCATTATTTGTGATATATATAATAGACCAATTAATCATTATAATACATTTAGAAATAATTTCCAAACAAGTCAGTAGTAGTTCTTTTGAAGTCTATAGTAGACTAATGAAGTATGCATCAAACCTAATGAAATTCATAATTGGTATGATGTAATTTTTAGATGGTATGATGTAATCCATATCTAGTTTGATATAATATGTAGTTGGTTTGATGTAATCTATAACTCTATAGGAGTTTGTAGCAAGCGTGTAGGAGTCTGTAATAGGTTTATAGGAGTCTGTAACTTGACCAAAATGCTAGATCCATTATAGAAGACTCTAACACTACTCCAAAATTATTATTGAATGGTTACTCTTCATACTTTTAATCATTATTATCTTAGTATGAACTATGTATGTACTCGTTGACATCTTTTTCCTAATAATCATTAGTAATAGTTAACAAATAAATAACAATGAATTATAAAGACAACCATGATGTATAATTGCTATTTTATTCTAAATAAACCATAAGTTCAGAGACTACATTTAGATTCAATTCTTATGAAAGAAAAATGATGTTATTATATATATATATATATATATATATATATATATATATATATATATATATATATATATATATATAATGAGCCTTATTATGGTCTCATCAATGGAGTGTTAACCCCAAGGTTGTGCACACTAAGATACAATCCTTGGTTTTTGACTAGGTATGGTACCACATAGAAAACACACACACATAACTTAAGGTAATTAATCTAAATAATTTTGTGCTCATGATAAGGTCATTCATATTGACTAACTAAATAATGCACAAGTCACTAATAAAGGGGAGCTCCATAGAATATTGGAAAGCGGAGATTCATAAGATATAATGATTATTAGGAGAGATCCTCTTTGAGGTGCATATTGATATAGAAAGAAAATATTATAGAATATTTTAGTAAGTATCCAACTAGAAACATGATATAAGGAAAGGGAAGTGGATAGATATAAATATAAACCCAGCCTCTGCCTTTACCTCACCCCTTCTAGAGGGATATTTTAATAGTTGGGAGTTAGAGATATAAGGTTATATATATTGTTAATTGACATTTATGAGATAGAACTCTCAAGAAACAAAGATGATAGTTGGTTATTATTTATTAATTAAGGTTTATATAATGCAAAGTGTAATTTTTATATGAACATGTAATGAGTACCCAAGATCTCTATAATTGTGATGAATCTAAGCTTATATTATGACTCTATGCCTTGATATGCTTTCTTGTTAATTATGCATGTTAGTGTTTAAATATTATTTAATTCCATGCTTTGTTTGTAGATTTAATACTTAATAATGACCTTAATTTATCTTTATTATAATAAGGGACAAGGTGATCTCTCTTACACCTCGGGCGAATGCTTAAGATTCATGTTTAAGTGATATGTCAGCATGGCGTGTATTCTATTTGTTGAAATTTATATGATTAATATGTGATATATTGATTGTATGAATATTAAATTTAATAATTGAAAGTTATTCCAATGATATAAAACATTAAATTATATTTTTAATTTATTTCTTTGGTACTCTCTTCTAAGAACTTTATATTGCTAATGGTTATTTCTTTCAATCCCATTGACCTACTTTTATGTTCATTTGTGGATATTAATATAATTAATTAATTAATTTATCTATTTAATTAATGAAATCTAAGATAATGTTAAAAAATAATCAACAATCATAATATACAAATGTGTAAAACAAAATAACTTTATTGTGTTTACTATAACATTAATACATCAATTTCATGAAAGCTAAATATTAGAACTATCATTTCATTAACACAAAAATGATTTAAAACTTATTAAATTATAAATTATTTTGATAAGGATAACATGTATGTAACAACAAAAAAATAAACAATAATGACATGTAAGAAGTAAATATGAACAGATAAAACATAACAATGTATGATTCACAAATATATGTCAAATAGTATGTATGTGTATCCAAATTATGTCATAATGACATCAAAAATAGGTCATATCAAAATATAATATAGACCATAATATACATATAAAAAATGTGAAATATAGTCTTACAATGTGGGCCATATCAACATAAAAATATATTATGCCTACAACTACCCCTATCACAACAACTAGCTCACATACTGCTCATTACCTCCAAATAAATTGTGCCTCATCACCATAGATGTGTAACCAAGGGTGTTTTATGAATAATTATGAGGGGAAACTCTCCTATCAACATGTGAAGGAAAAAATATCTCTGCTGTAACCCCAAAACACTATGGCTCCTCCACAACATATCAAAAATAAAATTTAATGCATTAAAATTATATATAGAAAATGATAGAGTTGTTAATAATTTTTTTCTCAACAAGGTGCTTCTGGACTCACTACATACCACCTAAATGATTATCTTAGGCTATGTAACTATGAATATATATGCGATGAATAATTATATGGAGCATAATAATAAAGATAGATCTAGATTTTCATACAAATATAAATATCACATAGAGTATCATTACTTGAAGTTAAAAAAATATTTTTACTATGTGTTCTTAGTAGTCTTTATCTCTAAATTGGGTGCTGCTGGGGAGATCCTATATTTTGGGATGAAATTAAAACATTATTTTGATCCATATGGGGTACCCATATAATCTCTCATCATCTATAAAAACAACAAATGAAATAGATCAATTATGAATCAAATAAAACTAAACTATTTTAATATATTTAAATAAAAAATATTCCTTTTGTACATAAAGAGAGAGGGATAGAAAGAGAGAAAAAATATTCCTTCTATAATAAAACTATGGTGTATACTAACAATTTAAACAACATAACAACTTGATGTAATTTTATTTCCCAACTTGAGCGTAGGGTGCTACAGTGCTAATTGTACCCTCGATAATAAAATCTAAGCTAACTAGGGTACATAAAATATTAGTGATTGTCTATACAACCAACAAATTAAAAATTTAAAATATTAGTCAATTAATTAAAAATATACTAAAATATAAACTTAATATTCCTTTAATACATAAATAAACTATAATTAATTAAATTTGTGTGTCTAATACAGATGGTGAAGTAGACAAGCCTTGTATATCTGGTTGTGTGCTAATGGGAGGTGGTGAAACAATTACAAATGACATATAATCTAGCATACTATTATCCTAAGGTGTTAAACAAATTATAGTTGGCATATACTCTAGCATGCTAGTGTCATGAGGTCCTAAAACAACTACATATGGCATATCCTCTAATGTGCTAGTGTCTTGAGGTGCTGGAGAAATTGTAAATGGAATATATTATTCTGTAATAGTGTGAAAAGATACTGAAAGAACTATAGATGACATTTTCAAATGTAACTCATGTATGTCCAACCTAAATAAGAGGGCCATCAAATTTCTTCCTAAATGATGTAAAATGATGTACATGAATTTTAGGATGGATGTTAGCTATGCCACCACTAGTAGGAGGGACACTAGCACCAATAGTAGGAAAGACACTACTAGATGTACCACCACATATAGCCTATATATAAATCCCTAGTGAATACATCCCATGGTCAATAATAACCTATGTGAGACTATTTATTACCTTAAATATGTCCATATGTGTACTTCTATTTCTCTAAACTTGGTTTTGGCAATTTTGGTCCCACTTGACACTAGGTCTATCAAATGAGGACACACCTCCCATACCTTGGGAGGCCTTCTTGTCAAAATAAATTAGGATTTATTTTAAACTAAACTCACAATAAATTTTTCTCAAAAAATATAATGGAACCCCATTATTATTTCATGGAGGCTCATTAAACACCATAAACACACCAATTAGTGCTAATATGTTTGCAACTCGTTGGTGGTGGTTTATTGGTTATATACTTAAGAAAAGAAGCACACATTTATTCTTTGTTTATATTTTTTTAACAACCTCATATGATAATTTATCAACATAATATTCTTTCAAAACCTCTCTTTAATGCAACATTGCATCAAGCTGGGAAGTGACATTTCCCACTTCATTGAAAATGGTCTCCAATTTAGTGGCAAGTGAATTGTGTATACTATAACTTGAAGAGTCACATAAACTATTGATAATAATGTTGAAATTATTTTTATTGATGTCAAAGGTCTAGCATTTGTGAAAAAGGCCCCATAGCATTTAATGGTGTTTTTAATATTCATATCTTGGTTAATGTGTGTTGATATTTATTTAATATTAATGAATATATTTTTAGTTGCATAAAAGTCAAAAGAGGGCCAATGGATAAGTCAAAGAGTCATGGGGTAAAGACAAAAGAGGAATGGGACATATTTTCCTATGAAGAGTCATCTTGATGAATTCCAAGAGTCACCAAGTGAAGACAAAAGAGGGTATGACACATTTTTCCATGAAGCGTCATCTTAAGGAATTAGAAAGGTCATGAAGACAAAGACAAAAGGGGAAAAGGTGAACTTTCTCATGAAACATCATCATGTGACTTTTCAAATGAAAGGATATGAAGGGTCATGCAAGTTTGGCACCATTTTCCATAAGGATTGAAGGGACACAAAGGGTAAATGCCTAAGGTCATTTGGAAAGATATAAATAAAGGCTTGAGAAGCCATTTGTAATATGCAAGAGAGTACATGGTTTGTATTTGTTTTATATAAGAAAAAAGAAAAGAATAGAAAGAGATATTGTAGAGTTCTATCATTTGTTGAGTAAGCAAAATTGAGAGATAGTTGTGTTTTATACATAAGAGGGGTTGGTGATCCTATGGGTTGGTGCTCAAAAATCTTTGCAAGGGGTTGGTGCTCCTGTGGGTTGGTGCTCACAAATAATTGCTATGTTGGTACTCAAAAAATGGGTTGGTGCTCCTACAAGTTGGTACTTGTGAACTTTGTAATTTGATTTGGTGATCTTTCATATACTTGAGATTATTTTCTATGGTTTTTCTATTTTAGGTTTCCACGTAAAAATCTAGTTTCTCTCTCTCTCTCTCTTGTGTGGTGCATATTTATTTTTATTTTATTGCATATCTTAGATGAATGGTTAAGTGGAATTTGATTAAATAAAATATTTATAAGATATATGATATACTGATTCACCCCCCTCTTAGTATATTTCATGCTTAATAATTGGTATCAGAGTAGGGTCCTTTTGAAAAAGTTTTACAGCTTAATGTAGATCAAGGAAAGCATGATGGCTACATCACATGAAGGTTTTTATACAAATAAAGCACCTTTGTTTGATGGAAAAAAATATTCTTTTTGGAGCATAAGGATGATGAATTATTTTATGGCCCTTAGATTCAAAATTTGGCAAGCAGTGGTGGAAGAATATGAAGAGCCACAGATGCTTGTAACTACTCTGGTAGAAAAGAAGGTAAGTGAAAATAATGCTAAAGATTTAAATGTTATTTTATGTGGTTTATGTGAATTAGAATTTGTTAAAGTTATGCAATGTCAATCTGCTAATGAAACTTGGGTAAAGCTTGAGAATGTTTACAAAGGTGATGGAAAGGTTCAGAAAGCTAAGCTTCAAAATTTTAGAAGATAGTTTGAAAGATTGAAGATGGAAGAGGAATAAAATATAGCGAGTTATCTTTTGTGGGTTGATAAAATAGTTAATCATATTCAAGGTCTTGGAGAAAATTTAGAAGAATTAGTGGTGGTACAAATTTTTTTAAGATCTCTACCAATGAGATATGATGCAAAGGTTTTAGCAATTAAGGAGATGAAGGAGATAGCCAAGCTAAATATGGATGAACTACATGGAATTCTCACATCATATGAGATGCGGAATGAACAAGAGAAACCTTCAAAAATGGAAGCTACTTTCAAGACATAAAATAAAGACAAGGCTATAATTTAAGAATCAAGTGACAACTCTAGTGGTGATGAAGATGACAGTGGAGCCCCATTCATTCACAATGCAAAAAAGAGTATAGGTAAATATCAAATAAAATTTCCTTCCAAATATTTTAATTATGGAAGGATTAGACATTTTGTAGCTAAGTGCCCAAATAAGGGTAATGGTGATAATGAAGAAGAAAAGTCTACATACAAGAAAAATTTAAAAATAAAATTAAAGAAGGGATTCAAGAAGAAGAGTTTATATTCTAAAGATCCTAGCTCAACCAAAGACAGTGGAGTTACTAATTCAAAAGAAGAAGAGATTCTATTCATGGCCATACATGAAGATGCCTCTACAAGCAAAAGTATAGATGATCAAAAAGAAGAATAAGTGATTCCAAAGTGAATATGGAAGGAGAACTCATTTGTGCCTTAGTATAATTAAAAGCTCTTGAGAAGAAGAATCAAAGACTAAAGCTCCTGATTGAGAAAAATGAAAAAAACTCAAAAGAAATAATTGAAGATCTACAAGTACACATTGAAAAATCCAAAAAGACTAAAGAAGATCTAACAAATCAATTGGTAAAAAGTAAGTGAAGAATATAAAAGGCATGTTTTTGAAATTACTTCTTTGAAAGCAAATATTGAGAAAACAAATAAAGCAGTTAATGATAAAGTATTCAGAGATTCAAAATTTAAAGATAGCACTAATATATTAAATAAGATATTAGAAATTCAAAAGTCAATATCAGATAAGACAGGTATCAAATTTGAAAATAAAAAGATCTATGTTAAAGCCCTCACAAAAGAGAAAATAAAAGTGGAAGAAGTTAAGAATATAGAGACATCTCAAGCAAAGAAGGCTGAAAGGAATAAAGCTACAAAAGATAATCAAGTCAGAGGTACACAAACAAGTTCTATTTTTATGGTTACTATTTTTATTGCAATGGATATGGTCATAAGAAAATAAAATGTTGAAAAAGGGCTTAAAATCTTAGAAATAAAGAAAAGGAAACTCATGCAAAGTCTAGTAGAAGCCATAATTCCTTTGCTCCTCTATCAGGTTTTGATGAAGAGGCTATAATATGTTACAAGTGTAATAATTTCAGACACATAGCCAAGTACTATAGAAGCATGTTTGAGTCAGTTAAGAAGGATAAGAATTTCAAGGCTCCATTCATCAAAAAGAAAGTTTAGACAGGTACATGATAGAAGAAATAACTTGAAGATTCTATGTTGGTTTAGACATGCAAGAAATGAAGAAAAGTGATGGTTCATTGATAGTAGATGTTTGAGGCAAATGATAGGATATAAGAGTAAGTTCATAACCTTGAAGATCAATGCTGACATAGTGAAATTTGGAGATAATAATACCATCATAATTGTTAGAAAAGTTACACTAAGTTTGGATAATGGTAAAACTAAAACTAAAAATAGTTTATATGTAGAAGGTCTTAAGCATACTATTTTGAGTGTAATTCAAATATGTGATGATGGGCACACACTAAAGTTTTATGAAGAAGGTTTTAAAATTAGGAGAAAGATTTAGATGTGTTGGTTGCAGATGCTCAGAGAATAGACAATAATTTGTATATGTTATCAGACATCAAAGGTCAAAGATGTTGTTTGAGTCAGATTAAAGAAAGTTGGATATGGCACATGAGAATGGGACACATAAATTTTGATAATCTTGTCAACATCAGAAAGAATCAAGCAATCAAAAATTTTCCAAATATTACAAAGGCATCCAACATACTTTGTGAACCTTGTCAGCATGGGAAGCAGGCTAGAAGCTGGTTTAAAACAAAAGAATACTCAACCACTCAGATGTTAGAGCTTGTTCCCACTAATTTGTGTTGACATATGAGAACTCAAAGCACTCAAGGTGGGAAATATTTCATGTTGCTTATTGATAATTTTTCACATATTACTTGGGTAATGTTTTTAAAGAAAAAATTAGAAGCTTTCAAACATTTCAAAGCATTCAAAGCATTAGTTAAGAATGAAACTAGTTTGAAGATTAAGTGCTTAAGATCAGATAAATGAGGAGAATTTATGTCATATCAGTTTATTGAATATTGTAAAGACCATGGAATAAAGAGACATTATTCAATAGCCAAAACTGCACAACAAAAAGGAGTAGTTGAATAGAGAAATATAATAGTTTAGGAGATGGCGAGGACAATGCTAAATAAATCTAAGGCAGTTGGTATAGCAATGCATATCCAAAATAGATAATTATTGAGATTCAATAGTGACAAGACTCCTTATGAGCTATAGAAAGACAAACTAGCTACATTTGATTATTTCAGAGTTTTTGGTATTAGATACTTCATAAAGAGAATTGATGAAAAATTGGGTAAGTTTTAATCTAGAGTAGATGAAGGTATATTTAATGCTTATTATTTAAAAAGTAAAGCTTATAAATATTATGAAAAAAATGAAGAAAATAGTTAAAAGTACAAGTGTTAGGATAGAAGAAGATGGAACACAAAGAATTAATGATCTAGTGAATTATTGAAGAAGAAGATTTTGAAGAATTAGATGAAGATGATAAGGAGAAAAAAGACACCAAAACCCCATCCAAATATGTCCAAAGAAATCATAATGAAATTGACATCATCAAAAACATAAATGAAGGAATTCACACCAAAATAATGATGGTAAGTGAATCTGAGCAAATTAATTTCTCTTTGTTATCCAAAATTCAGCCTAGAACTTTTTTAGAATATAGACATGATAAGCACTGGGTTAAGGCAATGGATGAATAATTAAATTAGATAGAAAAGAATGATACTTGGGAATTAGTTCCTAGACCAAAAAATCAAAATGTGATAGGAACAAAATGGGTTTACAAAAATAAGTTAGAGAAGTGACCAGGAATAAAGCAAGATTAATATGTAAAGGATATGCTCAGATTGAGGGAATAGATTTTGAAGAAACTTTTTCACTAGTAACAAGGCTAGAGACTATTAGAATGTTTCTTAAATATGCAGTGTTTAAAAATTTCAAAGTGTTTTAGATGAATGTCAGGTCTAATTTCCTAAATGGGAATCTAGAAGAGGAGGTCTCCATTAAGCAGTCAGAGAGATTTCTTCTCTCAAATGATAGTAGCCATGTATGCAGGAAAAAGTACTGTATAGATTGAAACAAGCTCCTAGAGCTTGGTATGCAAGACTTGATAAATATCTACAAGATCAGGGTTTCAAGAGATGGTTTATTGATAGTAATCTCTACATGAAAATAGAAGGTGAGCATCAATTGATTGTTGTGGTATATGTTGATGACATAATATTTGGAGGTAATGTTGAAAAGATGACAAAATAATTTTTTGACAATATGTAAAAAGAATTTGAGATGTCTATGCTTGGAGAATTGTTATTTTTCTTAGGGTTGTAAATTTTTTAGTCAGATAAAAGCATTTTCATATCTAAAAGTAAATATGCTAAAGAAATATTGAAAAAGTTTGGTTTTGAGGATTGTGCACTAGTTAGTACATTGATGGGTACAGATAACAAGGTAAGGATGAAGATTCACCCATTACAAATAAATATTTCTATATATCTATGATTGGTAGTAGTTTATATTTGACAACATCGAGGCTAGATATTACACATGCCATAGGCATGGTTGTAAGATATCAGGTAGGCCCAAAGGAGAGTCATGTTTAGTTGGCGAAGAGAATATTTAGATATATCAAGGGGACATTAGATTATGGATTATGGTATCCCACATGTAGATATTTTAATTTGGTTACTTATACAAATTTAGATTGGGTAGGTTGCTTGGATGATAAAAAGAGTACAAGTGGAGGAGTTTTCTTCTTCGGTGATAGCTTAGTATCATAGCTAAGCAAAAAACAAAATTTAGTATTAGTTTCTACAACTAAAGCATAATATATTGTAGTGATATTGTGTTGTACTTAAGTAATTTGGATGAAGCAAACTTTGGAAGATATCAAGGTAAAATATGATGAACCTATTTCTATTTTTTGTGACAACACAAGTACTATTAATATTTCAAAGAATCTAGTGATGCATTCAAGATCAAAACATATTCCTATTAGATATCACTTCTTGAGAGAGTAGGTTTCAAATAAATAGGTTAAGATGGAATATATAAGTACTATAGAATAGATTATAGATATTTTCACAAAGGCACAACCAAAAGACACATTTGAATATCTACAAGAGAAGTTAGGAGTAATTTATTTTACTTCCTGCCATTGAGGATCAACATCAATTGAGGGGGAGCTAAGTGTTAGCTCTAAGATAGGCCCTTTTCCATTGATGTCAAAGGGGAAAAATAATATAAACATGTACAAGAATATGCACAGGTGCAAAAAAAAAGGTGTAAAAAAAGGTACAGGGAACAAGTACAGGTTGCTATAGTAAGGGGGAGTTATTGTATGTTTTTTAGATGATAGTATGTGTAGGTTGGCATGTGTAGTGCAGGTTTCAAGATGTGGTAGTTTTAGTTTGAGATTACCATCAATGACAAAGGGGGAGATTGTTAGTAATATTATCATTGATGTCAAAGGTCTAGCATTGGTGATAAAGGCCCCATAACATTTAATGGTGTTTTTAATATTGATATCTTAGATAATGTGTGTTGATATTTATTTAATATGAATGATTATATTTTTGGTTGCATAAAATTCAAAAGAGGTCCCATAGAGAAGTCAAAGAGTCAAAAGATAAAGATAAAAGAGGAATGGGATGAATTTTCCCATGAAGAGTCATCTTGAGGAATATCAAGAGTCACCAAGTGAAGACAAAAGAGGGTATGGCACACTTTTCCATAAATAGTCATCTTAAGGAATTCAAAAGGTCATGAAGACAAAGAGAAAGGGGGAAATGATGAATTTTCTCATGAAGGGTCACCATGTGAATTTTCAAATGAAAGGATACGAAGGGTCATGTAAGTTTGGTGCCATTTTCCATGAGGATTGAAGGGACACACATGGTGAATTCCAAAGGTCATTTGGAAAGCTATAAATAAAGGATTGAGAAGCCATTTGTAATATGAAAAAGAATTCATGGTTTGTATTTGTTTTATATAAGAAAAGATGAGAGAATAGAAAAAGATATTGTAGAGTTCTATCATTTTTTGAATAAGCAACATTGAGAGATAGTTGTGTTTTATACACAAGAGGGGTTTATGCTCTTGTGAGTTGGTGCTCATAAATATTTGCAAGGGGTTGGTGCTCCTATGGGTTGGTGCTCACAAATAATTCATGTGTTGGTACTTGACAAAGGGGTTGGTTCCCTTGTAAGTTGGTACTTGCAAAATTTGTAATTTGAGTTGGTGCTCTTTCATATACTTGAGATTGTTCTCTGTTGTTTTTCCCATTTTGAGTTTCCACGTAAAACATTGGTGTCTCTCTTTCTATTATGTGGTGCATATTTCTTTTAGTTTTATTGCATATCTTGGATGAATGGTTAAGTTGAATTTGATTAAGTAAAATATTTATAAGATATATGATATATTGATTCACCCCCTCTCTTAGTATATCTCGTCCTTAACAAATAATTTGTAATTGTTCCCACTTTGAATTATATTGTTCATATAATTGAGATTATTCTTCTATGAAGTCAAAATGTTGGGGTTTTATCACATTTCTTTTTGAAATTTTCTTGAGGCCATGGGTCCATAAAATTTTGTATCTATATTTATAAAAATAAACATTTTCTCTAGCCAGTGTGAGAGAAATGTAAATTTAATTTGAATATCCTAAACATTTAATATATATAAATGTAAATATTGAAATCAAAATTTAATAAAAAAATTACCTGAGACCATGATTGAAATACACAAATGATTTTTTGTGATTCAAGAAATGTTATAGCACACATGCACTTTTTAAGTTGACCTCTAAAATGTGAGTGCTCAACTCCAATTAAATGTGAGTTTTGGGTGTAGAAATGCATTATTGGGTAGAAATTTAATTTTATAAAGGCTGTACACCATTTTTTATAAAAAGGGAATAAACCTTTTGCCTTGGCACTATGCCAAAGAAACATGGGTTATGTTTAAAAAAAAAAGAGGTGTACATGCCTTTGTAAATGAAAATTTATGTTTTCCATTTTGGCAATTTTTTTGTCCCCCAACTTTATGTATCTAACCTTGTGAATACCTCAAGTTTATAAAAAGGAGAAATTATTGAAAGAGAAGCATAATGGAATCTAAAATGGTCACTTTGATGTTGATGAAATATTGGTACAACTAAGTGAATGTTACTATTGGCAAAGGATGAACATGGATATCAATGAATTCAGGTAAATATGTAGGTTTTTTGAACATGATAATGCTAAATATTAAAATTATGGGTTGTATCAGCCATTACCAGTTCTAAAGAGACCATGGGAAGAGTTGAGCATGGATTAAATTCTTAGGATACCAATAACTTAAAGAGGTAATGACTATTTTTGATGTAGTGGATAGATTTCAAAGATGACATACTTTATAACATGTAATAAGACTCTTGATGCCATGAATGTTACTAATTTATTTTATAAATTAGTGAGATTACATGGGTTATCAAGGAACATTATATAATATAGAGATACTAAATTTATTGGGATTTTTAGAGATTGTTATGGAAGAAGCTAGGCATAACACTAGACTTAAGGTTAGCCTATCATTATGAAACTAATGTGCAAATGAAAGTAGTGAATTATAGTATTGGTAATTTACCAATATGCTTGGTTAGAGATAAGCCCAAATAATGTAATATGACATTAGTATAAGTTGAGTTTGATTACAATAATTAAATTAATAAAAGTATAATGATGAGTACGTTCCAGATTGTGTTTGGTTAGAGCCTTATAAGAGTGTGTGAGTTGAGAAACACAACATACATGAGAAGAAGTGTTAAAGTAGAGTAATACACAAAAAGTATGAATGATGTGAAGATGGAAGTGAAGATAATATTGTATGAGAATAGTATGAAGTATAATAAGAACGTTGATCAGACAAGAAGAGAATTTTTTTTTGAAGTTGCTGGAAACTTGGTATTGATAGACTTGCATAAGAAAAGGTTTCCAAAGGGGCATATAAAAATTTAAAGAGGAATAAAATTGGACCTTTTAGGGGTTTTATAAAGTTATTAGTTAATGTTTATGAGATTGAGCTACTGGATGGAGTGGATATTTCAACTATCTTCAATATAGGACATTCATATCCTTACTTTGAGGGATAAAGCAGTGGTGAAGGATCAACATCATATTTTTTTAGTGTAGATTGGAAACATTAGTTATCTAGGAAGGTAAAATATAAGGTTGAATTTTTATTAGATACTAAATTGGTACAATGATAAGAGGTAAAGAGTACATATAATATTTAGTGAAGTGGAAAGACATAGAAACTAAAGATGCAACTTGTATGAATGGATCCAAAATTTCCAAACATGGAAAAACCATAGAGGAGTAATGGAGGTTTCATGAGTAGGATCTCATGGTAAATTTTATTTATTTTAGGTGTTTGATGTAATAGCATCCAAGTTTACAATTTTTTTTGAATCATCCCAAAACATGGGTTTGGGTTCTTGTTCACACTTATGAACATTTATTTTGTATTATATAACTTGGCATCTCTTGTGACAACATTACACATGTGCAAAAAGATCAACACCAAGACAAATAATATCATAAAGAGTCTTATAAGGAAATTAATTATAAGAAGAATAGTTTTTGTCATATCCCATTGGTTATAATGGTCTTTTGGTGGAAGTATGGTAATTTTTTTGCTTCATGTAGTGGCAATTTTGAACCTACCACTTTGTGTAAGAGATGATTATGTAATCACTAGTTTGAAACAACTAGATGTTTTTACCACATTTAAATAACAAGTAAATTAATTTACTAAATCAAGAAAACATGATAGGTAGATTGATTTACAAGACAAAAGGAGCTCAAATGGTGTGGTAGGATGTTAGTGTCAAGCCACCAATATTTGAAGATTATTTTGGAAGAGTTGGAAAGTCACTTTAGATAATCCAAGTCCAAATCTAGAGTAAATTAAAAAAAAGAGGGATCTTATAGGAGATCATAGAGTGTGAGCATAGATTTAAGATTTTTCTCAAGTATATGTATGTTCATTGTGATCCAATCATTAGAGTGAGGGAGTCTTCTTCATAGTCATAAGGGAAGAGATAGTGTGAGTGCATGTAATATCTATAACAAAAATGAACATCAATAAATAGAGTTTTGAGTCCCATTATGAGTCTTGTGTTTATAAATGTCCTTGAGAGTGAAGGAAGAGTAAAACTAATGGGGATTAAGATAACAATTCATTTGGGACCCTCATTCTCATCTGCTTCAGTTTCCTTGTTTAACAGGTATGGAAGTCCTTATTTACATACTAAATACTTTTGTGATTCTCTTAGAAAATATGGAACTAATGAGAGAATATTGCTTAAGACATTTCTTATAAGCTTAATGGGTCATGATTTAGATTGGTTTCACCCTCTACCTAGTGCTTCCTTACATATCTCCCTTAAATTGGTAAATGATTTCCTATCACATTTTATCACTAATAGGGGACCATGCACCACATTTGAGTATATTAAATTTATTCATAAAGGAATGTTGGGGATCAACAAACAATGTTGATTACACATATGAAAGCAATTAAACACATAATTAAATCGGAATGATAAGTAACTAGAATCAGATAATAGCAAAGAACAAGAGATACAAGAAACCACCTTGAAAACTTGTATTAAACTCTTTACAAAAGGAATACAATTGAAGAAACTTCTTTTCTTCCACACCTCTCTCAGATGTACAGATCTCTCTCTAGATCTCTTTCCCTCAAGAGCTCTCTCTCTCAAGTACAATCAAATCCAACAACCTGGAATGATTCACATATACAATTTTGTACTGTTCTATTCAACATTCTACAATACATTACAATAAGCTAGAAAGATCTATCCTATTATATAATAATTAGGAAACTTGAGCATGCATTTACAACCAATAGTTATGCCTCTTAAACAAGGGCTCTAAAATACCCTTACTAATAATAGAGATGCGGACTTAAGACTATCACTTAATCCTAACATGCAAACACTCGGTTCTATCCACGAAAATAGCTTTTTGGATGCACAGGTAACCGACATCGGTTCCTACCTATTTTCCTGTGACCGACGTCAGTCGATTCCTACCGATGCCGACATCTCCTAAATTGCTTCTGACCGATGTCGATCACTCCTGACTGACGCCAGTGACTGTGTAAACCTGCAACCTACAAAAAATGCTCATTAGGTGAAGCTTTTAGCTCCACACCTTAACAATCTCTCACTTGGAGATAAATAGCTGCACTAGTACCTATACAGCAACATCTTCTAGCTCCTCCATCTTCAACTCAATCATAAAGACCAACAAAAGTTGAATGAAGATTCAACTTCTCCTTTGTAATCAGCTTGGTTAACATATCAGCAGGGTTCTTATCTGTATGGATCTTCTCTAGCTTCAACTCACCATCCTCCAATACCTATCTTATGAAGTGGTACCTAAGCTGTATGTGCTTTGCTCTTGAATGAAAGGCTGAATTCTTAGCCAAATGAATTACACTCTGACTATCACTGTATAATCTGCAACTCTCTTGCTCCTTTCCAAGCTCTTCCATGAACCGTGTCATCCATATCATCTCTTTGCTAGTCTCTATGACTGTAATATACTCTGCTTCTATAGTTGACAAGGCAACAACCTTTTGCAACTTTGATATCCAGCTAACCACCGTTCCACCAATAGTGAAAACATATCCTGTGGTGCTTCTTCTGCCATCCAAATCACCTACCATATCTAAATCTACATAACCATGTAGAGAAGTATCTGAACCTCCATAGCACAAATGCCTACTATTGGTTCCTCTCAGATATCTAAGGATCCACTGAATTGCTTTCCAATGCTTCTTTCTTGGATTGGCCATATACTTACTTACAACTCCCACTGCTTGGGCAATATCTGGTCTAGTACAAACCATTGCATACATTAAACTCCCTACTGCGAAGGAATATGGAACTCTACTCATGTACTCTACCTCATCATGTGAATTAGGACATTGTTCTTTACTCAACTTAAAATGTCCAGCCAAAGGTGTGCTTACCGGTTTTGCATCCTGCATATTGAACCATTTCAACACCTTGTTCACATAATCCTCTTGAGACAAAATCAACCTGTGATTTTTCCTGTCTCTCTTAATGCTCATGCCAAGGATTTTCTTTGCTGCTCCCAAATCCTTCATGGCAAACATGTGAGCTAATTTCACCTTAAGCTTAGAGATATCCTGCATGTGTGATCCTGCAACCAGCATATCATCTACATACAACAATAAAATAATATATCTACCATTATCCAATCTCTTAAAATACACACAATGGTCAGATTGACACCTACTGTAGCCATGCTCAGTCATAAACCTGTCAAATCTCAAATACCACTGTCTAGGAGCTTATTTGAGGCCATACAAGCTTTTCTTCAATATGCACACTAACTTCTCCTTACCTTTGACCTCAAATCCTTCTGGCTGATCCATATATATTTCTTCATCCAAATCTCCATGAAGAAACACTGTCTTAACATCAAGTTACTCAAGATGCAAATCCTCAATAGCAACTAAAGACAATATAGTTCCTATAGAAGTCATTTTAACAACAGGAGAAAAAATCTCACCAAAATCAATACCTGGCTTTTGTGCAAATCCTTTCCCTACCAACCTAGCCTTATATCTCATCTGTCCGTTCTCACCTTTTTTCAATTTGTAGGTCCAACTATTCTTTAGTGTCCTCTTACTAGCTGGCAACTCAACCAAATCCCATGTTTGGTTCTCTCTCAAGGACTCCATCTCCTCAACCATGCCACGCTCCCACTGACTCTTGGATTCTTCCAAACTCTCTGGTTCTCCACCATCATTTAGCAATAAATTGAATAATGAAGGGGAATATCGAATTAGAGGTTTACTTACCCTTTCTGACCTCCTGATGGGCGTCTGAGACTCATTCATAACATGCTGTCTGCCCAAATTCTCTAACAGTGATCGACCTCGGTCACCTCCAAGCCTATAACTGGCTGACATCAGTTCTGCCTGGCTGACGTCGGTTCCTTCTTGGCTGACGTTGGTCACTGTATGACCGACATCAATTTTTGTTCTATCGACATCGGTTCTTACTTGGCCGACATCATTTTGGACCGCCACCTCGTCCAATTCTCCATTGCTCTGCCCAGATTGATTCAGCTTCTTGAGTTGATCACTATACATCACTTTTTCATTAAAAACAACATCATGGCTCCTAATTATCTTGTTAGTTCCTAGATTCCAAAACCTGAATCTGAAATCATCAGAGCCATAGCCAATAAATGTGCACCTCATAGACTTAGCATCCAGCTTCTTTCTATTTTCCTTATCAACATGCACAAAGGCTTCACAACCAAAAACTTTGAGAAATGAGAGACATACCTTTTTACCTATCCATGCCTCTTCTAAAATTCCACCATCCATAGTTGTAGAGGGTCCTCTATTAATCAGGTACACTACAGTATCAATAGCTTCTGCCCAAAACTCTAAGGGCAAACCAACATGCAATCTCATACACCTTGCACGCTCCATTATTGTTCTGTTCATCCTTTTAGCAACTCCATTTTGCTGAGGTGTCCTTAGAACCATCCTTTGCCTATAAATTCCATGCATATAACAATACCAGTTGAACTTATAGCTACAGAACTCACCACCATTGTTAGATCTCAGGCACTTCAATCTCCTGCCTGTTTCATTCTCAACCATAGCATTCCAAATCTTAAAAGTCTCAAATACATCAGATTTCTTCTTAATATAATAGACCCATACCTTTCTTATAGCATCATCTATGAATAAAACATAGTACTGTGATCCTCCAATAGAAGCAATCTTAGCTGGTCCCCACACGTCTGTGTGAACAAGCTACAACTTATGCTTCTTCTTTGTTGACCCAGTCTTGAGAAAACTCACTCTCTTCTATTTCTCAAAAACACAGTGCTCACAAAAATCTAGATCTATGCTTTTCAAATCTGAAAGCTTACCTCTTGACTTAAGAATAAACATTCCCTTCTCACTCATGTGGCCAAGCCTTGAGTGCCACAACTTTGCATCCACATCTGAAGTAGATAATACAGAAGGAGAATTGTTAGTAACACAATTACATAAATAGAGAGTACCTACTCTCTTACCTCTGGCCATTACAAGAGCACCCTTGGTCACCTTCCAAGATTCAGTTGTGAGAGTTACTGTACAACCCTCATCCCCTAACTTTCCTACAGAAATCAAATTTCTCTTCAAGCTGGGAACATGCATAACATCTCTCAACACCCATGTGTTTCCATTCTACATTTTCAGCTGCACTTTTCCTTTGCCAATAATTTTACAAGGCTCATCATCCCCTAAATACACTATTCCAAAATCTCCATGGACATAGTCACTAAAATATTCTCTATTAGGGGTAGCATGAAAAGATGCACCAAAATCTAACACCCAAGATTTTATATTATTATGCAAAGAGAATATTAAAACATCTTGTGTAATACCTACAACCTTTGCTTCTTCTTTTCCTTCATGCTGATTGTCCTCCTTAGGCTTTGACCAGCAATCTCTGCTTATGTGCCCAATCTTTCCACAATTCTAGCATTGTGGCTTCCTGCCATTTTTGGATTTAGATCTACCTCTCACCTTTGACTTAGACCTTGATCTCCCTTTCTTGCTCTTCTCTTTTTGCCTTCCCTTGCTCTCAAAACTTAAAGCGTTCCCTAATGTTTTGTCTATGCTTTTCCTGTGAATTTCCTCATTCAAGATTACACTAACAACATCCTCTACTTTTAAAACATTTGTAGCAGATGCAATATTACTAACTACCATTACTAAGCTATGCCAGCTTTCAGGCAAAGAACATAATATTAAAAGAGCTTTAATTTCATCATCAAACACAATTTTGACTGAACTTAATTGATTTACAATTCCATGGAAATCATTTAGATGATTGGATACATATCCACCTTCCTGCATACGCAAATTAAATAACTGCTTCATAAGATATAGCTTATTTGAAGTCGAGGGTTTTTCATATAAATTTGCTAAAGTAGTCATTAACTCTACCATTGTTTTTGCCTATGATAAATTAGATATCACAGTAGATGCCAGACTCAGTCTTATAGACCCCAAAGCCTTTCTATCAAGAACTTCCCATTCTTCATCATCCATGTCTGTGGGCTTCTTTGCAATCCCACCTAATGATAAGTATAGATCTTTCTGATACAGATAATCCTCTATCTACATTCTCTAATGTTGATAATTTTTGCCATTGAACTTCTCCATTCTCAATTTACTTTCTTCTGCCATTGCTTCTCCCACTCAAACATAAATCCTTGTAGAAACCCCTGTGAGTAACTTGTAATCAATACACACTACACAGATCTGAACCACCTGTTAGTGAACCTGAGCTCTGATACCACTTATTGGGGATCAACTAACAATGTTGATTACACATATGAAAGCAATTAAATGCAGAATTAAATCAAAATGATAAGTAACTAGAATCAGATAATAGCAAAGAACAAGAGATATAAGAAACCACCCTGAAAACTTGTATTAAACTCTTTACAGAAGGAATACAATTGAAGAAACTTCTTTTCTTCCACACCTCTCTCAGATGTACAGATCTCTCTCTATATCTCTTTCCCTCAAGAGCTCTCTCTCTCAAGTACAATCAACTCCAACAACCTGGAATGATTCACATATACAATTCTATACTGTTCTATTCAACATTCTACAATACATTACAATAAGCTAAGAAGATCTATCCTATTATATAATAATTAGGAAACTTGAGCATGCATTTACAACCAATAGTTATGCCTCTTAAACAAGGGCTCTAAAATAGTCTTACTAATAATAGAGACGCGGACTTAAGACTATCACTTAATCCTAACATGCAAACACTCGGTTCTGTCCATGAAAATAGATTTTTGGACGCACAGGTAACTGACATTGATTCCTACCTGTTTGCCTGTGACCGACGTTGACCGATTCCTGCCAACATCGGCATCTCCTGAACTGCTCCTGACCGACGTCGATCGCTCCTGACTGACGTCGGTGACTGTGTAAACTTGCAACCTACAAAAAATGCTCATTAGGTGAAGCTTTTAGCTCCACACCTTAACAAGGAAAATATGAACTTATTCATAATTATATTCTAAGATTCAAGGGTAACATGCATAATTTGATATATAAACCAATGTATTTATAGAAATAATATATATTTAGTAGAAATCCTATGCCTCCTCTCAAGGATAAGGTGATTTATCATGCTTAAAAATCTTTTCATAATATTTTTTATGAGGTCACAATAGTTGAGGATAAAATTTTACAACCACTTTTACTTAATTATGAGACTTGTGCTTCACATTATGCTTCTATTAATCATACTATAAGTCCAAATACTATCCATGTGCCAATTATAAAACATCCTAAATCATTGGATAATCATAGAGGGACAACTACAAAAATTATTATGCCTTCCCTTATCGGATCATGACAAATTTAGAAACTAAAATATAATAAAGGTGTAATATTGAAAAGGTTACTTAATAAAAACATGATTTATTACCTTATATTAGGCATTATGATTAGACCATGAACATTTAATTCAAATTTATTTTGTGATTATCATAGAACAAATAAAATATATAGGTGTCATGATTTGGTATATAATATCCAAATGTAGACACTCAAATTTAATCATTAAGTGCTTGATACTATTTAATATTAACATCCTTATCTTTCTTAACCTATTTTCCATTCAGTTAACTTGCATTCTCTATGAGAACCTTAAATATTCTACTTACTATCTTGAAAATGTTGAAAACATCATTTATAAATCCCTATTCTACTTAATATCTTGAAAATTCTAAAAACATTATTCAAACATGCCTATTATGATTACATATTACTATTAGCTAAGTTCTAACAATCTATGGCCTTCTCAAACAAGATCGCACTAGGTTAGATAGGGCCATAACTTGGCCTTATACACAAGTGTAGCCTTATTTCCCACACTATAATGTTTTTTTCAAATTTGAGATGCTTCATGTTTTCCCTCTTGTGTTTTTGTCAAAGTTTGTTAATAGAAATATTTCAAATCTATTGTTATATAAACACATCAAGTTTATTCAATACACATCTAGTAATCACTTGTAAATTCCATTGCACACTGAGAAAAAGGGCACTAATATTTCCAATTCAAGTTTTGATTCAATATAATAGTCTTAGGCTAATTCTAAATCTATTTTATTTTAGGTTAAGGTCATTCATTATCAAGCATTCAAGTTAATTTACTAGTTGAATCCATATAGTGCAAGCATAGAGATTCATATACTCACTCTAAGAAGGAGAATTACATTGACTTGAGGCCCTTTTTATATATGTAGGTAAAACTCAAATTACACAAGAATTTATAAAGATAACTCAAATATTCCCCTTGCCTAATACCTCCTCTTTCATTTAGCATCTATTTGGTTTATGTAAAGGAATTAGGTTATTTATATTGTATAGTGTGATAACTCATCACCCATAGGAAACCACTCAACCACATAAGAAAAGTGTAGGTGCATAGATAAATATATCAATCACATGGTCAACACAAATGTGACCATAGTCAAATTGATAAGGCCACAATGTGCCCCTATCCTAGTACATTATAGGATTCTATTTTCATATGTGACAAATTTTTTTTTAACCATAAATTTGGATGTGGATCCTACTTAGATAGATATGGTTAAGAATATAGAAATGAAAATGCATGAGGGTGATAATCAAAATCTAAAATAGGCTAATTAAATGTTAAACTTAGATACAACATATGCTAAATTTATTAAACCAAGATAGGATAAACATATAAAGTAAAACTATGCTATATATAGAAATGAAAAAGAAAAAATGTACTTAGTTGGTTCTGATGCTAACACATTTATGGATCTAAAACATGTAGGATTGGAAGAGAATTCTAAAATAATCACTAAATTATAAATTGAGTGCCTCTAGAGTTGTGGACACTAGCATCAACCTTGGATATTAGTGTTGATGCTACTATTTAAATTAGATATAGGTGTCCTATAAAAAATACATAATGTAAAAAGATGTGACCACTTAGATGTTTCTAGGTTTGTCTTTGCCTTCACTCCAGTGCATTCAGATTTGGGTTGTCACTTTTCATGAAATGGTAAAACCCTAGTTCTTCACCTTCATAGTGACCTTAGAAAAAATAGGTGAATGAGATCACGATGTCGAGTTAACCCCAAATACCTCTCTGTTAATGGGTGATACTTACATAGACACTAATTCGAAGAGGGACTCAAATTTATGTAGTTCTCCTTTATGTGTTGGATTGTGTGTGAATCATGCAATATATGGAAAGCAAGTATAATAGTGAACTAGCTTGTAACTTAGAAAATTAGGATCTTAAGCTCCTCCTTCATTACTTCAGACCTATGTATGTGCTATCCCTTTGAATAATATGAAAATAGGAAAAAATAGGGAAGCTTTTGATTTATGAAGTACTTGATTGAATACTTTGATAAGTTACCTTAGTCTATACTAGGTTTAGAATTAATGAGGAATGATTATGAATATATACCACTCCTATCAAGAAATATCTTGTATTAAATCACTTAAGTTGACCATTAAGATATATATAATTTTCAAATTAGATGAATTTAGGGCACATAACACCTGTGTTAGGGTAGGGCACTCATGTCGAATAGGGGTCTAGAACTGACACTTATGTCTTGGTAGTTAGAAAATAGGTACATGACCAAAACTTATAGGGGCATAAGATAAGAATATTTTAAGCATTCTAGGAAAGATATAAGGTCTGGGTCATCAACATAAGAATCATCAGACTAAGAGATAGGCTAAGGGGTACAAGATAGAGCAGATGCAAGACTTTCAAAAGTGAAAAAGGTCTAGAACTAAGATGAACAACCAAGGTCTGAGTTTGAAAAGTGTATAATATTAAGGTTCTATATAATTCATAAATATTATTTACATTTCCCCCTTTAATCTAGTAATAAAATTACTAGTTTAAATTAGAATAAATGCATACTTGGGTGTATATAACACACCTTGCCTTTACATGAGTCTAATTTGAGTGTTTTATGGATGATTGACTTGAAACCAAGAGCATGTTATGGTATATAATTAGTACATATAATCTAAAATTGAAAACATTAAAAATATTTAATTTGAAATAGAAAGGTTTAGGAGTACACCTGTGTATCGATGCAACTGCCTTGCCTATTGGCAACTTGATCTACAAGATGTATCAATATGAATCACTAAAACTGATATTAGGACAAATATATAAATATAGAAAGTGCATATATATAAGGAAATAGAGAGATAATTTAAGACACATGCCCCAAACCTTGGAGAGAAAGTGAGTTGCCACCTGAAAATTATGATTAGCTCAATTGTGTAACCCAATCATACGTATAACCTCATGAGCATGAGTGAAAAAGGTCATCTCATACCATATATTTAGTGAGGATAGATGATGTAATCAAGTGCAACCTATAAATTAGAAATCTTAAGTGATTTAATCACCTCAACCATACTAAAAGTAAACCAACTACTACAATATATTGGCTCAATAGAGTCCATAATAGTCTGACTCTATGTCTAATGCTAGTCCATATAAGAGTTTTGAAATTTGAAGTTGATTTGGATTTTTCAATATTAGGTTCACATTAAAGAACATATGCACCTTAAATATATATCATGTTGAAACTATGTATAACAATGGTACCAATATATAAAATTTTACTACAATAATGAATATGAATTATATAATTGTGTGCTTTGGCCAATTAAAAAATTTGTACAAGTGTGGGTAACATGTTACCATAACATGACCCCACTATATATGGATAAATCTAAAATTTTATATAAGTGCCAATGTGGAAGATATGTTTCCAACATATGCCCCTACTAAATCTAGTGTGACAAATACTAAATAAGTGTGAAGAACATGCTTCCAAAGTATGCCCTTGCTAACTATGCAAATTATGCCAAATGTGGAGAACATGACTCTATGACATACCCCAACTAATATACCCCTCCTTTGAGGTGAGGTAAGAATATAAATCAGTAGTTACCTCACCTCAAATGGATAATACAACTATATATTTTGTGAATGGAACCATGTAGTATATGTAAGAACATGTCTAGGTAAATGTAACATTGAATCACATAGAACAATGTGATCACATGAAGGCATAAGATGCATGATAAATATCATGAATACATCTAGATATAAATAGGAAAATATCAAAATACAAATAATCACACACACAAGAGCACTAAAAAGTAAGTCAACATACAATGGTCCTAGGAGACCTTAAAAAGGGACATGTTCAAATGTCACACAATTAAAAGGACATGACTTAGTCAAATGTCCACAAAATAAATAATAACATATTCAAATGTCCATATAAAAAAATAATGACATATTCAAATTTTAAATAAAGCAAGGAAATGCATGGGGGACATTAATAAAGGAGCATATTCAAATAATCGAATAAGCAAGATAATAACAAGGTAAGACACTCAATGAAGTTGATAAAAGAAAGCATAAGCAACCCAAATAAAAAAATCTTAGTAGCCCATGGATCAAAATGTGTTAGAAAAAAAATAAAGTGCATAGCATATCAAGTACCCTACATAATATATAATCATGGATAAAGGCATGTGTAAGTACATATAAACTCAAACATGATAATCGAATATGATCATCAAACCATATAACCTTTGAGTATCAAGATCAAAGAAGTAGATGCCCTTCATGTCCACATGACATGAGTTGAGGAAAATACCAACACATAAAATAGGAATAGATCATGTATTTGTGTATGCTTTTATCACACTCAAATAGAAGCATGACACACGTGTATATAGAAGTAACTGATATGTTATCCATCAACATGGAACTAATGCACATATGCCAAGGATCCAATAAAAGATGTTTATGCTTAAAATATGTTTGGAGTTTTGAAGGTTTTTGATTTTTTTTGGTATTTTATGAATATCTGAGACTTTGCAACTTTAAATTTGATCTTTTGGATTGACATAGTGATAACTGAGGTAATCACCATACATAATGGAATCTAGCTAGGAATAAAAATGCTTGACTATAATGATCATGTGGTAATTGGGTTTTAACTTTCATTTCTAACTTTATAACTGATGTATATATGAGTGTCAAGTATATTGTATTCATATGCCACATAATTAGTATCATTAGGATCATACCAATCTTCTATGTTAGTAGTATGGGAAGAATGCAACTTTTTAGGGTGTGCTTGAACATATGATATACCATTTGGAATATCTGTGTATGAATAAGGAACTGTGCCATACTATGGATGACCTTTTTAGTATGTTATTATTATATATGTGTGTACTTCAGATGTTAATACATTATGAACATCCTAAGCTACATGGTTTTCCTTGCTTGTATTTGTATTTGGTTTTGTATTAGGATTAATATCTCCACTAATATAATCATTTAGAATTATGTCCTCTTATTGTTCGATATTGACCAACAAAGGGAGATCCCATGGTTTGTTTTTTAGAGTTTTAATATCGTTGGCTCATTTGGTAATTATATATCATTTAGAATTTTTGAAACCTTTGGTAGTGGTATTTGCACTATTTCTTTATTCTTTTGACCCTTATCTTGCTTTTAGTTATCTTTTGGTACCCATATTTGTTATTTTGTAACTTATGCTTTAGGAGAAGTACTCATAATGTGAGTGGTTTTCTTAATTGATGTATCAATGATAGGATCACCACTATGTTTATGCATTTGTATTTATTTCTTTAAATCCAAACAATAATCTGTATGATGCCCATGTATTCTATGATATGTATAATAGTATTTATATCTCCTTATGGGATGTAGAGCAGGTAGTTTGATCACTTTGTTTTAAATAATGTCTCTAGAATCTCACTTGGTATATTAGTAGTCTTTTAGTCACTTTTGGAATCACTTGTTTTGGATGTATCCTATTTTAGCTTTTCATTTTGATATGAAACCTTGTTTAGCCCAACATTGGTAGATGAGGATGCAAACACATGATTAACAATACCATGTATTGGATTTTGTAAGTATGCAATATGATTTTGTAACTCTTTTATCAACTTGGTCATACTAGTGATTTGATATTTTAAGGATTCACATACATAAACCCTAGGTACTTCAGATTGATTAATTTGTTTTAAATATATAGAATGGGACACCTTACCCCTTAGATAAGTGATAGTCTAGATCTAGTTAAAGGGATAAGAGCTATCACCCTCCTTAGGGTTAGGAGGAATAATAGGCTCCTTTGTATCCATTTTAAATGTTCTGAAAAGTGATATGAGAACATGATAAGAAATACATGTGAATGTTAAGGAGAAATTGATCATGAGACAATAAGGATATATAAATTTAAAACTATTAGCTAAGTTTTTTGAAAATATGAGATGGGTTTTTTTAGGAAAAATAGGAAATGAGTAAAACCTAGAAAAATAGGGAAACCAAAGTCCAATGTACACCTTGTAAGTATAAATTTCCTAAAAATAGTAAATTTCTAAATTTGAAACATCTATACAATATCTTGGATTTTTTTTATATCAACATAATTATGAAAAACCTCTAAGAAATTTATAATTTTATCTATTATGAATCATAAATAGGCCAAACAATGTAGAATGTTTCAAAGGCCAAATCTTAGATTATTCCTAATAAAGAATCATTTTTTTTGATAAAATAAGAATTTATTTTAGATATCTAAGAGAGGTTTTTGAATGAAATATTATCTTTGACAAAACCCAAAACTTGTTTGAAAAATAAGTACACCATTCACCTTGCATGCTAATATTTACTAAATAAAGTAAATTGTAAAAATTAAAAATTTTGTACTGAATTTTGGCCCAAAAAAGAGTTTTTTAGTATACCAACATGAGTATAAAATACCTTTTAGGAATTATAAAATGGAATTATTTGGAGGCCAAAATACACTAATCAAGGAAGAAACAACTTGTAAGTGTGTGAACATGAATCTTGGAAACCAGAGGAGGTAAAACCCTAGGTTAAAGTTTTAGATCTAGAAAATATATCACAATAAGTTGAAAACCTAGGATGTTTGGAAGCCTTAGACTAGAAAAAAATTACATTAACATGAATCGGGTTCACCAAATTTTTAATCCTGAACTTGGATGTGGATCCTACTTGGGTAGATTGGTTTAATAATATATAAATGACAATTCATGAAAGTGATAATCAGATCTACAATAGGCTAATTAAATTCTAAACTCAAATACAACATATGCTAAATTTATTAAAATAATATAGCATAAAAATGGAAAGTATAACTATGATAGATATGTAAATGACAAACAAACAATGTACTTAACTAGTTTTAATGCTAACACAGTTTTTGATCTAGAACATGTAAGAAATAGACTAGAAGAAGATTATGAGATAATTAGAAGATTGAATGTCTCTAGAGCCATAGGTACTAGCATCAACATTGAACATTAGCATTGACACTACTTCCTAAACTAGATGTAGGTGTCATATATAAAATACCTATTGGAAAAGGATACGACCTCTTGGATGCTTTGGGGTTTGTCTTTGCCTCCACTTTGGTGCCTTTAGATTTGGGTCATGGATTTTCACTTAAGATGGCAAAACCTTAGTTCTTCACCTTTATAGTGACCTTGGGAAAAATAGGTTAGTGGGCTCACAATGTCAAGCTAACCCCAAAGATCCCTCTATCAATGGGTGCTACTTACATAGCCACTATTACAAAGAGGGCCTCATATTTATGTAGTTCTCCCTTATGTGTTGGATTATGTGTGAATCATGAAATATTTAGAAAGTAATTAAAATAATGACCTAGCTTATAATTTGAAAAATTGGAATTTTGGGCTACTCTTTTAGTAATCTATACCTGTGTATGTGTTATCCATATAACTAATATGAAAATAAGAGAAAATAGGAAAGTTTTTGCTTTATCAAATGCTTGATTGAATGCTTTCACAAGTTGCCTTGGCTTATGCTAGGTTCAAGATGAATGAGGAGAGATTGTGACTATATACCACTCCTATCAATAATTATCTCACATTAAATCACTTATATTGACCATTAGGATATATTTCATTTTTAAATAAGATGACTTTAGTGCATTGGACACCTGCATCAAGGTAGGACACTATTATCGATATAAGGGTTTGGGACTGATGATTATGTCATAGTGGTTATAAAATAAGTATAGGCTCAACAATTGTAGTAGAATAAGATAAAAATATTTTAAGCATTTTAGATAATATATAAGGTTAAAGTCATCAACATAAGTCTATTCAGACTAAGAGTTAGGTTAAGAGGCACAAGATAGAGTAGATGCGAGACTTCTAAAAGTGGGAAAGGTTTAGAAATGAGAGGAACAACCAAGGTCTGATTTTTCCAAGTGTATAATATTAAGGTGATATATAATTAATAACCATCATATATAACATTAGAGATCCTTATGGTTAGCTCCACATCAACAATTTGCCTACATAGTCAACGCAAGTCATTTCTAAACTAGGTTTGCATATTCTATTAGGAATTATTATTTTTAGGTCATTTTAGTTTATATAATTTATTGTATTTGACCTTTATATTATGTAGATACGAATAATATTTCAATCATTTAGTTTTTATTACATTTATTATATCAAATCAAAATAACCATGAAACATTCTAATGAACCCATAATTGTTTTATTAGAATATCACTTATTTGATTGATTTTAGTCCTAAGATTTCATACAAATTTATGTAAATTCCTAACACTAAAATAAATAACCTTAAACTTTGGTTATAAATATTATACCATGATTCAATCTTATTCAACCTTGAATCTTAATCTAAAACTAAAGAAATTATCTTGTCACCTTATATAACATTTGACACTGAAGCATTTATTTTCAACCTTAGTTTGAAATTTGTTGATCTCTATATACAAAAAAATTTCAAAATTTATTTCATCTTTATTTTTTATTTTTTTCTACTTATTTTAAGTAAATAGTGTTCTAATAGTTGTAAAACTACATAATGAGTGGTTATTTTTGGCTAAGTGGTGACCTGTTTCACTAGCACTATGAAGTGAGGGATAATATACTAATACCTAAGCCCTAGACAATGTTATACATGGATTTTAGTTTCCCCATACCTCATGTTATATTGGAAATATCTAGGGTCCCTTATTTACACCATCAAAATCCTCTTTAGCCATTTGATTTGTGGTACACCTGAGAGGAGTGTATCACCTAGGGAAGTTAATCTCACTGTACCCTTAGAGATGGAATAGTGGGTAATAAACACAGTTAGCCTTTGTAGTTAATTATCTAAAATATTGGGCTGATACTAATATATGAATGAACAAGTATATTTGAGATCCCACATAATCATTCAAACCCTTTCCTAGATCACCCTTTGTACATTATTTTTTGCTTGTATTGTAGTCATAATGGGATCAGGGAATGAATGTTTTTTTTTAATGTTGCATAGGATTATAAAATTCATTATCAGATGTTTTATTAATTTAAAAAATTCTATTTAGTATGTTTTTACATGGATTCAATGCCAAATTAATCAAGAAGCTATAATAAACAATGTCCAATCTCATGGCCTTCATATTTAAAATGGTTGCACTACTATATCATGTCATTATTCTTCTCCAATGTAAACATCATAAAAAATATTTTTATTAAAATCTGAAATAAATTAGGAACAATAAGAAAAATATGTTACATATTATATTAAATCTACAAATTCAAAGGATATTCCATCCCTTATTCCACATCATCTTCAAGGGTACATTATGGCTCTCATTTCATAATCCAATACTCAAGAAAATTTTGGTGAGAATAGTGAAGAAAAAGTATGGAATATATTTTAAAACATCCAAAAAATATTGACTCACTCTTATATGTTACTATATATGGACAAAAAAAACTTCCCCAATGTAGTCTTTCTAATATTTCCACTTTCACTATTACATCCATTCCTATTTGTACACCTCTAGATACTTCCATAACATCATCCCTTGGTTTGGGAACATCACTTAGTTTCCAATATATATCCATGTATATGCATACTTATTCTACTTATACTCCTCCATTGATATCTACAAATACTACTCTTAAGCATATAATTATTGGATGACAAACTAAACTATCTCAAATTGAGCAAAATTTTTCTCATACTAAACCCTCGATGGATTCATGTTCATTGTTACATAACCATTTGGTACCCAAAATTGTATCTTATTCATTACCAATTGGATTTTTGGCTCCTAATATTCCTTTAAATTAGGGAAAGGGATATCTTGAAAAACATTTGTGTGCATTCTATGCACCCTGTCTAAGCTAGGCAAATAATGAGAAACTATTGACAAAGCTATTTTTGAGAATTATAAAAAATATACTTTTAAATTGTTTTATGATATTATTTAACTAATTAAGGATTTAAATCCTTTAAAAAATCATTTTTAACAAACTTTTCTATCAACATTGGTGAAAATCTATCATATGATCAAATTACAAATCTCAAACAAGGGTCTCATGAACCAATTAGTGAATATGTTCTCAAGTACAAGACTGTGCTAGAAAAAATAAAAAATAATATAGATGATAATGAGCTCCAAGATATATTTAATCAAATTTTTATATCTCCACTCCAAGAATTAATTATGTTTAATAATTTAAATTTTTTTGTTGAGTTTTACTATACAGTCAAAGAATGTGAGGTCAAATTACTTACTTTGAAAAATCTTATATATACTTCCAATGCTCCTTATACTTCAAATGTTAAGTTTCAAATCAATCAAAATGATAATATTAAACCAAATTAAAGCAATAACAAAGCTAAGATTATCAAATAAAATTCTCAAAGCAGACCAACATATCTAATGAGGCATTTAGCAAATTCCCAAAGATGGATGCTGAGGAGCAGCAGTTGGAAAAGAGTGGGGATTTTTTTGACTTGGAGCAGATTAAAGGAATCTAGAGAGACGTCTTATGTTACATCTGTGAGTATTTCATACTTGATGGAAGAAGCAAAAGAGTCCATAAATTTCATTTTGTCTTTCTTAATCATTTTAGGCACAAAGTTAGAATCTCCTTTCCTTTCTATTTGCGCTTCTCGCTGCTCCAAAGTCTGTTCGCTCATAGAAAAAAGGAGTCTCATCCTATATTGTGTGAGGGATTAATCCTAATAATTAAAGGTTTCTACAAAAATAAGGCCATTGTCCTGAATCCTTATTCGGATAAAAATAAGGACTCACAGAGTAAGAAGAATGAAACAGTAAAGGGGAAAGAAAAAGCTAAACCCAAATCCTCTAGTTTCAAAAAATAGGTTGTTGATGAGGGAACAAAGTGGGAAAGCACTGATAGTTATGAGGAGGAGAGTATAGAGGAAGAGGAAGGAACAGAAAGTGGGGAATCCAGCTCCAGCAAGGAAGAAGAAGATAAAGGCAAGAATGAGAAAGAAGGGGTCACTATAGAGGAAAAAACTGAGAATAATAACTATGATCTTGAAGAAAATCAGCAAGTGCTAGGGGAAACTGAAAAAGATATGGATGTTCTATTTGAGGATCCTGTGTCGAAAATAGAGAAGGAACATCTAGTTTAGGATGCCTATCATGCAATGGAAATTGGAGATCAAGTAAAGGATGATCTAATCCATAACGAAAGCCTTGTTGAAACTAAGGAATGGAAACAATTGGAAAGGGAGGATTATATGGAAAAAGATGAAGACAATCCAAAAGAGAACACATAAGATTTAAGTGAAATAGGGTAGAATGACAGGAGGCACCCCTTTATGAGCTCAACCAAATGCAAAGAAGATGCTATTTTTCAAGTTGACTCGTGGATGTATAAGGAGATAATGGGCCTCAAAAAGAAAATGGAAATATTGGAACGTAATCAAGAAGCAGATCAGAATAAAGTCAATAATCTGGAAAAGCAGATGAGGGATATTCCTATCAAACTTAAAGACTATGAGAACAATCTTAAGGAGCTCATTAAGGAAATTAGAATGAAGATGGAGGAAGTAACCTCTAGCATATGTGCAGCTACTGTAAACATTGGAAAATGAGCAAATGAGGAAATTAGATCCTTTGAGGGGCCTAGCAAGAGAACCAGATAGAGCTCAAGGAAGAAAGCAATGCAAGAGGTTGCTACATCAGTGGCTATATCTATATAGGACACTGTTGTGATTGGTAAGGAAGTGGTGAAGATGATTTTGGAATTAGAAGAATAGGTTCTTTGAGTTCTTACTGTCTTGGTCCTTTTAGTTGGATGTAATAACTGGTTCCATTTTTTGGTTTTTTGTTTTCTTATCACACTGGAGTTTCCAGGTCTCTGTAAAACTTGGGGTCTATCTTTTGATGTTCTTGAATTATGGTTTCAGGTCCCTGTAAAACTTAATTTTGATACTACTTAGAAGTAGGTCAAAGGTTTCACCTGTGGACGTTATTGTTATATCTTTCATCCTTTGTTTCAGGGTTTCAGGGTCCCATCAAAACCTGTTTTTACCTTAATCTAAAACAAAGATAAGATTATAGTTAATGCTATCTCACAACCAACACAAAAGCTTCAATTACAAGTGCCACCAAGGAGGTCATTCTTAAGGTTACCATCAGCTCCTCATGTATTGTTTCAAAATCTAACTTAAATGAATATCATATCTCTTCCTCCATCATTGGAAGTATAAAAGTCCAAACCACAATCTATAAGTTTTGATAATAATGTATATTATGACTACCACTGATGTATTGGATATTCCACAAATAAATGTTTTAAATTCAAACATAAACTTCAAGGTCTCATTGATGAGAATATTATTGATATTAACACACCTACCAAAGAGGATAAGTAATAATCAAATGAAAATTTAGATCTAAAAATGTTCAAATATCCTGTTCTAAATCATGAAGCAATAAACAAGTCTAATTCTAAAGTACATTATGCACATAATGCTCAACTTCCTCCTCCTACATATGGGCATCAACTTGTATCATCATTGGTATAGTTAAAAGTAACCAATCATCATGTCTTATGATTAATTTTTATGATAGAAAAGTTATTAACGATGATTCGGATAGACTTTCGCTCTTTATTTGAGCATATGTTGACAAATAATCCATACATAGTATTAGATAGACAATGGATAAAGTGAAAATTCATGCACCATAACACTCCTCTACTCTCGTGATTATACAAAGCAAGATTTATATGCTACTTATAGATTTTTCAAAACATTTTATGGTCATACACATGATATTCTTGGGCATATTATACTACCTTTAAAAGTGGGATATCTCATACTACCCACCCCATTCTTAGTTCTACCAAACACATGGGTCTTTGATATGTTATTAGGTTACCCTTGGATACACAAAATTAGAGAAGTACCATAAATGTTTCAAATATATTCATGGTAATGAAGTGGTAAAAATTCTAGGAATACAATATGAATATCCTTTAGCACCAAATATATTTACTCCATATACTACACACTTGGTTGGAACATACATTGAGCAACATGGTAATGAAATAGCCTATAAAACTATTCAAGAGAATATTACAAAATCAATTTTTCCTTCTATTTATGAACATGATCTAGGCATATATGAGCATATTATAGAATTAGTTTCTCCATATATATATGAACATGGTATAATTACACATGAGCATAATTAGTTACTTCCCAAGAGCATGGTACATTATCCTAATAAAAACATGGGACATAAAAAGAGGTATTTATCTCCTAAGGCACCATAGGCTATTCAAAATTCTTCACCACAAGTACAAATAGTTACATCTTCACACATGAGGATACAAGTTTACATAGGTATATGAGCAATGGTTCATATGGTTATATTATAAAATATGATTCCTATTCAAATTTAGAAGCATTTACAATTCACTTCCACTTCATAGGAAATCACTCCTTCATACCATATAGTTGGGTATACATATGTGCATCCTATTGATGAGTTCCTTGGTTAGACACAACTTCCTACTTCTTCCCAACCCACTATTTATGCCACTTATCTTGATTAGTTATTCACATATTTTCCCTCGTATATTATTTTATTTTATCTCGTTGATCTTTCTTCTATCCCAAATTCAAAGCTTTGTTCTAGCCTTTATATTTATCTAAAATTTAGGCACTCAAACTCTTAATTTTCAAAATCAATTCAAATAGTCCAAAATAACTATCTTATAATACTTTAAATTCACACACTTTTTGGAAATACACTTGTTTACAATTGAATATATATCATGTTATGTCTTCCATTGCACTTACATGATCTCATCTTTCTAATTTTTCACACTATATGAACACACAGATTATTTACCATCGGGGGAATGAACATCCTTATCTAACATGATTAAGATTCAAATCCATGTACATTAGAAGTATAGTTCTCCTTCTTTCCATAATATGATTTAACACCTTGTTGTGGACTGTTTAAATCCCTCCCATTTCATCTATTCTAGAATCCTTGATTTTTAGTGTTTTTAAAGTTTTTGAACTTAAAAAAAAAATCATATACATAGATACCCTAATTATACCATTATAATTGCATTACTATCATCCAATCCATCATTAACCCTAATTGATTTTTATAAACATCACTAAACACTAACACTACCCCATCAAATAATTAATTCATCACCAAGACCTTATATTAAACCTAGTAATATCATTCCATGATTTATTAGCTAATTAATATTAGTTAATTAATTAATCACTAATTAAATCCATGAACACATATTTAGAAAAAAAAACTAAACCAAATCATTTAACCAATTAAACCACCTCATTTAACCAATCAACTAATTCTCATAACTTCCTCAACCAACTCATTAATCTTCAACTTTCTCATTGAATGAAGATCAAATCATATCCATCCAAAATCAATATATCCAAATAAATATATATTTATTCCAACTCTACAATCTCCAATGTAAAAATATATAAGACCACAAATCATCCATCATTTTCAACATCTCATGAAGCCATTATCATCCATTATCATCTCTTAAATATCTTAAAATCTAGAGAAGTCAAGCCATCAAATAATCAAACAACCATAGGTACATGTTGTTGGAATTATTGCATAAAGGTCCTTAAGTAACCACATATCTATCAATTGTGAGAATCTATATCAAAAAAAGATAACTTTATATGTTTGGAAAGTGAAGGTACATTTGTTTGTCTCTTTTATTTTCTCAATCAAAGGTTTGTGTTAGATCTATAATAGGAATTTAGATTATTCTTGGTTTCTATTCAAATATTTAAATCTCAACATTTAAATTTTTACATGTTTAATGGGGTTAATTTCCCTTTCTATTTATCATGATTTTTCATTGATTCTATAGTTTAACAAGTTGTAGGGTATATGGTTCTAAGTTACTGACTACTTATATTATAATCCTAATAATTTTCTTGTTTTCTCATATCTTTTATCATTTAATGTTAATTGGCATCTTCTTGCTAGGTTTCAACATTTTTCATTCTTGAGAATGATGTTTTTGTACAACACTTTGGCATTTCTATCTATGTGTAGGTATTTTCTAAGTAACCCTACATATTAATGTTTATGACCCAAGCATCGATGTTTATACTTTACATATTGACATTTTTGTTATGGGGATCAACATTTGTAATTTCAAGCATTTCAACATTTCTATTTTTATCATTGATGTTTCCACATTGAGTATTGATGTTTTTGTTCTAGTGATTGAAATTTATGCTCTAAACTATTTAAGTGTTTCCAATCTAATCATCGATGTTTCTACACTAAGTTTTGACATTTGTCTTTGGGATTGATGTTTATGTTTTCACCCATTTTAGGTAGCTGCATTTCTAATTTTTTGTATTGACTTGTTAAATGACGTTTTTGTATTATTAATTGATGTTTATGCCCTTACAAAAATGTTTGCATCCTATGTTTCAATGTTTCTATTTTTTTTTCTTTTTAACTTGCATGGAATAATTTTATAAAGACAAAATTGAAACTAATAATCTGTGTTTTTCAACCACACTTGCCAAATAATTAAAAACAAAAAAACTTGAACACTTGATTGGTAGATTTTAAATAAAATTATTTATTTGCATTTGTATTTGATTATGTAACTGATTTCATGTATGCTCTTCTATTGCACTAAAAGGTGATCTGGAGAATCATAAATAATTCAATTACTTATGTCTTCCCCCAATATTAATCCATGCATGTTCTTTTTCATGCTGAAAATAGATCTTGGAAATTAAAATTAACTTGAATTTTTTATTTTTATTTTCTTAAGGGTTAAATGATTTGAATTTCATCACCAAGCATTATCCAAACTTTATGTTCTGATGGACTCTAAATATTCCATGGAGTGGATATCGTAAGTGGATAATCTTGATTAAAAATCAAGTAAAGTGGGGTGTATTTGAACACCAATATCGAGGCCTTTGACAACCTCATTATATCATATAATTAAGCATCATGTACCAAAAGGTATAATTAGGAATTTCTTAGATAATATTGTGAAAACCTAGCATAAGAACCATTCGACCATAACTGTATAGTGGTGATGATAAAATAACATTCCCTAAGATGACCCATAATGTACCTTTTAAGGTATCATATATGGTCCATTATTTGGTTACACTCCCACTTGATTAGTGCAATATTATCATTGTGTGTGTGTAATTATTCCACCCCCTATTTTGTGTGAAATCAATATAAAATCAAGTCAATCTAAACCAAAACCACAACCTAACCTATGACACCAACTAATAGACATCAAGCAAGAATGAATACAAATCTTGACATGAAAAATCCCTTTGAACAAAATCCATTTCACTTTGAAGAACCTTATAATTAATAAGACCGAGTTCATAAAGAAAACATTAACAATTATGGTAATGTTATCCTCATCACTCAAAGTGAGTATAATGATGAATCTAGTGATTTATTTAAATATGATCAACTTTGTGCCCAATTTGACTGATATTTATATCAAAAAAGGATGATATCCTTCTAATGCTCATAGAGATAGGAACGAAACTCACTTCAAAATCCAGTCCTAAAAAATTGAGTCACATAATAAGTAGTAAGGACCAAGACCAATCCACTTATAGTAACCCTTTTGGCCAATGCAAATCAAACTTATAATTGACTAATGAGAACCCCAATCCACATGTCTCCCGTGTCAATATTGGCAAATGGAAATAAGTTCAAGCTGAACAAATACATCAAGACCAAAACCAAGTTGTGTCTATCTAGATCTAATATTCAAGATAATATTTAATCCAATAATTGGTAAACCTAACTTCTCATGTTATTCTTTATATACCAAATCCTTTACAACATCAATAATAATCTAAGAACTAACCATCAACAATCAATAATCCAGTGCCAACTAGGACTTCAGGCCACCAAAATTTATCTTACCACCATCCACTCCACTCAATGGCACATCATTTTTCCAAGAATGATAAGCCATGAAGGATTCCCTCTAAAGATTATAATATGGGAACCAAAATCAAAATAAGAAGTACAAGTTTGAGGAGTTATTCCCTTATCCCTTTGATCAAGAAATGTTAATAATACATTTCCCTCCTTACTTTGAACCACTAAAGTTATACAATTATAAGTTTAAGAGTGATCCTAGGGAGTATGTTAAGTTTTTTTCATTTCATGCCAAGATGTAGCCTATAGTGACATCTACTTGCTCAGACTATTCCTACAAAACCTAGGTAGCCAATCCTTAGAATGGTTCTTGAATCTCCCCAAGGGATATATCATGACATTTATAACTATCTCTGAGAGATTTGTAAATTAATTTTACTATAATATGGATCATTAACTCATAATGATGGATTTTTTCAACATTAAACAAAGAAAAGAGTAATCTTCTCTTCCTTATTTCAAGGGTGGAGAAGTCTAACAAGCTAAATCCCTTGGTCCATTCCTAAAAAATAATTTGTTAGTATATTTATCACTAACTTAAATGAAGAAATGGATTTTAATTTATAAGTAGATTATGCAAACTTTGATGTAATCATTGAGAAGAGAGTTTAGATCAAGAAGGAAATTGTAGCTAAAGGACCAGTGAATTTTTATCACAAGGATCACCAAAATCAAACACAATTTGAAAACCTAAGTTCTTTAGTAAGAATAAAAACCTAGTTGGTGATGAAGTAGTTGATAGCATCCCAAACATTACCATTATTAGATCCCAACCCAAGTAGGAAATAAAAAAGAACTTATACTCCTCTAGGGGAAACATTGGAAGAAATATTTTGTAAACTGGTGGAGGTAAAGATGATCATGTTTCCACAAACTAAACCATTTGATAAAATCAATCCAAAACTAATGTGGTATAATATAAATGAGTATTTTGAGTTTCATAAAATTATAGGTCAAGCAACTATGTCAAAGATTTGATTGATCATTGAGATATTAAAGTATAAAGCAGTGCTTTCACATCCAAAAATCATAAATTAGGGACATACCAAGATCCTTTTCCATAACATGACCAACCTCATTCAAAAATGGGTCAAGGTCAAAACCAAACCAATAATATTAACTAAAAGATATACTCCCAATCCTATGATTTAGTTGTTGGTCATATCAACCACACAAAAAACCATATTAAAAAAATAAAAGTCAAAGACCTAGATTATGTTATCACAACTAAGCAAATCGAAATCACTGCCAAAAGGTCTGCTCTACCCACTCCTAAAGGATACTAAAAACTTATTGATAAACTTGAGAAAACAACTACCTAAATCTCTATTCTAGACCTTTTCAAAATAATTACTGCTCATAAGGACATCTTGTATATAACCCTTCAAGATTCACAAGTCCCTAATGACATTAATCCATCCCAATTCCAAGCACTCATTATACACTTATCCTTGAGGCATCAACTCACCTTTGACCAAAGTGACTTATCTCATGCTGGTTCATCACATAACTTACCCTTATAAATTGAAGCTTTTATCACAAAACATAAATTCAAAAGGGTACTTATAGATAATGGATCAGACCTAAATAGTTTCACTTTGAACTTGATTAAACATCTTGGTTATTATACAATGGCATTAGATCCTACCACAATCATAATCAAGGCATATGAAAATGCACAAAGAGAGTCAATGAGCACCATAAATCTTCTTATCATGATTGGGCTTGTCAAGTATTTTTTTTACATGTCATTGATCTTGATCTTCCTTATAAAATCCTCATCGACCAACCATAGATTCATGTCATGCATGTCATCCTAATAATCCTTCATTAATGCATCAAATTCACAAATTTAGGCATGTAGATGATTGTCCCTAGTGATTCTCAACCCTTCCAATATTAAAAAATGTTGGAGGGACAATATTGAAAATTAACTAATGTGTTATCACTAAAAATTCTCATTAAGTAGATGAATATATGGCCCCAGATCAAAAAAAACCTTCCTCTTAAATACATTGAAATGACATCCCATCTAAATCCAAAAACCCACCTTCCAAATCCCATTTCAAGATCATTGACAAAGGATGCAGAGAATATGATATTTAAGATGCCTTTCATATGGGAAAACTTGTTATTTCTCTGAAAATCTATAGTAGGCCTAACATGAGCAATAATAAGGAATATGAATCCTATCAATTTGGTCCAACATATTTTATTAAAGCAAACCTTTATGAAGAATAAAATATTGAACACTCTAATGATTCTTGTATCTATGATGATGGTCTAGCCTCTTGTTTCCAAAACAATGAATATCACATAACAAAAAAATCATGTGTCACATCATGAATTTTAAAGGAAAGGCACTCAGACCTCATAAATAGGCAATTACAGAGCCTATCCAAGTTCATACAAATAAATAATCTCATGGAATTGATTAAAAACCTCTAGGTGGTAAATATGAGGATGTTAGTGATACTTTCATGATTTTTAAGAAAACTTATTTAGACATCAAAACAGGTTCCTTCCATAGCCTTTATGAACACCTCACCTTCATTAACATTTTCAATGAAAATGTTGTCCTTAATTTTAAAATTTGACCTCTAATATCCAAAACTCATTAATTGGGAACAAAAATATCACATACCACTTGAATTATTCCAAAATGATGAGGCTATTGCATAATTAATGGGACTTAGAGATGACATTCTATTAGGGGATCATAAAAAGGCTTTGAAATTAACATGGATACGTCAACATATTTTAGGGATCAAGGAGAGTTCCTTAGTCATAAAAAACCAAAAAAAAAAAAAAAATCAATACAAAGAGTAAGAAAGAGAAGTCCCCTTGTGAAAACCTCTATCTAGCACTATTGGATGAATAAAATCAGATTCAAGAAAATAAAGATGATTTTACTAGTGAAAATTGTGAGGCACCAATAAATGAGGAACTCAACCTTCCCCTTACACTGACATAGTTTCTAAATCCAAATCACTTGTTCAGGACACCATTGATGTCAACTTTAGGACATAGGAAACTCCCAAAATCATTAAGTTTGTAACAACATTTAGTCTTGAAAGAATAAGATATCTTTATTGCTCTACTAACAAAAAATTTAGATGTCTTTGCTTGGTCATATGTTGATATTCCTAGATTGTTCTCATCTCTTGTAGTGTATCAAGTAGTTTTCCATGAAGATGTGAAACTTATAAAATAAAAAATTAGAAAAATGCATCCTAAATTGTCCCTTCTTATCAAGGAATAACTATGGAAACTCTTGGATGTTGGGTTCATAATTCCAATCAACTATTCATAATGGGTATCTAAAATTTTTCTAGTTAACAAGAAACCAACTGGAATATGAGTATGCACATATTTTTGTGACATCAACAAGGCAATCCTAAAAGATGAATTCCCTTTATCCAATATTGACATGATCATAAATTCAATAAAAAGACATGAAATGCTATCTGTCATGGATGGTTTATTGGGATAAATCAAGTCAAATTTCACCTGAAGATCAACATAAAATGAAATTCACCACACCATAGGGAACTTTTTGATATCAAGTCATCCATTTTGGATTGAAAATACAAGTAAAAATTATCAAATAACTATGGCTATCATATTTAATAACTTGATTCATGTTATCATTTAATGTTATGTGGATGATATATTCGCTAAGTCAAAAATCAAAACATAACATTTAGTTATCTTGCAAAGAATATTTGAAATACTTAGAGAGTATAAAAAATGTGTGTCTTTGATATAACATATGAAAAATATTGGGATTCATTATATTTATATTAGGTATTGAGGTTGATCTTATAAAATTAAAATCTATAATATAAATTCCTCCTTTTACAAACTTCAAAAAATTGTGAAGTTTGTAGGGAAAAATCCAAATAATCAAAAGATTTATTTCACAACTTATATATAAATGTCAGCCATTCAAAAATATATTTAAAAATAATATTATATTTCAATTGAATGAATGATGCCAATAATATTTTAAAAACTCAAAAAATACTTTTCAAATCCTCTAGTGTTGATGCCTCATACTCCAAGAAAGCCTCTATTACTTTACATCTGTGCAACATAATCTACCTTGGGATCCCTATTGGTATAACATGATGATCAAGGATTGAAAAGAGCTATGTAATATCTGAGCAAATTTTTTGAAATATATGAACTCAATTATACTGAAATTGATATATCAATGTTGGTTGTATTTTATTTTCAAAAATTATGATACTACATGCTCAACAACAAAACCAAACTTGTTAGTAAAATTGATCCTTTAAATATCTTCTATGCAAATCAACACTTACATGTTAAATGAAAAAATAGGTCATGTTTATTAGTGAATTTAATATGGAGTATACAAATTGGAAGGTTATAAAGGGATAGGTGATTGTAGATCAACTGGTATAAGCACCACTCTCAGACAAGTGACCTTTGATCATGGGTTTTCTAGATGAGTCCATTTTATCTCTTGACAAGTTACCAAAATGGAAACTTTATTTCGACAGTTTATTCACCACCCATAGCTCAAGGGTAGGTATATTGTTCTTGAAACCGTAAGGGGATCTCATCCCTAAAATATTAAGAATAAGGTTTCCTTACACCAATAGCATTATTGAATATGAATCGTTTGTCTAAGGCCTCAAATTAATAATCTAGTGGAATATTTAGAATTTGTCAATATATGGTGACTCATAACTCATCATTAAACAATTCAACAATGAGTATCAATAAAATATGTAAAATAATCCTTATAAATTAATGATTGATAGATTGAAACAATAATTTATTCACATAAAAATTGAACAAGTCCCTCAAGCAAGCAAAACATATGCATATGCCATGGCCACCATGAGTTCTCTCTTAGATATGCAAAAGGATCTTAGATAATCTTAGTTCATAATTGAGTAGCTAATGATCCATCTTATGAATTCATAGAATTATAAATGGTACGTGAATACTTATGTCCCAATTCCCAATGGTACAATGACATATACATCTACCTCCATGATAACACCATTCCTCCAAACCTTTCAATAATAACAAGAAACTCTTCATCCAACACACCTCATGTTTTACCATCCTTGGTGATACCCTATATCATAGGGGCTATGATGTAACCTTTTTGATTTTTTTAAACTTAGAAGATGCTAACTTATCAATCAAGGAAACCCATAATGGAATATGTGGAGCATATACTAGTGAGATGGTCCTAGAAAAAAAAAACTAAGAAGAAGATATTGCTAGCCCACTATGGAAAAAGATGGCTATTGATATGTCAAAAGATACATAGTCTATAAGAAGCACAAATACCTCATTAAAAAACCTTCTCAATATTTAAAATCAATCAAAACTCAATGACCCTTTTCTACTTGGTGGCTTGATCTCATTGGAAAGTTAAACCCTAACTCATATGATGGTCATAATAATATCATCACAACCATTGAATATCTCACCAAATGGGTGGAATATATTCTCATCACATATGTAACATTCAATAAAATATCCAAATTCATCCTCAATCACCTCATTTTCCATTATGCTACCCCCTTTTCTATCATCTTTCAAATTGGTAAATACTTCAAAAATAAAGACATAAAAGCCCTTTGTGCCCATTTTCACATCAATCATAAGTTGTCCACACCCTATTATGCCCAAAGTAATGGCCAATCTGAGGTATCTAATAAAACCCTCACTAATATTTTCAAAAGGATTATTAATGATGCTAGTAGAGACTAGCACCTATAACTTTATCCATCTTTATGGGCTTACTAAACCAACATCTGCACACCTATAGGGAAAACCATTTATTCCATTGTCATTGGAGATGAATCCATATTACTAATTGAGATCTATTTTCCATCTTTGCACATTTACTTGAAATATCTAATAGATGATTAGGAATATAGAGTTGTATTTTTGCATGAGTTATAAATCCTAGATGAAAAATAACTTAATATACTAGATCATTTGAAGACACATCATAATAGGATATGCAAAAGTAATAACAAGTATATAAAATCCATAGAATTTTATATTGGTGACTTTTTATTAAAATGAAATTAGTGGAACACTAATCAAGAATGTGAAAAAGGGCAAATTTGAATCTAAAATCATTATAAAGTATGGATCATGAACATATAAAATGAACATAAAAGAAGGAGAAGAGCTTGATGAACCTATAAAAGTCATGCATCTTAAATAATTATACCCTTAAATAATATAATGCTAATAAGTAAATTAAAAAAATAAAAAATTAAAAAAAAAATAATCAAAAAATTTGATGAAAGAGAAAAACAAAAAAATAGTCTAAAGGTGAAAACCATTCTTATAGCGCTTAGGCAAGTAAGATGATGAACAATAGTTTTGGCATCATGCACAAAATTTATTGTCTAAAAATACCCTAAAATTAGGGCAAAACCCATTCCATCCAACCATTTCCATCCATCCTAAACCAACCATCATACCACCATCCTTCATCCCATTTTTGACCTTGATAAGTCTATGAAAAAGGTTGTGGTATATGTGTTAGCCAATTTTTACACCCAAGGATTGCATCTTTAATTTTGCCTAAGTAAAAAATTCTTAATTTTGTTTATCCCCATAACAAAGTGTCAAGTGTTATTTCCTTTGGAAGCCTTTGTTCGGTCTTTTTACAAGTGTTATTTCAATCTTTTTGCACAAGTGTTATTTCTTTTGGCAAGGTTTTGCTTTGGGTTTTTTGTTCAAGTCTCAAAGGAATTGTTTCAAATTTTTTTATCTAAAATAAAAAGTTTGAAGGAATTGGTACATTTAAATATTTTTGAAGGGTCACTTACAAAATGTCCGAAGGGTCTTTATCTCATAGAAGTGTCCTTTGCAAAAAGACCGAAGAAGTTGGCTCTTTCAAAAATTCTGAAGGAATTGGTTCTTTCAAAATTTTCGAAGGAATTATTTTAGATATTTTTCATAAAATAATCTTTTCAAAGGGTATTTTTCTCATGGAAGTGTCATTTACAATATTGCCGAAGGGTTTTTCTCTTGCAAAGGGACATTTTCAAAAAGTCCAAAGGGACACTTTCAAAAAGTCCAAAGGATCATTTCTCAAGAAAAGGGATGATTCTTTATCTTGAAAATGGACATTTTCAAAATTTTTGAAGGGTCTTTTATGTCGAATTAGTCCTTTGTTTTTTTTCTAAAGGAATTATTTTGAACATTTTGTCTAAAATAATCTTTCTGAAAGAATTGGCTCTTACATTTTTTTTGAAGGAATTGGTGCTCTCTCAAAAAGTCTAAAAGGTCCTTTGAAAAAAGCTCAAATGGACACTTGCAAAAAATATGAAGGGTCTTTTCTCAAGAAAGTGCCTAATTTAAGATTTTTAAAGGGACATTTCAAGATTTTTGAAGGGACTATTCAAGCTTTTCGAAGGGCAAAAAGAAAAGGTTCCATGGGAAAATTGTCTAAGAAAATGCCCCAAAGGAATGGTCCCCATAGAATGATGGTTATATGGACATCAAATTTAAGCTGATGAGCTATCCATTAGCATTTAAATAGTGGGTCCCAAGTAAATCGATGGTCCTCCCTCAAATGTTCAGAGATCTGAGGGCTCATGTTCTTCATCCACCAAAGTAGATTAGAGGGTTCAATTCACCATTGATCAGATCAAGATCTGAGTCATTTTTTGATGGCCAATCAAAGGAAAAATTAACTAAGGGGCTTTATAGGATTTGAAAATTTGACTAAGGTCAAGCTGGGGTAATATTTCAAAGGATATTTGTGAACATACATATGGAGCCAAAATTCTAACAAATTCCATAAAATCATGTATGTAGACTCCAAGTGATGCCTCTCCAAGGCCAACAGAATGAAAATGACTCTTCCCCACATCGTTACACACCTCAACAAGCTGATTTGAAGCTATTAGGATCAAGACAAATCCACAACAAGTGGACTCATTTGTCATAACCATATTGATGCCATTTTAAAATATCTTCTATTGGTGTAACTATTGGGGAAGCATCTTTGAGAGAGCAGGCTAATTGTGTAACCACTTAAGGTGACATGGATCAATCAAATGGCCCAAATGAGCATCATTTACAAAGATGGTTGCAACTAAAGATGGATACTTCTAATAGATTGAGTCCTCTTTTCGGTGCCAAAGGCATCCTCCTCTCTCTTCATTTTTACTATAAATACAACCCTTGGGCTAGTGTAAAAAAAACCACATAGTGTATGGCAAAGCCCTTTTGGATTGATGTTATATTTTTCCTTTAAGAATTAGTACAAGTCTTTTCTTTCTAGTTCTAAACAATTGTCTGAGCGTATAAGTGATGTATAGTGATAGTAAGTGATGATTTTCCATCCTTATATCCTTTATCCTTCATGCCTGAGCAAATATTATTAGTCTAACAGGTCATATAGAGTGTGTTCAAGTGTGTTAAATTACTATAAGTGTATAACTATTCTTGGAATGTGTAATTTGCCTTTCAGTTCATTTGCCTTGTGTCATTTTATACATCTTGCCTCTATACTAAAATACTTGTGTTAAAACCCCCTAGAGCTTGAAAATGGTCTATGCATTTTGCTGTATTGTGTATTAGAATATGATATTAATGTGGAAGATAATCTCGATGCATCACCAATCTTAGAGCATGTTTCTTTTTGTGCAATTTCTAACTCTTTTCCTTTATATCAAACTGGTTTAGACAGAGGTTATTTTTTAGAGATACATTCAGGGAGCTAGCCCTTTAAATCCAGAGGTTCATTATAAGCATACCCACATGCCTAGAAATTTGCTAACATTGCCCAAATCTGAAAGAGACTTAAACACTCTCTTCTAAGGTGCAAGATTTGGAGACAACAATATGTTTTGGAAAAATCTTGGTATGTCAAAACTTCTTCATCAAACACTACAACACAACTGTGACATGTTAATGAATGGGAATATGGTTCCAATGTGATGTTATCCTTGGGGAACTCATCCTAAGATAATTATCCCATGAATTTATATCCCATTTTACAATATTAGAACTAACTGTTACTTTATTTATAGCTATTTTGTTAGTCCAAAAATCTAGAAAAATATATACATATATATTTTTAACAAATTCAAGAAGCCCAAATAAATTACATTTTGTCTTGTCCTTAGTCTAGTTCAAATCCTTATTCAAATTTTAAATAGATCATAAAAATTTTATTGGGATATATCTTTGCTAATCTACGCCCCTCAAATATATCATTGCTTTGGGTAAAAACAAAGATATCATTATCATCGATCCTTAAACACAAGATATCTAACTTGATCAAATAAAAAAAATAAAATTAGTTTTCTTCTTTATTTTTATGTTTTTTATTATTAATTGTGTGTTCTTATTGAGTGTTTTCTAACTTATTGTGTTTGTACTAATCCTACTATATATTACAAACAATGTCATTATGGTTTTGCATATCATGAAGCATCCTGTCATATTCTATAGAAAACACCAAGTTTCTCAAACATTTAAAACTATGAAATATTAACAATAATTCATTCATATACATATACATATACATATACATATAAATATACATCTTTACATTATTTACATCCATACACTTTCATTCCTAGAACATTCAATAATTTTAACTATCCATAATTAACATTCATTATAACTAAATTTTCATACCAATTGTGAAGTGTGCATCATACATGAATACAATAGGAGTGATAAAATAATAACCACATAATATCAAAACATCCATAAATATCATAAAACATCATTACATAATTAATGAGACACATGATACACAAAAAGAGACAACTTAAAGATCAAAATAATCAAAATAATCAATATATATATATATATATATATATATATATATATATATATAAATATACAATCCATCTCATAATCATGTCTACAAAAATCAAGTATTGTTACCACTCTTGGAGGCTAGACTAGCTGGTGGTGGACTTTTCCTAGGAGAATCCCCCATCAAGTGAGTTGATCATGCTAATGAGGCCCCTGTCCACCTGCTCAACCAATTTTTGTAATATGAAACTTTATATTATAAGGGAAAACCTACTCATAAAACACCCTATGCTACCAATCATCCCTCATTTCCCTCATCTAATCCATGAATACATGTCATAATACTTAAGGATTAAGTAGTGAATGGGCCACATCCATCTCACCTCATACCCTTTAGAGATCTCCTCATACCTACCCCAAATCTATGTCTCTCACAACTAACTAAGCCTGATAAGTAACCATTCTCCTCTACAACTCTACTCTCATCTACTCCACCTTGCCTATCAGTCATGTGATATTCATATCTCTCACTGATACTTGAGGCTCATAAGTAGAATACTCCTTCCTCATGCCTTCTATCTTTGCATATTGAGCTATTATCTCCCATTATAGAGTTTTTATCATCCCCTCATCCTCTACTTGTCTTAGTTACAAGGGCCCTATTCCATCTCCTCCTATAACAAACATTGGTGCCACTACATAAACACCTCCATATCCTCCTACTCCACCCCCATTTCCACATCCATCTCCCCCATCACATCCTATAGCCATAGCTACCACTCTACATCCCACTCCTCTAACTATGGGCCAACCACCATATATCCTCTCTATCCTCCCTCTCATCTCATGATGCCACACTCTCCAAAGTTGTGCCCTCAGGATCCCTAGTATAGACTCACATAGGGTCTTCTACCTTTGATCTATAAATTTAGCCTCACTAGCTGAGTCTACTCCTACCAATCTCTATAATCATCTATAACCCAAACATTTAGTATATATACTCGCTATCCCATGTAATGAATTATAGTTATGTACAAATGGTTGCAGCTACCTTATGATTTATTAAGGTCCCCCATTACCATATCTCTTTGTGTATCCATGTAAAAATGTGAGGTTCTATAGGTATGCCCTACTACAATCCAAACTATCACAATACTCTATCTAGTTTGCACCTCTCTATAATGTACTCTCATTGGTTAATGATGTAAAAAACAATCATAGAGTAACCCAAGTAAATCATATCATCTACCCATTATGGGTTTGCCTCCCTGTATGGCCTCTAAGTAATGTCCTTTGGCCTCAAATTAAATATATCTCTTATGCTATCTCAAGTCCCTAAGATGTCATCCTTGGCTCCCAATAATAATTTACCACCCATAAGTAATTGAATCCTTGTAATCCTCTTTCATAACTTCCCTACTAGATGCTCTAGAGCTATATGCTCATCAGCCCATAATTGTAGTAATGTAAAAGCCCCAATAATCCTACCATCCTTGTATGCCACCATATATATATATATTTAAATAATTTTTCTAACAATTAGGATACCAAGTAGACTCTCTAACATCCTATAAAATATTTGAAATAATATCTAATAGCCTCACCATGAAGTGTCTGCTAGTCTTGTTAGGTAGTAATATGCTACTAAAAAGAACCATAAGTACCAAGGGAAATCACTATATCAATGCTCATGCTAAATATCTATCTAAATTTATTGCCAATCCTTATGGTGTAATATCATCATGATCCAACTATATCTTCATCTATGCCTATCATGCCATGTCTCTCTAATAAATAATAGCTTCTTGTATTGGGATATGTAAAATCCTCCACACATCCTTAAGTGTAATTATCATTTCCAAGGTAGGCAGATGAAATGTATTCATCTTTGAGTGCCATATCTTCACTAATGTTTTCAATAAATCCTAATCTACATATACATCCAACATCCTAGCCACATAATAAAAACCAATACCTTTAATAGTTCATACTGCTTTATAGGGAAATCTCATAATAAACTCATAACCACTGACCATCTCTCATGAGCTAAAATAATTAGTAGATGCTGCACACTTGCAACCACCAAAAAAATTCCACTTAGTTATCCATCCCAAAATGACAAAATATCTATTAATTTCAACATAAACATAATTTTCATGTAAATTCCACTCATGATGACACAAATGACATGAATTTTTCAAAAATAACACTCAAATGACATAAGCACTAAACTAAAAAATGTTGTGACTTTTACGTAAACATCATTTGTGTGAACATAAATGTCATTGTCACAAACAAAAATTCCATTTTCATAAATGAAAATTCTATTCACACATATGCCAACACCATAAGGAAAATATTCCTCACAATATTTGTACTTCCCATATGTTTATCTCATTTATTACACACAAAATTTACAAATTTACAAAAATAATGGTACTTATCAATCCATCACCTCCATATACTCACTAGTTATTTCTTATTCACTTACCATAGTGCTCATCTGCAAGGATACATGCCATGTTTTATTGAGGTCTCATGTAGAGTTAGAGCTCAATTCTCCTAGGTGGAAAGGGCAAAAATAACCTAGATTTCATTGTCACCTCATTTTTATTCATACCACCCTCCACGCCTATTTTACCCTTTACCCATTCATTTAACTCATATTCTCCTTTCAAGAGATCCTCTACATCTTTCATCCTCACTCTCTCTCTTGAGGGGGAATCATATTTGCTAACTAGGCCACTAGGGGCTTTGTCACACACATGTCTATTGTGGCCAACACAACCAATTTTTTATGTAAAAATGGGGGACCCTTTTTTAAAATGATAAATAAGAGTTTTTGGACCTTCTATCTCACTTAGACTAACTCTGTCAGGAGAGAATCCTCAAATTCCCATTGTACCCAAGTCTCACAAGTGTATGCCATGTTTGTAGTGTCTTGTTGATCCCAAGAGAGCTCAACCAAATGAGATAGTGCTATGTGGCCCATAGTCAGAACCTGTTAGAGCTTGGTCAATTAGGGCACCTCAAAGTCATAATGGTTATTCTCCTAGACCTAACAAGGATGTCAAGGCCTGGGAGACCTTGATTGAATGAAAGGACATTGCATGGTACATAAGTTAGAGTTTTCAAGATCTAACCAATAAGCTCATCCCACTATTAGATGTGCTAGTCTCCTATACTTGATAGAGATGTTAGAGCCTGGAAGAGCCTAACCAAATCATAAAATACCATGTAGCCCATTATTAAGCTTACCAATGTCTCAATATTGATAGAGATGTTAGGGCCTAAGAGAGCTTGACCAAATAAGAAAGTGCCATGTGGCCCATTGTTAGGCTTATTAGTCTCATGGGCCTAATAGAGATGTTAAGGCATAGGAGAGCCCAACTTATCATATGAAGCCACATGGAATTTCTATAGAAGACTTGTAGGGAGAGTCTAATATACCTTAGGGTGGTCATAATGAGGTACATTCAAAGTCATAGGGATAATCAAAAGATGCCACATGTATTTTAGCTAGCATTATTTTTATCCCAAACATATAATTACAAGGCACTAGGCTGTGCCTAGGTGGTAATTGATATAGTGGGAACCAATTAGTAGCATACACATGGCATGAAGTAGGAACTTCCCAAGAATCCTAAAATATTATATGGCCATGTAGATGCCATGCTATGGGTATTAATTAAATGGGAAACTAGGCCTTGATTAGATAATTTAAAATGTCATGTCACACTCATCAAATCTAGCATGTGACATATAATTGAGATCTCTAAGTTTAAATATTAATTAGAAAATAAATGGTAATATCAAGCCACCAACTCAAATTTAAATTCATTCTAAGTGAGCCATAAAATGACATTAATGTAGGAGATGTATGAAGATCCTTATAAGTGTCTTGAGACAAACTCATTGACCATTATTACTCCTAATTTCTCTGAATCCATTCCTTACTTTCTTCTCTAATGAGTGCCCTCTATATCTTCCCCTATGCTCATTTTTATTTGTAGCTAAGATCCATCCCATCAATGATGGCCATTTCATCCTTGAACCCCAAATCTAAGCTAAAATACTGATCCACTATATTCCCAGATGGCTTGATAAGTTTTATGTATTATAATGAAATATTCAAGGCCATTGATTTAGTACCCAGGTATTTAGGCAATGATGATGAAGATGAGGTTAAATTTTAAGATGCCCTTCAAGCCTGTGAGAAATGTAGAATTCAGAGTCAAAACTAAACTTGATGTCTTTACCTATGCTAAATTATTTGATAAATTATTAAATATAATGAAGTAGACACAAGATGGAATCAATGACATGGTTTGTTCTATGAACAACTGACATCAGATCATCGACATCTCAAGAGCTACCTTCAAGGCTTACTATAACCTCCATAAATACACCTTGTCTTATGATTTTCCCATCATGATCATCTAGACTAACTCTCAAAATATTAATGATGTCTTGAAGGATTGGGCCGAGAAACCTAAAGTAAAGTGGGTTAAGATGATGGACATGAATATGTATACTATTTGCATTTTTAAAGAAGGAATCCACATTGGAATGATCCTATTCAACTGATTGTTTAAGGAGAGTGACTATCTATACATCAAATTCATATGGATTCCCCTATTCCCCATAATCTTTCAAGAAGAGTAGGTACATGATCTAGGAGAGATAATCAGTTTAAACATGATCAAGGTAGTAGGTGATGCCTAGGGAAGCAATAATTTCTATATGATGAACTACCTAGTGGATGTAGTCTGTGAGGCACCCACCTTCAAGTTATTTACCTTTATTACATGGGTTATAGAAGGCTTAGTGATAAATTTAGTATTCTATAAGATATATGGACACCATTATTAGAATAATATCTAGGAGATTTATGAGTCATTATATATAGTGGTTTATAATGCCATCAATGAGGCACCCATGCCTTACCTATAAAAAAAATTAGGTGTTCCCTCACCTCCATTAGTGATTATTAATAGTATTAAGAGGATACCATCATTTAGGTGGTAGGCATTCTTAAATATCCCCTTAATTTACCCTACCAAATCCTAAACTACCTAATAGAGTAAGAAATTATGTATTAGTTGGTGGAAGGCATCTTCAAGAATTGCATCAGTCATCCACAGAAGGCCTACCTACCCCTCCCGATCACTATCAAGCACCATGTATATAAGGACTTCCCTTTTTTAAATAAAATGCCAGCTAAGAGGGACTCTTTAGCCATGGGAAGAGTTAGGTACCAGGATTAAGACCCACACAAAATCATTAGGGCCCACTTAGAGAATTACTCAACCCATCCCAACCTCAACTATGGCCACCAACTTAAGGATGATGATGTTGTTTGCTTGAATATAACTTATAATCAAGAGATGCTCACTTAGATTGAGGCCCATAAGAAGAATAAAGGGAATAAGGTTTAACCCTGATCATCTATTACCTCTTCTAAGTTATCTTAGCATGCAAATGATGTCAAGCTAACTCTCCCTAAATTTATAAAAGGATTATACAAGGAGTTCTAAAAAATTCTCCTATTAGAGATACTCTTATACCTCAGCCCTTGGCTCCTCCACCACCTCCTCCAATTTGAGAAACTTGAACCCAATAATTCTAGACTTGTGTAGCCTGACCCTAAGAGGATAAAGTTCAATTAACTCAACCTCAAGATGAATAGGCCCTAAGGTTTGATATCTATAGAAGCTTAGAGACTAGTCTATAGTGGGACCAATATCCGATGACAACACAAATCCCTTTCCCATCTTTCTCCACTCTCCAACAATCTCTCATGGCACCACCTAGTTTCATAACTCCCCTGCCATCCACTTAAGTGATGCATCCCTTATTCCTAATTTTACCCCTCCATAACTAAACCAAGTGCCTCTAACCTCAACTATGCATAATGTCCTTACATCCTTTTTCACTTTTGAATCTTCCATTCCACAATTTGGGATGTCTTCAATGCCTCCTTTGGTTATTTCATAGATCTAAGTAGTTGTAATAACCCATTATCCAACTAGTATAGCTATAAATATCATAATAAGTGTACTTATATGCATATCTAAATCATGTCAGGTCATTCTATTGACACCCTCTATTGTCTTATAGCTTCTTCAATTAGCCCTTATGATGTCTAACACTTATGCTCCCTCAACTATAGTACCTGAAGCTAACTCGAGCAAGAGGCAAAGAAAGAAGTAGGAGGCATTGCATCCTCAAAATTACATTTAGGTACCAATTGATCCCATTCAAACTCATCCACAAGTTCTCATTACTCCTCATGTACCACCCCTAGTGTCTCCCTATATCATTTCCTAGCCTCTCTTTTCCCTCATCCTGTGTACTAAGGGATTCAACTTTAACTAATCAATCTCTTCCTTTCTACTGAATTCCCCTCTCTCTGGAGTCATAACCCCATAGGTGAACATAACATAGAGTTAATATCAAGCATATATGTTTCCTTAAGCCTCTATATTCATCTTACCTCCCTACACCCCCATGCCTCCTCCTTTTCTATGATTTCTTCATTTACCACTTTCACTTCCTCTATTACCCCTCCACCTCATCCTCCACCTATCACCACCATCTCCATCACCCCACCAACACCTAATCCCACCATGGGAATGGGTATAATGTCATAGACACTTGAGATGATAATGTAGGGTGATCTTGATGTGTAGAGGGACTTGACCACACCATGAGAAATATGTGGAGGATTATTACTCAAAATTTCATGTAGGAGGGGAACCTTATGGTTTGATAGAATCAACAAGATATTTTATACCTGACAAAGGTGAAGACTTACACAAGAGAGGAAAAGGTAGTTCAAGACCTAATCTCAGTCCTTTGAACCACCCATTACATGTTAGAGAAAGTAATGGAGGATATGCAAGAGTAGGTTTGAGTGTTCAAAGTGAAAGTGGAAATATTCTTCCCTATGTGGCTAAATGGGATGGTCAAGGATGCCATATTACAACTTTTATCAGTATTGGGAAGAGTGGTGGAGACTGTAACTAGTAGTAAGATGCATATTTAGAGGATCTAAGCTTATTTGGAAAGGATTTCTCTAGTAGAGAAAAAATGTATAAAGTTAGCAATTATAGTGCACAAGGGCATGTTCCCAAAGCTAAAACTTATGTCTAATTTAAACCTAATCTTATAACAAATATATGCTAGGAGCATGAGGGATATAATTGAGGAATGGCTGGGCCTAGCATAGACTATGGTGAATCTCTTAGAAGAAGGCACACAGAAGATATTATCCTACTTTAAGGAAGTCAATATCTTAATTCTATTCCACCCAGTTGTCACTCTACTAGACATGGGTGAGTTTAGGGTTCACCTAGATCATTTCAACTAGGTTATGAGGAGAAAGGTGGTTAAGGCCAATAAGGATGGAGCCTATGTGGTGTTGGATCTCTCCACCTAGTCTACTACAAACATTATCCAGGTGTCAGAAGTCAAGGTGGCTATGGAGGCCCCACTTAAAGTTTATCAAAGGTTAGTATCTTAGTAAGAGGTGATCTTTTAAGAACCACCCACGAATCTTGCCAAACTAGACTAGGAGTTTGACTTAGTGGAAGCTGTTCTAGATACCAGGGGAGTAGAGTCTAGGAAATTAGGAGGTAGCCTATCCATAACAACTCCACATATCAATTAGGTGGGCCCTTGGGGATATTTTTAAAGAAGTTAGGATGATTTTATTTTCTGTTTGAAATTAATATGGTTGCAACAACCTAAAGTTGACATCATGGCCCAGGATGGGAATCTTGTGCTACTAGGAGGAAATTCCCATCCTCATTTATAAATGTATAACTATATTATTTTTGAAGGTCAGTAATTCTTAGTCCCAAAATGCAATTAAAATTATGTCAAGATTTTACCTACTTATGCCTTCTCCCTTTTATATTGTGAATGTCTCCCATGTTTGATATTTTTTAAAACAAACTCATTTTAATGACTGTAATATTTTTATTTCTACAAAATTGATAGTTTATTCATCAAAATTTGTCAATCCATTATAGTTCTTAAATGAACTTTAATGTTAATAAAATTAAAGTAATGCTTTGTTACTTAATGAATGTAGTGGTTATAATGTGCTTTGTTTTTCTAACCCATTTACAAACCCTTTTCATTTCCATTATAATATTTGTAATCTATGTGTTAATCTACATGTTATCTTTGAAGAGTCCATGTGTTATTTATTATGGGCTCTTAAATATTGATATTTAGTGAGGGGTTTATAAATCAAGCATTTTTTCATGTTTCCTCAAAACTTTCCCATTGTGTAATACCAAGTTAGAACCTTTAGTGAAGCTTGACACATAGTGGTACAACTATGGTAATGCCCTTAGCTCAGTTCTTGAAGCATTAACACCTTCTAGTCTTAGAAACACTATTTCCTACCCTAATTTACCCTCTTTTTTATGTTTATTTCAAAATAAAAACACTCTCCCTTAATTTATAATTCTATGAAGGGTGAACAAATAGCAATCAAAAAATAAAAGTTCTCTCAGCTAGCAACTCACCAAAGGTGCTATTACACATATCTTGAACCCCTAGTAGTAATAGTCATTATTATTTGAATAACAAAGGTTAACTTGCTTAGTGCTTGGATTGAACCAACATCAATCATAAAATTAATAAGGGGATATTTTATCCCATACATTATCTCTTGATTTCCTCTTTAGAAATCTCAATTCCATGATGTCCTTTATAGGCATAAAGGATCTTGAGTGTGCAAATAACTAGCACTAAAAGTAGGGCCTATTTTTAATACCTATTTAATAGTTTGTTTGGTTTATTCTGGTTCTTCTTACTAATGGTAATGTTTTAACTATTGCTTGTCTATGAAACACCCTAGAGCCTACTACACCTATCACCAGAGCTAGGTCACATCATGATAGACTAATTATATAATCATTTCAATTCCATAAGAAGCCCAGAGTTGGTAAACCTAGACCTAAACTAGTAGTCTATTCCACTAGTTTGTCTTCATAGTCTCCCTCAAATAGACTACCCATGATGGATATCCAAGTACCTTGGTTATCTAGGTTGGGTATTAATGTTCTTTGGGTTGTCTATGAATTACCTAGGAACCTTAAAATATACCTTCCCTACTTCACTCTTGATGTGGGATAAATGACTGAAAAACATTTACCTTGTACAAGACTACCATAAGACTTCTCAATGTGGAATAGGAGGATGTAGCGTATAATATATTCCCCTTAAAATTGATGGAATCATCCCATGATTGGTTTATTAACCTCCCTAAAAACTCAATCTCAAGTTAGTACCAGTTTAGTAGTGCTTTCTTGGCCCAATTTGGGCAAGTAATTGAACCTAGAGTCTTTTAATATTAATTTTATTACATTAAATGAGAATGCACTGAGCCCATTAAAAAGTCCAATGCTAGATTCTATAAAATACATAGCCAAGCTACAAAGATATAACAACCAAATGCCTGACTGGCACTAGAGATGTAAAAAATCTCTTTAGAGCCATATATTGCCATGTTATTAAGGTAATACCCTTAGTTGAATTACCCATGGCTTATGCCAAATCCATAAAGTTTGGTAGGTAATTAAACATATAGGGTTAAATTATGGCTCCCATTCCTAATGTATTACCACATATGCTTACCTTAAACTTGTTACCTAACACCAACCAAAATATTCCTATGCTTCAGCCACTACCCATAACAAACCAACTCTCTCTAAGTCATGCTATGTCAAATAATAACCTAGGATTTCTTAACCTAGTGAAACATGAAATGGTCCATCAATTGTAGTTCCAAGTGACACTATTAGTAACTAATAACACCCCAAATATACCATAGGAGTCAACTAAACATGAGTTGGATTCCATCCACTGAATGGTCCAAAAACTAAGTAATGAATTCTTGGGTTTACAAAGGTTAATGGGAAACTATAATGATGCAATTTAAAACAATAACTTCTCCTACCAAGTAAAAACCATGAATTATAGTCATCCCCACAATCAAACAAAGCCCTCCCCTAATAGGCTACATGGATTTAACATCTGTGAGATAGCTTTGCCTAACTGGTGTTGAGTGCACAACATGACTACACATGGGGAGATGGATTTTATATATATTTGTAGTACCTTTTATATATTATAGAGATAAATCAAGGAGTTCAAGGTGGTTATAAATCATAAAAAATAATTAAACTTGGGTAGGCCCCCTATCACAATGACGGTGTTTCGAAACTATGAATTTTCCTAACTAGGAAGAGAATAGCTTAGAGGAGAGTCATAGTGAGGTCTATACATTCCAATAGTTATAAAATAGAAATTAATCCATAAGGAATTGAAAACCATAACAACATATTAATACCTTGACACCCCCAAACAATGACATAACCCCACTAGATCATAATGATAGGAATGAACCTCTACCTCTAAAACACTCCAAACCAAAAGATCATGTAGAGGCCTCAACAATTCAAAATAAAGGAGAATATAACATAGTATAGGATAAGAATAAAATTAAATAAAACATCATCCTTCATGAACTTTCTCAAATCACCAAACAACATGATCTTCTACTGAGACATTGAACTGAAAAGCTGATGTAACCTACCTAGATTAAGCAGAAGGTGAACCACACCAAGGTTATCATTTGTAAGAAAAATATGAAGGTCCTCCTTTCCTCCTAACCATTTTGTTATTTTGAAATAACTTACACAATTACTTAGTGAACTTAGAATTCTCAACAAATGTAATGTCGACTAGAATTTTCAAGAAGTTAGGGTTAGTACTTATCAAACCAGATAAGATGGTGGTTCACTAGATAAGTCAGAGGTAAAAGTGGTGGGTGAACTTCTGAATATCCATATTCAAATAGAATCTAAAATTAGGATTCAACATTTCATAGACATTCAGGTAGTAGAGATTCCTGATGCTTATGGCATGCTCCTTAGTAGGGACTAGTCTAAAATGTTAAACAGGTACATGGCCATTTACTTTTCTCATGTGTGGTTACCTTGGATAGGTGTAACCAATCATATACATGTGGATAAATAACCTTGAATGAAAGACATGATAACTAAATACAATGATATTAATGAGAAAGTGAATTTAGTATCTTTAAACTCCAAAATTTATAGCTAAACACAAAACTTGCTAGGGATTTAGCTAACAATGAGCCAGACTTGTCGAGAATATGATTCTTATACGTAGATGGGGATTATTCCAAACAAGGAAGTAGAGTAGGTTTTTAGCTAATGGATCCCCAAGAAAAGAGATACATAGCTTCATATAGACTATAGTTCCCCTATACATCTAATCTAGTAGGGTATGAGGCCTTAATCCTAGGGTTACAATTCACATTAAAGCATAAATTTAAGGAACTAAGGGTGTTTAGTGACTCTAATCTGGTGGTAAACTAGGTTAAGAGTAAATTTTTGTTAAAGTTTTCTTACCTTAAGAGGTATAAACAAAGGGCTTGGGAACTGATTGAAATGTTTATTGCATTCAATTCCATCCCTATCCCTAGGGAAGAAAACCAAGTTACCAACTCATTGACATCTAAAAAAAAAAACTTAACTCCCCTACATGATACCCAATTGTAGGAGTTCTCTATGGAATTCATACCTTACCTATCCATCCTAGATAATGTGACAAATTTCTAGGTCTTTGAGGATGATCAATAGATTATCCAATCCCTTAAAAATTCTAAGATATTTGAGGCCTAGGTAATTGACAGAGTAGATAAAGACAACCCTAGAACTAGAATTGATAAGGATGGGATCCTCAACATTCATTGGATTTGAATCCTTAAATGGATGATTGTCTTGAAAAGGGAGTTTAACAGCCTAGACCTTGTACCCCAAATGAAGAAGGCCAAGTTTGAGAACCAAAAATGCTAAATTATCAACATCAACTATGTGGAAAAATCCCAAACCATTAATTTGGGTCTTAATTAGATGAACCTCAAGCTTGAGTAGCTATGAATATTTTTGTTATGATATAAGGATGTAATTGCATGATCCTATTGATACCTCAAAGTCTTCAACCCAAGGTTGATTACTCACACCATCATATTTAAACTAAGCCAACAAATGTTTAGGCAAATATAAAGGATTGTGAACCTATTCATGGAACCATTAATACACAAAGAGGTCCATAAGTTACTCTCTATTGGGATCATTTTCTTGATTCACCATTCTACTTGGGTAGCCAACCTAGTGCCTATGCCAAAAAAGAATGGATAAATCCATTTATGTGTAGACTTTCAAAACCTTAATTGAGTCTCTTATAAAGATAATTATCCATTTCCATCTCTCAATAAGGAGATACAAATGGTGAGTGGATCCTAGATGATGTATTTCTTAAATGGATTCTCAAGATACAACCAAGTCTTATTCAATTTATAAGATTTGGTCAAAACTACATTAACCATAAAATGGATACGTTTGCCCATAAGTGAATGCCTTTTGGGTTGATCAATGTTAGATAAATATTTTAAAGGGTGATGGATTTTGATTTTAAATGTTTAATTGGTAGATGCATGATAATTTATGTGGATGAATTGACTGTGTTTTCAAAACATAGGTCAGATCACATACACCACTTACAAAAGGTGTTCAAAGGATGCTGGAGGTATGGCATCTCTCTTAACCCAAATAAAAATGTGTTCAGTGTCATTGAAGGTAAGCTTCTTGATCATATCATCACATAACAAGGTATTGCTATTGATCTAGAAAGAGATGATGTGATTTATAAATCAACTCTACTAAATAGAAAGAAATATTTAAAATCTTTCTTTGGAAAAATTAATTCTGTTCTCGAATTCATTTACATATTTGCCAAATTTGTAAAAACTCTAAATGCTATGTTGAAAAAGGATGTAAAAGTGGAATGACATGTTGAATCAAAAATGGATTTATAAGATGTAAAATATGTTATCATGCAAACCCTAATGCTGATCAGCCTAGAATACACTTAGGATTTTTACATCTACCCCTTTGCTTTTGAGTACACCATCATTGCTTGCCTCACATAAAGGTTATATAGAGAAGAAAATCCTATTGATTTTATGAACAGTAATATCAAGGATGTAAAACTAAGGTATTCCATCCTCAAAAAACATGATTATGTGTTAGTGAAGGCCATGAAGAAATTTAGACACTATATCCTTAGAAATAAGGTACATGCAATCATCTTAGACTTGGCCATAAAGCAAATGTTAGGGTAGAATGAACTAGGGGACCAATAGATAGTAATACACTCTTTGCTCTATGGGAACACAGCCCCTAAGCTGAATCAAACATAGAAAATATGCCTTAGACTGAAAGTAGCATAGCATATGTTGAATAAAGGAGTTATATTCAAGGAAAATCATGGAGTCTACCTTAAATGCTTATCAAAAGAGGAGGGCAATGAGGTAATGGCCAACTTACATGAGAAGTTGGGAGCTATTCACCTTGTAGTGAATGTAATGACACATAAGATAATTTGCATAGGTAATTAGTAGCCTACATTATTTAAATATGTCCATGCCCATGTTTGGACTTACCATCAGTGCTAAACCTTCACCAAAAGGGAAATTTATGCAATAATGCCATTATACCTAGTTACATAAATGACATGATTTACCCAATGAGGGATATCATTCATGTGGGTCATTAACCCCAATTATTTAGTAGGCCATAAATTTATTATTATGAATACATATTATTGCACAAGGTAGGCCAAAGAAATGGAAACAAAGGAAAACATCACTACTGAAGTCATCAAATTCATGGAGAAAAATGTAATCACCCAGTTTGGGATCCTTAATTCATTAGTATGTGATAATGACCCTATATTTCAATCCAAAAAGCTCATCGAACGAGCATATGATAATGGAACTACATTAATATTCTCATCCATATACTACCTGCAAGGGAATAGATTAGTAGATTCAATGAACAAGAAACTAATAGATGCCATAAATAAATCTATAGAAAATTAACCCCAAGAGTGGCATTCACTACTTAAATTTGCTCTATGGGATGACTACACTAGGTATAAGCAAGTGCTCACCATTCTTACTATTCTAGGGATTGAAGCTAATACTCCTAGTTATGTTTAGGTTACTTACCTACTAGTTCATGTAGAAATATATGAAATAATATGTTAAAGTGAACTTCAGGATCTTGGAGATTGTTTAGCTAAAGGAAACTTGGGATGAAGCCTTACTCAACTTTAAAAACATCAAAGCACTATCAAATGATGGTTTGAAGAAAGGTCTAAGGTTAAATCCTTTAAGATTTTTAATATGGTACTACTATGGGATGAAGCTCACAAAAAGGGGGCAACATGCCAAATTTGACCGCCTCTAGATTGGCCCCTACTAGATAGCTAAGCTACTCAACCCCAATGCTTTCCACTTTAAGGAAATCAAAGGTATATAAATCCCACTATTAGTGAATGGATAGTTCCTAAAGCATTAATTATTAGCTTCCCCTTCCAATGTGTTCTCATAATAACTAGGATAAATATGGTAATGTATATATTATACTAGTTTGTTTTTGTTGTGTGTTTGTTTCCACTATGTGTTTACTTTACTTTTGTTGCATTTTATTATAGTGTCATTTTATTTTGGTGGTGTTCACCTCTTATGGAACATTGCCCCTAATCTAGCCTTTAATTGAAATCAAGGGAGTAGGTCCAACTACATGGATCCTTTAGAGAACTCACAACAAGTAACCACTTCAAACGGTGACAAAAGCCTGGGAAGTATAGTTAAACATTGGAATATCAAAGGTGAGATTTAATTTTAAACAAGTTAAAGGTTGTAAGAGAGTCTTTACAATTCAAATCCTAGAGGCCATTGATTCTTAACTAAATAAGTGAATTTTAAAACAATGCCATGTCCTGATAGAAACCATCAAAGCTGCACTTAATAAGAAAATCCTAAAAAGGGAGATCACCAAAAAAATCTAATATTGGTTAGATATTCAGTGATTTCAAAACATTCCATCACCCTTGGCTTGGTCCCAAAACCTTCAATGGATATAACTACCAAATTTCTTCATTATAAAAACTTAAAATAAGGCTTGAATAACATGCACAATATAAACTTTGAGTCTTCCTCAAAAGGGTTATTAAGGAAAATTATATCATAGGATTGATGACTTGGATGGTAGTAGAGAAAGGCCTTGAATGGGACCAAAGGTATCTATATCATGGATATAGATGCCTGGATGGCATTAGAACAATTCCCATACCATTCTCTTCCAAGCCATATAACCAATAATGACCCATTTGGGAGATCTAATGCCTCGCTTGACCTAGACTTTTTTAAGTGAGATCTAAAATTGAATTAGCTAAAAAAGTATCACCTTACATATATTGATGGTTTTCTAAGGTAATAAGGCTCAGTATGTCACTTGATGTACCTGACTTTAGTTCTTTTTTTTTTTGATGTGTCTAAATTCCTTGTAATATGTGTTTTGTGCAGTAATGGAGGTTAGTAGCTTGGGTTCTAAGTGCTTAAACACCACTTTCCCCATGTAATTTTCCATTTTTTATGCCAACACACCCTCCTTTTTTACAAATGTGGGGGACCCCTCTTTAAAATGATAACTCATATTTACTGGACCTTCTATCTCACTTCGACCAACTTTATTAGGAGAGAATCCTTGAATTCCCATTCTACCCTAGTTTTTTCAATCATATTGCATGTTTTTAGAGGCCCATTGATTGTTTTTGAGATCCCATGTGACCCATGAAGTTAATGCAATCAATCCTTAGTGATATCCCAAAGTAAAATTAGATCATTATTACTTAGAGGGTTTAATGTGCTAACTTTTCTATAGGATTATTTTCATTGAAAAATCCTAGAGTCTCAGTATCTTAGAATGTTAAATTTAATGAATTCTACTTGTTACATTGTGAAATCTAGCTGGTAGCAAGATGAGGATTTTATTAATCATGTTTATTTTATTTTAATTAGTCTCTTTTCATGGATTAATGCAAGAAGAATAATCAAATGAAAATAAGCCACATGGATAGCTATCAATAAATTCAAGGCCTATCAAATCTTAACTAATCAAGGTGCCTCAATATCATATGTATCAATCTCTTAGACCTAACAAAGATGTCAGAGCCTAAGAGAGCCTAACCAAATGGGATAGTGTTACATGGCCCTTAGTTAGATCCTATCAAATCTTTGCCAATCATGGCACTTCAAAGTTAGAATGGTTAGTCTCCTAGACCCAAATAAGATGTAAAATCTTGGGAGAAATCAATCTTAATAAATGATGTTACATAGCTTGGATGTATAAGTTTTTAGGATCTAACCAATAAGCTCACCCCACTATTAAATGTGTCAATCTCCTAAACTAGATAAAGATGTCAGAGCTTAGGAGAGCCCAACTAAATAAGAAAGTGCCATGAAGTGCATTGTCAAGCTTGTCATTTTCTCAGACTTAAAAGAGATGTTAGGGCCTGAGAAAAAAAGACCAAATATGTCATGCAACCCATTTTCAGGATTGTCAATCTCTCATACCTAATAGAGATGTCAGGACCTAGGAGATCCCAACTTATCACATAAAGCCATGTGGCATTTATATTTAAGACTATCAGGTAAATACTAATAGACCCCAAGTTGGTTAGAATGAGGTATATTCAAAAGTAGATGGATAATCCAAATATGCCACATGTCTTTTAACTAGTATTCTATTTCTCCCAAGCATATAAAGATAATGCATTAGGTCATACCTAGGTGGTAACTATTACAATGGGAAAAAATTAGAAAGATACAAATGGAATGAAGTAATAACTACTTAAGAAGCCTCAAATATGATATATTCATGTGCATACCATTCTCTAAACATTAATTAAATGGGAAACTAGGCCCTGATTAGATAATTTAAAACATCATGTCATAATTACCAAATGTAATAGATGATGTATAATTGGGATCTCTAAGTTTAATTCTTAATTATGAAATAAATGGGAGGATTGAGCCACAAAATTGAATTTGAATTCATTATAAGTGATCTTACAAATGCCATCAATGAAAGAGATGTATCTGGATCCCTATAAGTCCCTCAAGATGAACTTATTGACTATTATTACTCCTGGTTTCCCAAAGTCCACTCCCATTACTTTTTGATCTAGCTAGTGCCTTATGTGTCTTCCCCTTTAATTAGTTTTATTTGTAACCATGATCTATCCTAGCTACAATGGATACCTCATCCTTGAATGCCAAAGCTGAGCCAAAGTACCAAGACACAACACTCCCAGATGGATTAACATATTTTAAATACTATAATTAAATTCAAGGCCATTGATTTGGTATTTAGGTCTTCTGATATTGATGATGAGGATGAGGATGAATTTAAATATGCCATTTAATTTTATGAGAAATTTGGGGTACATAGAGCTACAACTAAACTAGAGATCTTTCCCTATGCTAAATTATTCATAAAATTATTATGTATAAAAAAGTGGGCATAAGATGGTATCCATTGGTATGCTCTACAAACAACTGACATCTTAGGATTCACTTTCAAAGCTTACTACAACCTCCTTGAATACACCTTGTCTTATGATTTGATCATTGTGATCACCTAGACTAACACTCACTAGATTCATGATGTCCTGAAGGACTAGGCTGAGAATGTTGAGGCAAGGTAGGTTCAAAAACAAACATGAATATGTATACTATCCACACATTCAAAGAGGGAATCCATGTTGGAATGATATTGCTCAATTGATAATTTAGGGAGAGAAACTATTTATACATCAAATTCTTATAGATTCCCCTACTCCACATAATCCTCTAAGGTGAGTAGGTCATCAAATTAGTAGGGATAATAAATTTCAACATGATCAAGGTGGTAGATGACGCTTAAGGAGGTGATGATTTATATATGATGAGCTACTTAGTGGATGCAGTCTATAGGACACTCAACTTCAAGTCATCTACCTTTCTTGTATGGGCTTCTAATGGCTTGGTGGTCCATGTAATCTTCTATAATATATATGGATACCATTATCAAAATAATATCAGGGAGATTTCTGAGTCATTCTACTTGGTAGTTTATAACACCATCAATGAGACACCTATGCCTTGGCTATAAAAATAAATTTGGGACTCCCTCATCTCCATTGGTGATTATAAGTACTATTAGATATCTAGATAACACCCAAAATAAGGGTCAATTTCATTCAATTTCAACCCATACTTGGACTTACATAGGAATGGTCTAAGGCTGTGGGATGCCTATAACTAGACTAGACCTCTAGGAATTTTTATGAGGTTAGCTCCTCAAATTTTATGATTTGGACCTTTAATTCTAAATGTAAGACTGGTTGGGGTGAAAAGAGTTAATAAGTTTGCATAAAATAAAACCTATTGTAATTTATGGTGATGCACCAAGAATTTAGCAAACCCACTCTTAAGCTTGGACTCCTTAACACACTAATGAACTCTGATAGAAGATAATGCAATGATTACTATAGTTTATATGAAATATATTTCATATAGAGGTATATTTGATTCAATCAAACTAAGGAATAATGAAAATAAGGTCTAGTTAAAGACACTTAATTTTAGTTGTCCACTATGTCTTTGAGAGATCAATACTGAGACACACTATATGACCTACAAAGAAATATTATATCACTTAAGTTGAGATTGGACATACAATAGGGAGATAAATTTCACATTTACATATGAAAAAGACATATAACACTAAATATATAATAACAAATGACTATAAAATAGTCTATTCACTACTCTAAGAGGTGTCGAATACAATTATGGTAGAGTCTAGTCCTACTAGCCTCAAGTATCCAAAACGATAGGTCAAAGGCTATATTTATAGTAAAAGGGAAATAAAAGAGAGGGAATTTTGGTGCTCAAAAAGGGAATCAAATGAGTTCAAATCCATTTGAAAATCTATTATAAATACCTCCATAAATTAAGCTCACTCATACCCATCCTGATTGATCCAAGTCACTCTAGTCCATTGCATCATTACAATATTTTCTCTATGATGATCCATGGTAGTTGGAATGGTGGGATCAAGTCATTTTCATTTTGTCTTTATGTAAAACCACTCATAACTAGTTTTTTAATTCATGTCAAAGTGGGGAGAAGGGTCATTTTCACATAGATAGCTTTGGCGATGAAGTAATTAAAGTCTACTTGTCTACCTCTATAGGTTCTTAATAGAACCATCTGATACCAAAATATCCACTCCTATATCAAGCTAGATCATTCTTGAGCTCAAATCCATTCATTATTTCTTTCCTTGGTCAAAAATTGACCTTTTAACCTCTGTCTCAGTCATTTAGGCTTGCCTTTATTCTGATTGGCCATCAAAAATTGACTTGGATGCTTGACCTCTTTACTCATTATGTTTTATCAATTTACTTGAGGTGAATGAATGTGATCCATAGATATTTTTCTAAGACTCACGCACTTGTGCCACTTATTGATTACACCTTTGCACTTAGGGTTCACTGGTCTTAAGAGATTTTTTGGTGAAGATATTAAATACATAAGTTGGCTAGTCCATTTGATCCTATGTGACATCCTAGCTCAAAAATGGATAAGTATGGAAACTCAATGAATTTTAGTTGAGTGGCCAAATTTGGATATGCATATTATCTTTTGTGCTTTAACAGAGGACCCAAAAATTAGCTTGTATCAACTAGAGGCCAATATGAACCAACCCATGTGACTAATTTCCCCTACAACTGCCACATGTGCAAGATATAACTTTGTGAAGATGCTCACTTGACTCTGCTAGAATTTATTGAAAATGTCCAAGTATGGGAAAACACATAGAAAGTGACTAAGGAGCCAAATTTTCACATGCCTAACTCCATTATTGATTCATTAGAGGACCAAAAATTTAGCACATACATTCTAGGCTCAAAACTAAATAGACCCATTTGAGCAATTTCTTTAGAAGCTACCACATGTGGCAATGGTGACATCAACAAAGTATCTACTCAAAAATTTTGTTACTAGGCCCAATTGTCTCAATGAACATAATGAATATCCATATGGATCCCATGCACTTCAAATCCATTAAAATAATTATTGGCATCCTATGGGGATATGCAAATCTAGTCCTATCTTTAGCAATTGGTAATTTACACATTAAGTGAACCCAAAGTGTCTTCAAAGGCCTTGTGAACAAATCGAGATCCTAGACTCCTTCCATTTAGAACCTTGTGTTTAGGTTTTATGTCTCAACCACTTCTCAAAAAAAATTATTTTCCTTATCTTTGCCTTGAGTAATTATTTTGGACAAAATGTCCAAAATAATTCATGTCTTCAGGATTTCTATCTCAAATAAAAAGTCTAAAAGAAATTTACGTTTGAGAAAATTGTCCTAGATAATTTACCTAAAGGAATTATGTCCTTATAATGGGCCTTCAACCTATTTTAAATATCACTTTTTCCTTTGAAAACTCCCTTTGGTACTTTCATATTGGACCCTTTCCTGAGAGAAAAAGACCCTTTGGAAACATTGAATTAGACCACTTTGCTGAGAAAAGACCCTTTAGGGAAATTATCTTGGCCACTTTGCTTGTGAAATATATCCTTCAAGATTTTTAAAAAGGTCCACTTTCTCAAAGAAGGATCCTTCAATAAAAGTGATTTGGACAATTGGATTCAAAAGTTCCCTTTAGAACTTTTAAAAAGGATCCTCTTTGAAGAAATGACCCTTTTGGGAAATTGTTTCAGATAATTTTCTTGAAATAATTCCCAAAACTTAAACAAAAAGCCTAAAATAAAACCCCTGAAAGAATTACAACACTTAGCTAATTAAAGTGGGACAAAACTAAAAAAATAATTAAGCCTTGTAAATTTGTTGTGGGCTTTGTGTGGAACACTTCCTTTGAAGGAATTTATAATGCTACACTTGGCCAAAAGTTGAAAAAGTGTAAACTTAGGCCTTTTTTAGACCTATTTCTACAATTATTCAACACCATAAAAATCTACTTGGATCCCTCCAATTTTAATTTTGAACCTAATTTTAATCCACCTAATCCATTCATCAATTGGGACCCTTCTCATCTATTTAAACTAGGTATAAGCTTGGTATGTGGGCCAAAATGGCAAACAATTCTAGTTACTCAGCTGGCTATGGAACCTAAACCTTGATCAATCTTGCTTAAAAGAAAATCTAACTTAAAAATAGACTTTGATTGAATTATAGAAACACATTTTGGAGTAATGGGGATGGAAAATAATAAAAAACAACAAAAGACAAAGAAACAACCTGAACTACTAATAGAAAAATTAAAACAATAATGTGCAAAAACACTTGGAGGAAAAGAAAAAACCTATCTCCTAATGTACAAGGGGCAAGATATAAAACTAGTAGTAAAAATTTAGATACCTCCCATTGATAGGGATGGGAAGGATCTCTCCATTAAATATAGAAAGATCAAATTCATTACTCTCTGTGTATCCTGTGATGACATAGGGTCCACTCTAAAGGTTGTCAAACTTGGAGTGTTTTCCTAGTTTTGCACCGCCCTCATTACATTTGAGGACTATGTCACCTGGATGGAATATATTTGATGAATATATTTTATCAAAGGTCATATTAACCTAATGTTGGTTAGACCACATGGTATGCATGCCATCATCCCTTATTTCCTTTAATTCTCTTAGTTCATTTATTTTGATCTCCATTGCATCACTTTCTAAAAGCTCTAGTTGGTGTGTAAGCTTCAAAGCTAGAAGATCCAGTGAAATTGGTATCCTTACTTCTTTTCCATAGATTAAGAGATGGGGTGAGTTACTAATGGCCTTCTTGGGGGTGGTCCTATTAGCCCACAAGGTAGTCTTCAACTTTGTGTGCTAGGATCACTAATTATCTTCCATTGTTCTCTTCATGATCTGAATCAGTTTCTTATTAGTAGACTCAGATAGTCTATTACCCTATGGATAATAATGATATGAATATGTTAGATAGATACCCTAATCAAGAGCCCACTCACATATATTTGTTTTTCTAAATTCCAAAGCATTATTTGATATTATATTGGAAGGTGCCCCAAAATGGGTGACTAGGCTCTCATAGAACTCAAGTATAGAGTTCTCATTTACTTCCTTCAAGGGAACTACTTCTACTCATTTGGTGAGGTAGTTTGTTGCTATCAAGACCCACTTATGGCCAACATTGAATGGAGGATTAATCATGCCAATGAATTCCAAGACCCATTGCATGAAAGCCTATTCAACTTGAATAGGCTTGAGTGGCATAGCAACTAATTTTTAGTTCCCTATAAACATGGCACATTTAGAACACTCCCTCACCTATGCATGTGCACATATAAACAAATTTGACAAAATTTAACCAAATATAATGATTTTTTTAGCTATGGTCTTGGCTGAAAAATGGCCTCCTTGAGGACTATCATGAAATTGCCTAAGAAGCTTATCAAATTGGTTAGTTTCAACACATCTTAAGAGTATACCTCCAATGTCATTTTTGAATATCACTACAACAATCATGATGTATGGCATTGATTTTATCCTAAGTGTCTTCTTTGTGATGCATTTGAACTTGTTGGACAATCTCCTATTTGGAGAAATCTAGAAATATCCTATGTCCTACTGGATGGGAGGGTAGCTTCATCTTTTTGTTGAGTGTCTTGGATTACCAGGATTGTCTCTTTTTCTTCTCTTACATCTTCAACAAGATGTTCACATAATCCATTTAATTAGACTAGATTTGTGATTCTAACCTCAATTTCATACTCCATACACTTCATGACCCTTCTAACTCTTTTTACGTTCAAGTCTTTGTTGAGGGTAAAATCCTTCACACTTGGATGAGCCACCATTAGTATGATCTTATTGTTTAAAACTAGATGTCTAAATTTCTTCAAACTTATTACAATATCAAGCACATGTTTTTCAACAAAGCTATATATTTCTTCATAACCCTCCAAATATTTGATAAATAAAGTAATGGGTTGCTCCAGACATTGATCATTCTACTGCATAAACATAGTTAAAATTGCATCTAATGTAGAAAAGACATACATATATAACTCCTTATTAAAATATGGATTTAGTAGAGTGGGGGCATGAGACATGGCCGCCTTAATGGAATAAAAGATCCTCTTAACTTCTCTTTTCCATGTGAACTATTTTCCTTTTCTCAACATATGAGTGAGAGGCTTGACCATCTCTACAAAGCCTAGAATGAACCTCCTGATGAAGTTGATATTGCCCAAGAAGCTCTGCAACTCTTTCTTGTGTTTAGGTAGTGATAGAGCAAGGATTAATTCAATCCTCTTTGGATCAATGGAAAGACCATCTTTAGACACCACATTCCCAAGAAGTCTTCCCTCATTTACTAAAAAAATACATTTCTTTGGATTTAAAGAAAATCCAAATTATTTGCACGTATCAAAAATAGATCTCAAGTGTGCTAGATGATCATTAGGGTTCCATTGAGAAAATTGTTATATAATCAAGGTAAACTAAAACCATATCATTTAAAAGACCATGAAAATAAACATCCATTTCTTTTTGGAATGTGGCTCTAGCATTGGAGAGTCTAAAAGGCATTTTACAATATACATAGGTGCCCCATTTTGTAGTGAAGGTAGTCTTATACCTATCCTCCTCTTTAACCATGATATGATTGTATCCATAATAGACATAAAGTAGTGAGAAAATTTGAGAAACTACTGCCTTTTGTATAATTTGATCCATGGAGGGTAGTGGGTAATGATCCTTCAAGGACAACTTATTGAGGTCCCTGAACTCAACACATAACCAAATCTCTCCACTATTTTTCTTGACTGGCACAAGGTTTGCCACCCAAGAGGAATGTTTAATTATAAATATTATCTTATATTTGATCAATTTATAGAGATATCTTATCTTGAGATCCTCCACTAATGGGTTGATAGGCCTTTATTTCTACCTAACTGGCTTGGCATTACTTTCTAATTCAATGGTGTGTTGTGAAAGTTTGGTGTCAAATCATTTCAAGTCTTTGTACGTCCAAGAAAATATATCAAAAAATTCTTGGAATAAAGTAATAAATGTATCTCTTTACTTTGTTGTATTGACGTTTCATAGATTTAATAGCTTGCCCTTAAAGATCTCTATCTTTTCATAGTGTTCTTCTTTAGTTGAGATACATGCTTTCCTTTTTCTTACTTGGTCATCTTCATTGAAGATTATTTATAATGTCACAATACCTTTGGGAAGATTATTGGATATTATACATACTATTTAATCATCATTTTATATTATAACTTGTACTCATTCCTATGGAAAATTTTTGTCTCTTGCATTAGAAAACATATTATTTGATCATCATTGTCAAAGAATTGCCAACTCACCTCATTGTTAGGTACATCTAGTCTACATATAAACTTGACCTTATCTTGGCTTTAGTTTCATTTGACTCCTTCTGCTATCTCATATTGGGCACCAATATCAACAAGCCTATCTACTTGCTAGTTTACTTTTCTTGGAATGGACTAGATATCAAATGCCAAGAAATCCTCTATGAGGTCCCATACCTGGTGCTTATAGGATTTTAGATGTTGATTATTGACTACACTTAAGCCTCTTACGTATTTCACTATGATATCACTATCACCCTTTACTTTGAGGAGATGGATACCTCTCTTTATTGATTCTTGTAAACTATGCAAAAGAGCTTCATATTCAACTGTATTTGAGGTGCAACTAAATTAGAGTCTTGCAACATAATGATACTTTTGAATTGTAGGTGAAATCAACATGTATCCCACTCTAATTCCATTCTTTGACCTTGATCCATCAAAGAACAAAGTCCATACACCATCCTCTTCTTGAGTAGTGTTAGTCAAGGAAGGTATTGTAGCACTTTCTTCATGCATACAATACACTCCTAAGTCTGTCTCTTCAATGTTGCTATATGGATCAAAACCATGGTTATCAATTCACCACTCATCCAATTACAAATTTGAGATGACTTAAAGATCACTATGGGTTCTTGTTTAATAACCTCTTCAACCTCTTCAAATATGACATAGTTGGTATTTACAAGATTGGGCATGTAGGGTTTTAGGTGGAACCTAGAGATAGGCTTAAACTTTATGGTGACTTTGGTTCCATACCTGGTTATAGAAAACATGTATGACCAAATGGATGGCTAATATCCCCCAATCTTGGTAGTAAAGTCCCTAAAGAAACATAGGGTAAAATATGGAGGTAGGTCTACCACCATTACATCATGCTTAATGACAAAATTTGGATAAGAAGCTAATGTAATCTATAGATCTTTTAATATGCCTACTATCTTGGTGGGGGATCCATCCAATTAGAGAACCCCTTTTTTGTTAGGCATATATTTGATCCTAATCTTGTTTAATATGGCTTTAGGTATCACTAAGGTTGAATCACCTAAGTCTATCATGTAATTGTGTACCAAACAATCCCCTATGATGATTGATAAATAAAAAGGGGGAGGCTTAACAACCTTAGAAGGGTGAAAAACATTTTGAGATTAGCTTGTGCTTGGAACTTGATTGGGAACTTAGCCAGGGGCTTAGCTAGGGGCTTGGTTAGGATGACTATTATTGATGAAAATAGTGTTCAATTTATCATCCATCTTTTCCACCTATGAATGCTTAGAGAGATCTTAATGGAGAATCTCCTTTTACCCAAGGATAAATAGAGAATCATACATAGACATAGCTACATTAGCCTTCTTCAAATGATCCACAATATTAAAGGGAATACTAGTACCTTTTGATTACACCTTGGAAGTGGAAGCATCACTTGGTACTTGAGTAACTTGAGGAACAAAAGGGGACCTCTGATGATATCCATGAGGTTGGGACACTTATTAATTTGTAGTTGATTTAGAAGCCACATCTAAAGTAGCAAGTTGCTAACTAGTCTTCAAAGATTATGAAGAAGTCTTAGTTTGCCCCAAATTATCCTCCAACATGCTCTTCTTATCTCTTATCTGAGATATAACTTGTTCATTTATCCTCTATGAATCTTGTCCCATATTGGCTACTACATGCTCAAACACATATTTCCCTTATTAAAAATTTATGCATGTGGTATCAACAAGTGCTCTACCCATGCTCCCTTGTTATTGGCTTTGAGAATATGATTGTGACATGGTAGGCATGTTATCTTGACTCATTTGAGGGGATTTTGGTGGAGAAGGCATCATGCGATGACTCTAAAATAAAGGAGCATGTTACTAACTAGGGTCTTGATACATGTATCTAATAGTGGCCATCACAATTTCATTAGGCTATCCCTCTAACTGCCATGTAACTTTTTGAGTATAGTTATTCTAAGTTGGCATAATAGCTCTAGAATTACTTGGAGCATTGGGATTGTATTGCCTTGATTGAGGCTTCTGCCCCTATCCTTGATGATTGGGTTGATAGGGTGGCCTATCGTAGTGAAAATTCTAATTATTATTTTGGTATGGCCTGTATGTTAGAGCTTGTTGCCTTTCCATTACAACCAACTTATTGTTTTAGGCTTTGAGAAGACTCTCTATCTTCCCTAATATGTCAGTTTTTTCACCTTTTATTTTATAAAATTTTGTTGAATTTAGAATTGGAGCAATAGTTGGGGTAGAAGGATGTATCTCTAGTAAGAGAGGCACTGGTGGACTTGGAGCCAACTTGCCTTATTGTATAAGGTAATTTTCATCCCTAATTATTACTTCAAAAGATCCAGGTAGGGTGTTCCCTCCCATAGATTGAATCATTATAGCTACATCCAAGTTGAGAGCCTTCAAATAGTACATGAAAACATAGTTGGGTGTAGGCTTGATCACCACAAGGATCCTATCCTAGGTCTTTTGGAATTTATAGTTGAAATCGACCATGAACTCATGAGGGGATCTCTTGATTGTTGTAAGCTGCTCCACAAGTTAAAGGTGATCAATATTTTCCTTAAAGTGCTTGCATATAACCTTTCCAAACTCATCCCAACTATTGATTGATGCAAGGTCCAATCCTCTATACCATTAAAGTGATTTGAATTTGAAAGAAGTTGCTAACAACCTCAATGCTACATTTTCTTGTGTCACATGGTGCACTAAGCAAAGGTTAGCAATAAATATAATATGGTCTATAGGAGTAACTAAATTTTCTCATGTATAATAGGTAAGAGCCTTTAAATCCAAGACTAGAATATCATCCCATTGAGTAATATTCAAGTAATAACACCATATAATGGAATAAAATCTTGCCTTCTAGGAATAATAATTTGAGGTATGGGGTTTATAATAGTGTTTTGTTGAACAATACTAGCTTAAATAAGAGGATTTTGAGCAAAAACAAGGGGAACAAGAAGGGTGGGTGTTAGTTTTGGCTGAGAGGATTTCTTCTTTGTTGATTGGAAAGGTAGCTTAGAGAAATATATCTCCTTCCCTTTTGTAGAAGATCTTGTGATATCTCTAGGGGACATGATTTTTTTTGCAAATATGGAAATGAAACTCTAAAATTCACTACTATACTTAGATATGCAAAATGAGTGGTCCCACCGAGCATGCTAGAATTGTTGGCTATCCAAATAACACCCTAAATAGGGGTTAGATTCATTCAAGTTTGACCCATACCTAGACTAACATTGGAATGGTCTAAGGCTATGGGATTCCTATAATAAGACCAAACCTATAGGATATTTTATGAGGCTAGCTCCTAAAATTTTATGATTTGGACCTTTAATTCTAAATATAAGAATGGTTGGGGTTAAAAGAGTTAAGAAGTTTGCATAAAATAAAACCTATTCTAATTTTTGGTGATGCACCAATAATTTAATAGACCCACTCTTAATCTTAGAATCCTTAACACACTAATGAAATATGATAGAAGATAATGCAATGCTTATTATAGTTTATATGCAATAGCATTTTGTATAGAGGTCTGTTTGATACACTCAGACTAGGGAATAATGAAAAGAAGGTCTAGTTGAAGACAATTTTTGCTGTCTATTATGCCTTTGAGAGATCAACACTGAGACACACTATATGACCTATAAAGAAATATTATATCACTTAGGTTGAGTTTGGACACACAAAAGGGAGATAACATTCACATTTTCATATTAAACAAACATAGAATATAAAATGACTACAAAATACTCTATTCATTACTCCAATAGGTATCAAATACAATTCTAGTAGAGTCTAGTTGTATTAGCCTCAGGGATCCAAAACAATATCTCAAAGGCTATATTTATAGTATAAGGGAAACAAGAGAGAGGGAATTTTGGTGATCAGAAAGGGAATAAAATGAGTTCAAATCCATTTGAAAAGTTATTATAATTTCCTCCATGAATGAAGCTCACTCAAACCCTTCTTGTTCTATCTAGGTCACTCCACTCCATTGCATCATTATAATATCTTCTCTGTGATGCTCCATGGCAACTATAATGGTGGGATCAAGCTATTTTAATTTTATCCTAATGTGAAACTACTCATGACTAGCTTGTTGATGCATGTCAAAGTGGGGAGAAGGGTCATTTTCATGTAGCTAGCTTTGGTGATGAAGTAATTAAAGTCTACATGTCTACCTCTACAAGTTCTCAATAACACCATTTGATCCTAAAATATCCACTCCTACCTCAAGCTGGATCATGCTTCAGCGCAAATTCATTCATGCTTACTTACCTTGGTTAAAAACTAACCTTTCAACCTCTATTTGAGTCATTTGGGCTTACCTTTATTTTGATTGGTCATCAAAAGCTAACTTAGATCCTTGACCTCTTGACTCATCTCGCTCTATTGATTTACTTTAGGTGAATGCACATGATCCATATATATTTTTATAGGACACACACTTTTTTCACTTGTCAATCATGCTTTTACACTTAGGGTTCACTGTTCCTGAGAGCTTTCTAGGTGGAGATACTAAATGCACAAGTTGGCTGGTCTATTTGATCTTGTCTGGCATCTCAGCTAAAAAATGGATGGAAACTCAATGAATTTTAGTTGAAAGGCTAATTTTGGATATGCATATTTTCCTTCATGCTTCATCAGAAGACCTAAAACTTAGTGTGTAGCAATTAGAGACCAAGATGAACTAGCTCATGTGACTAATTTCCAATATAACTACCATAGTGTGAGATATAGCTTTGTGAAGATGCTCACTCAGGTCTATTGGAATTTATTGAAAATGGCTAAGTATGGGAAAACATGTAAAAAGTGACTAAGGAACCAACTTTGCACATGCATAACTCCATTATTGATTCATAAAAGGACCCAAAATTTGGCACATACATTTTAGGCTCAAAATTGAATAAACTCATTTGATCAATTTTTTTAGAAACTACCACATGTGGTAATGGTGACGTTAGCATAGTGCTTACTTAGAATTTTTATTATTAGGCCCAAGTGTCTCAATGAACACAATGAAGAACCAAATGGATCCCATGCACTTTAAATCCATTCCAAGCATTCTAGGTATCCCATGGGGCTATGAGAATCAGGTCCTATCCTTAGTAAATGGTAATTTACACTTTAAGTGAACCCAAAGTGTCTTCAAAGGCCTTGTGAGAAAATTGAGATCCTGGACTCTTTCCATTTAAGAACTTGTCTTTAGGATTTGTGTCTTGTCCACTTCCTTCAAAGGAAATTATTTACCTTATCTTTACCTTGATAAATTCTTTCAGATAAAATGTTTGAAAGAATTCATGTCTTTAGGATCTCTATCTTTGACAAAGAGTTTGAAAGAAATTTGCCTTTGGAAAAATTGTCCTAGACAATTTTCTTTAAGGAATTGTGTCCTTAGAATGGCCCTTCAGCATTTTAAAAATAGCCCTTTACCATTTTGAAATTACCTTAGGTAATTTTGCATTAGACCTTTTTTCAAGAAAAAAAGACCCTTTGAAAACCTTAAATTGGACCACTTTCCCAAGAAAATACCCTTTGGGGAAATTGTTTTGGCCACTTTGCTTGAAAAAGATATCCTTCAAGATTTTTTTCAAAGGTCCACTTTCTCAAAGAATGATCCTTCAATAAAAATGCTTTGGATATTTGACTTCAAAAGTGCCCCTTCAAAACTTCTAGAAAGGATCCTCTTTGAAGAAATGACCCTTTGAAGAAATTATTTTGGATAATTTTCCCAAAATAATTGCCGACACTTAAATAAAAAGACTAAAATAAAGCCCTCGAAAGAATTCCAACACTTAGCCAAATAAAGTGGGACAAAACTCCCAAAAGAATTAAGCCTTATATATTTTTTGTGGGATTTATGTGGAACACTTCCTCTGAAGGAATTCTAAATGCTACACTTGGCCAAAAGTTGAAAAGGTGTAAACTTAGGCCTTTTTTGGACCTATTTCTTTAACTTTTCAAAACCATGGAAACCTGCTTGGATCCCTACACTTGAAATGTTGAGCTTACTTCTAGGCCACTTCATCCATTCATCAATTAGGACCCTGATCATCTATTTAAACTAGGTGGAAGCTTGGTATGTGGTCCAAGATGGCCAACAATTACTCAACAAGATATAATCATTTAGGTGGTAGGCATTTTTAAAGATCCCCTCTACTTATCCTACTAGGTCCTAGACTACTTATTAGTATAAGAAATTACATATCAACTAGTGGAAGGCATCCTAGGGCATTGCTTCAATCATCAACAGAAGGCCTATCCACTCCTCTTGATCATTATTAGGCACCATGTGTATAGGGCCTTCCCTCCTTTATAGAAAATGGTAGCTGGGAGGGAATATTTGACCCTGGGAAGAGTTAAACACTAGGATTGGGACATGCACAACATTATCAGGGCCCACTTAGAGGAGTACTTACCCTATCTTAAACTCAACTATGGACACCAACCTAAGGATGATGGTGATCTCTATTTAAATCCAACTGATCATCAAGAGGTGATCGCTTAGATTGAGGCCCACAAGAAGAAGATTTAGCCTAGGCCATTTTTTACCTCCACTATGTGAGATTTTATACAAGGAATCTTGATAGATTCTCTTCCTAGAGTTATTCCTTCATTTTGACCCTTAACTCCTCCACCACCTCTTCCAGTTTGAGCAACTTGGCCCCAACAAGTCTATACCTATATATCCCAACCCTAATTATATCAAGTTTAAGTGACTTAACCTCGAGTTATGTAGGACCTAAAGTTTGATATTAATATTAATGTCGAGACTAGTTCTTAGTGGGATTAATAGCTGGCACCAACACAAATCCCTTTCTCCATTCTCTCCACTCTCTAACAACCTCTCATGGCACCGCCTGGTTTCTTAACTTCCCTACCATCCACTTAGGTGATTCCTCCCCTATTACCCATTTTACCCCCTCCATAATTCACCTTATTACCTCTATCCTTAGACATTCACAACATCTTTATATCCTCATTCCCTTTTGTGTTGTCCATTCTAGAACCTAGCATGTCTCTAGTGCCCCTGCTAGTCATTCCATTGATCCAAGTACCTAAGATCACCCTCCTCATGATATTATGACTATCTCCCATAATAAATGTGCTTATGTGAAAAACTCAAGTGTCTTGGGATATTATAGTTATACCCTCCATGGTCTAACAACTTCCTCAGTTATCCCCCATAACCTCTACCACCTTTTCTCCCTCAACTATAGTAACCAAAGTTGACCTAAGCAAAAGGCCAAGAAAGAAATAGAAGGTAGTTCATCCCCAACCTTCAATTTAGCTACCAATTACTCTTTATTAGCCTAACACATAGGTTAACACTACTCCTATACCACCCCTAGTGGATCCCCACATCATTTCTTGGACTCCCTTTTCCCTCATCTTAGGTACCCATAGATTCAAATTTAACTAATTGATTTCTTCTTATCTACTAAATGTCCCTCTCCCTAGAGTCATTGGTAGGCACATATGTTTCCTTGTTCCTCACCATTCATATTGCCTTCCTAAACCCCATGCCTCCTCCTTCTCCATTACTTTCTTAATTCATCCCTTCTTCTTCCTCCATGCCCCCTCTACCTCATCCTCCACCTATCAACACCATATCTATCACCCCATCAACACTTCCTCTCACCCTAGGAATGGATACAATGTTATAGGAACCTGAGATGACAATGTAGGGTGATGTCTATGTGTAGTTGGACTTTGACTACACCATAAGAAATATATAGAAAATCCTCACTCAAAAGTTCATATAGGAGGGGAAACTTATGGTTTGGTAGAATCAATAGGATCTTTTCTCCCTCACTGAGGTGAATACTACCACTAGATAAGAAAAGGTAGCTAAAGCCCCAATCTTAGTCCTCTAATCCACCCATGACATGCCAAAGAAACTAATGGTGCATATGTAAGAGTAGGTACAAGCCCTTGAAGCACAAGTGGAAATTTCCTTCATTATGGGGATAATTGGGTAGGTTAAGGATGCCATCTTGTAACTTTTATTAGTACTAAGAAGAGTGGTGGATAATCTAACAAGAAACAAGATGCATATTCATAAAATCTACACTTATTTGAAAAGGATTACTCTAGTAGAGAGAAAATGCATAAAGCTGGTGGTTATAGTGCATAAGAGCATGTTCCTAAAGCTAAATCTTATGCCCACTTTATACTTAAGCTTGTATCAAAAATACATTAGGAGAATGAAGGCCATAATTGAGGAATAGATGGGTCTAACATAGATTATGGCGATTCCCTTGGAAGAAGGCAAGAATAATATATTATCCTACTTCAAGGAAGTTAATATCTCATCTTTAGTCTATTTGAATGGTACTCTACTAGATAGGGGTGAGTTTTAGGTTCACTTGGGTCATTTTGACTAGGTTATGATGAGGAAGGTGGCTAAGGACAAAAAGTTTGGATCCTAGGTAGTGGTGGAACTCTCCACCTAGTCTACTGCAAAAATTATCAAGGTGTCAAAAGTCAAGGTGGCTATGGAGGCCCCACTCTAAGTTTATCAAAGGTTGGTGGCTTAGTAAAAGGAAATTTTCCAAGAACCACCCATGAATTTGACAAAATTAGATTAATATTTTGACTTAGTGGTTAATGCATTGGCTACCAAGAGAGTAGAGTCCAAGAAATTGGGAGGTAGTCCATCCATGACTCCTCTACATATAAATTAGGTGGGCACTTGGGATATTTTGAAGGGAGTCAGGGGATTTTATTCTCTTTTTTAAATTGATACATTTGTAACAACTTGGAGTGGCCATCATAGCCTAGGATGGAAATATTATGCTACTAGGAGGCAAGCCCCATCCTCATCTATAAATGTATAATTGTATTATGTTTTGAAGGTTGATAATTCTTAGTCCCAAAATTTTGTTGGAATTAAGTTAGGATTTCACCTACTTCTTCCTTCTACCTTTTGGATTTTTAATGTTTTCCATGATCAATATTTTTATAAACAAACTCATTTTAAAGAATGAAATCTTTCACTTTAGACAAAATTGATGGTTTAATTGTCAATCATTTCCAATTCTTGAATGAATTTTAGTGTTAATAAAATTAAACTAATGGTTTGTTTCTTAATAATTACAATGGTTATAATGTGCTTTACTATTCTAACCATTTATGAACCCTTTTTGTCTCCCTTAAAATATTTATAATCTACACGTTAATCTAAATATTATATTTAAAAAGTCCATGTATTATTTACTATGGGATTTCAAACATTTATATTTAGTGAGGGGTTTATAAATCAAACATTCTTTCTTATTTCCTCAGACCTTTCTCATTATGTAATACTGAGTTAGAACCTTTGGTGAAGCTTAACACATAGTGGTATAATTATGGTGGGGCCCTTAGCTCAATTATTGAAGCATTAATACATTCTAGACCTAGAGACACTCTTTATTTCCCCATTTACCCTCTTTTTCATGTTTATTTCAAAACCCAAACACTCTTAACTATTTTAGAAATCTATGAAGGATGGCCCAAACAACAAGCAACAAATATAATCTCTCTCAGCTATAAACTCACCTAAAGTGCAATCACACATGTCTTGAACCCCCGGCAGTAATAATCATGACTCTTTGAGTAATAAAGGTTAACCTTCTTGGTGCTTGGATTGAACTAGCATCAATCCTAAAATTAATGAAGAGATGTTTCATCCCATGCATTATTTCCCATTTTCCTCTTAGAAACACTTAATCCTATGAGTGCCTTCAGAGGCATAAAAGATATAGATAACAACAACAATATCCTTATAACTTTACTCTCTTATTTGAATAGTCATTATTTCTTCTAGTCATAATCCCTTTCAAATAAGGGAATAAGTAGACACCCTAATTTCATTACACTAATTATATTAATATAATCCAATCCATCATTAACCTTAGATAATTGATCTTAAAGCCATAAAAAACTATATTAATGTTAGATTTAGAGTATAAATTTATATAATTCTTGGTTTATATTCAAAGCTTTAAATCTCAACATTGACACTATAAACTCAAAAATCCAAAAAAATCATTATATTTTAAAAAAATAAAAAATCAGGACCTTTAAGCATTTTCAAATGTTTCTAGTTTAATTCTTTACTTATATTATTTATTTCATGTTAAATATATACCATATTCCTTTCTTTTCATAAACATGCTAGTTTTCACAAGGTATGTGAGTGTGATATAAGACATACTATTACATGGTTCTTTGATGTTGGGCTTCCTTTTTTACCTATAGCCTTGTTAAGTTGGGGGCATATCTTCATTCTCCATAAACACTTCAACATGTTGTATTTATTTGTAACCTTTTTACCATGTTGTGTTATATATCATATAATTGTTTTGATATTCACTCATAATTTACATTGTGTTATATGGATCTACTATTTGCTAATAATCATTGATACATATAGTTGATGTATACTAGAGTCATTTACTCTATTCTTATTTTCAAATTCTTACATAAATACATTATAAGGACTTGATTGTTTATTATGTGTGTCCCTTGGTCTTGTGTGTGCAATTTATATATGTCCTTATTTGTATGGAATCATAATGCCATCTAAGTGTGGCCCTTGGAATTATGTGTTTATTCGGCATTTACAATGTCCTTGTATGTGGCTTTGACCCTTATATGTGACATTCTATGCAAATTATGTTACATTGTGTGACATTAATTGTATGTTCATTTCTTGTTACTATGGTTTTATGATTCATATCATGCATTACTTCTATTTTATAATTTTACTCATGTGCCATGATACATATCATGCACATGCTAATTATGTGTCTAAATATTATATCTATCTAACACATGTTTCATATGCAATCTAATGCTATATTCAATCATATGATGAAAAACATTTCAAATTTATTCTTTGAGATTAGTGACTTACAGGCTACATCTTGATCTCAAAATGGGGGTATCACAATGGGCTTGTATTGATAATTTAAGCCCTTAAGAGAAACAAATTTCAAATTTATGATAATATGTAATTTTTAGAATTACAACATGATTCAAATAATTTAGATTATGAAGGCATATGACATGCATGTGCATTCATTTATATAGTTACTTTAGTATATATTCACATATACTTGATGCATATATACAAGCATCTACAAAATAGTTACAAGTCACAAGTTTCAAAAGGTTACAAGTTTAATTATAATTCTATATTAATTTAGTACCTATATAAGAGACATGATATTCATCTATGTACATGTTTCTACTTTTCAAATTTCACTAGTTAAAAGTTTAAAAGTTTCAAATGTACAAAATTTTAAAATAGAATCTAGATCTATTTTTAGTGGTGTGATTCATCTCATTTTTCAAGTGGGCCATGTTAAAGTATAGCTACACTCAACATATATGGTTACATTTTATCAAGATAAATTTAGTGGTTCCATTGTAGTGAGCCAATTTTTTTGGTTCCACCCCTTATTTTATTACAATTATTCTATATAGTACTCTACATATTTAGATGAGAGTTGGAACATACAGTATTTTTAACTCAATGGATTTTATTAGTTTTTTAAATTGAGACTTGATCACTCTCAATTCACTAGGGGTTCAACATTTCTCCAAATCTTTGAACAAGGGGCACACACTTCTTTACTTTCAAGTTTCAAAACAAATAGATTGCATACTCTTTCAGGTGTATACTTTCCTTGATCTCTTTTCAAATTTCAAATTTCAAGTTTCATATTTTTCAATTTTCAAATATGGGAAGTAACTACTTTCAGTGGCATTTTTAAGGTTTTGCATTGATGCACCTTTCATAATAAATATTCACATTAAAATAAAGTGTGTATACACACTTAATTTTGCATCTCTTTTACTATAGTAGTTCCATTCCATTGAATAAATAGAATAAAAGGGGGTGAAGGAGGTGGGAAAAATGTAGACACTCAAATTTAATTATTAAGTGCTTGACAATATTTAATATTGGCATCCTTACCTTACTTGACCTATTTACCATTTCGTTAACTTGCTTTCTCTATGAGAGCCTTAACTATTCTACTTTATATCTTACAAATTTTAACAACATAATTTAGATATCCCTATTATACTTAATATCTTAAAAATATTCAAAACATCATTCAAACACCCCTATTTTACTTAAATATTCTTGTCAACCAAGTTCTAATAGTCTCTAGCCTTCTAGGATAAGACCATGTTAGGTTAGATAGGGTCATAACCCAGCCTTATCCTATAGTGTGACTTTGTCTCCCACACTCTAATGATTACTTTTGAAATTTGAGATGCTTCACATCATCCCTCTCATACTTTTAGAAAATTTGATGAAGGGAAATATTTCAAATTTACTGCTATATAAGCACATCAAAGTTATTAAATACATAATTAGCAAATTACTTGGAAATTGCACTACATATTGAGATAAAGGGAAACAATATTTCAAATCTAAGTTATAATTCATTTTAAAAATCATAAACCAAGTCTAAATATATTTTATTACATGTTAATGGCATTCATTATCAAGCATTCAAGTTAATTTACTAGTTGCATCCATATAGTTTAAGTATCAAGATTCAAACACTCACTCTAGGAGGGAGAACTACATCGATATGAGTCCATTTTAAGATATATAGGCAACACTCAAATTATGTGGGGTTTTAAAGGATATACTAGCCATTCCCCTTATTCAATTTTACCATTTTACATTTGATGCCTATTTGGTTTATATGCATTAACTAGGGTTTTGTAATTATAGGTTCTTCCACGTGATAACTCAACACCCACACACAACCAATCAATCACATCAGATAGGTGTAGGTACATAGATAGATAAACTAATTCCATAGTAAATAAAGACATGGCCATAGTCAAATAGATAAGGCTATAATGTGCCCTTATCCACCTTAGTGTAACCCTATCCTTTTACATTTCAGGATTCTATTTTAAGATGCAATGCACTTTAGAGATCCTTTGAGTTAACTCCACATCATCAATATATGTGCACAATAAACACAAGTCATACTGGGGATAGGTTTACATATTCTATTATAAATTACTATTTATATCTCACTTGAGTTTCTATACTTTAATGTTTTTTACATTTATATTTTGTATATTTTATAGATCTAAATAATATTTAAACCATTTATATTTTATTACACTTATTGTATTAAATCAAAATAACCATTAAACACCAAGATCTCATTGATAATGGTGACTTATATATATATATATATATATATATATATATATATATATATATATATATATATATATATATATGTATGTATGTATGTATGTATGTATATATATATATATATATAATATTTAAATCATTTAGCTTTTATTAAACTTATTGTATTAAATAAAAATAACCATTAAACACCAAGATATCATTGATAATGGTTATATATATATATATATATATATATATATATATATATATATATATATATATATATATATATATATATATATAAGAGTTAGATTTTTTAATTTGTTTTGTACAGGTAATTCTACATTAGAGAGTGTACTTATGACTTTTCATTTCATTATATATATATATATATAATGAAATGAAAAGTCATAAGTACACTATCTAATAGAGAATTAATATATATGTATATATAATGAAATGAAAAGTCATAAGTACACTTTCTAATGTAGAATTACCAATAAAAAATAAATTAAAAAATCTGATGCCTATATATACATATAGGTCAAATAACCTAAGCATGAAGCTATGCTAATCATGATTTTGAATGATCCTATAGAGAATCATCTTTTATATGCATAACCTTTGGTTATTACTGGTTTTATAGAAGGAAATAAATTATAAGGAATTTCATTCGAATATGAAGGTAATACGATTATAATCTAAACATATAGAAAAACATAAAGAATGATTGAAAGCATCCCAACGTGAATCTTGTTACACCTCAAACACAAATTAAGTGGGTACCTATGAAAAAAGTGCATCAAGATCAAATTCAACTAGAAAATATAATAATATACTAATACATCTCCAAGGCATACTCATTTTATTTATAAATATCTATGCATATGCAACATTAGTTTAGAATATGGTGATTTATTGACAAATTCTAATAGTTTTATTAATAATATGTCAAGTGTGCATCAACATATGGTCCATTTAGACACTTCAGGACTCGATGATATCATTGGTTAGCTTTGATTAATTTTTTTTGCAACAACACTCCATATTTTATTCATATAATCGATATATTACTCACATTATATACATACAATCATGAATTTAAAATCGGTTCTTTATACATTATAGTGGCATTTCATTTTCCATCTTAGATTAATTTGAGCTCTAATTTATTGATTGATGATTTTTAGTTGACTTGATGTTTTTTCATGACTTATTTCCAATTGCCTTTGGTTATTTCCTTCTGATTGTTCCTCTTAGGAGTTTAATTTATTGACATTTTACTTTCTAGTTTTTCATTATATATGCATATGCTTGATCTTAATTTTTATTTGTCTTATTTGGTCATCACAGGTTTTTTGATCCCTTATTCACCATAATAGATATGGTATAGATATTTTCCTCTATTGTCATGACACACATTTCACATCTATAGACAACATACAACTTAGATAACATTGGACTATTCTTTATATTTATGACATATTATTATTACGTTCACATTAGCCATATATTTACTACATAGGTTTCAAAATTTCTTATATAAAACCATAAAAAATAAAAAACATTGAAAACCATAAAAATAAAAAAATGCTATTCCTTTATATTTGTTGATGGATACATGTCATGCATATCTATCTATGAAAGATGTTTACATATACATGTTACACACATTCTTATCACAATATTATTTGAGTGGGTGAGATGCAAGATATACATGTTACATATGATAATGGATTTATAAGTGCAATGTGTTTTCATCATGCTCACACCTTAAGAAATTATCGTATTTGGGGTTAATTTATATTGGGTCCATGTTTTAATTAGGTGTCTTGTGATATCCTTCATAATTTCCATTTACCATCTAGAGCTAATAACATTAACTATACATTTCTTATTCTATCCTACATCTTGTATGTTACATAAATACATTGCGTATTCTCTTGCATGCCATATGATGGTTAAATTTACTACATGTACATGATTTTTGTGTTACATATCTTTGTCTTATCCAATATTGTCCATAAAATATCCTATAACTATAATGTTATGTCTTGATTACATGTGGGTGATATTTATTTCTCAATGGTTTCCTATTTTATGCATTCTATTTTTGATTGCATTGCCTATACTATGTGATATCTTAGGCTTAGTGCCATGATCCATATCATGAAGGCTACTACTTATGGTATAATATGATTATTTTTTATGTTATAATAGTATATAGCATGCATTTATTAGGTAATATTACTACTATTGTGTGTGTGATTTGTTGATATATCTAGCCTTCCTAGGTGCATATTACTACATTTAGACATGTGATATTTCCCTATTTTATCAAAATTTTAACCTATACATTTCCATTAGGGGAATAACAACCTCTCTTGAGATTCATTAAGCATATATATATATGTTTCCATTTGGGGCATTATGCCCACACATTCCTAGAATTTAACACCTATACATTTCCATTATGGGGCATAATACACCCATGTGTATATTTATCTTACACTACCCATATCAAGACATCACATTTCCTTCCTTTTAATTAATCATAATAAAGGTGATATATATCTACATACACATAGTGGGTACTTCTATTTCCAAATATTACCATATTGGTGCAAACCTTTGTCCCTCTTCAACAGGATACATTAGGGCATATTATTTCCCCCCCTTCCTACTACTTCATCCCCACATGGATCATATATTTATATAGATACATACATGTGATATAGATGTAATTTTAATGATTCAAATAATTAATTTTAATTTTCTATGTTACACATGATACATTTAATGATTTTATTTTCAGATGATTGATTTATAGGAAAATCCCTCACCTTAAAAGTGGGGAAAATATATAAACATTATACCTAGATATTCTACCACCCATGTTAATTATAGATGATAGTTAAATTATTAAATCTAAGATGAAATAAATAGACCAAGAAGCACTAGATGTTTTCTTCCCTTATCAAGAAGAAAAAATTAGTTTCTAAGGTTCACTTTAAAACACATCAATTTTTAGGGTTTGAGTTTAAACCTATTAGTTTTTAGAGTTTAACTTAAAAATCTTTGGGATTCAATTTTTAGGTTTTATTTTAAAACTATTCAAGATTAAATTTATAAGGTTTTCTTTAAAATCTATCAATTTTCATCTTTTATACCAGAGTTTTGAGTGATAACATGATTCATATACCACCAAGTGTATTCATTCCTCTACTTAGTTTAAATTAGCCATTTTTAATTATATTGACTATTAATTTTATAGGAGATTGACTACTTATTATAATTCACATTTACTTTTAAGTATATTTTATTATTTATGACAAAGTGTAGGTGTACCCAATCCAAAAATTTAGAGTTTTCATCTTCCCATCCCTATTAGGTAATAATTAAGTATGTATTTAGTTTTCATTTTAATTTAATGTATGCATGATATGTGAATTCAATATATAAATTATGAGAAATTGAATAATAATTCAATCTTAATATAAGATAAATTTAACCTAAGATAGGGAAATAAACAAAGAAAACATTAAACACGAACTTATACTTCAAATATGCAAGTTTCCTCCATTGCGATGTAAAATTAATTTATTCTTCAAAAATGTGGTTGATAACTATTAAAATGTAAAGGAAAATGGGAAAAATATTGGTGCAAAAGGTTTTTGGATGATTTCATTCACTTGGATTTGCTTGTGAATTGAATAGAGCTTCATCAGCATAAGTTGCGATCCTTAAAAATGATGGTTTTCAAGTATATTTGTAGTTTTTTGGAGGAAGATCCAATAGTGGAGGATTATTTGGATTTATTAAATGATATAAATAATTAATAGTGGCTAATGAGTCCTCACCCATGAGGTTGAATACCATTTCAAATGGTTGAGAGAAGTATGGGATTGGTTAGCTGAGTTAGTAGGAATGAATCAAACTTCTTGACAACTCAGGGGATGACTCAAATGAGGTTGATAAATTTATGGGTTTGGTTGGGATGAATCAACATGTGAGGGAGAATAAGGTGGAATATGTTAGATGAGGTGTAAAATTTGGATTTTATATTTAATATAAGGATTTAAAGTGTGCATAATTGACTAATTTGACTTATTCAATTATTTGAATTTAGAGGGAGATGTGATGAATTATTTTAAGAAGAATTATTAAATAGATTTTAAGTGCATTTTGAAAATAAATATAATTTAGGTGTCTACATTTACCCCTCTTTAATATAGTATTGTGAAGAAATACTATTTTTAATAATATTAGAATAAGTAGAATGTTGATGATTAAGAAGGATAAATTTGCCCTAAATGAATGAAAATGAGTGTGATGTTGCCCCCTCAAGGGTTTGTGTGAGAAAATGGATAAATGCTTGAAATCGATGAAGAAAGGAATTTGATAAAGTGATGTTTATGAATGATAAATCAACTTATTATAGAATTGATGTCAAACATGCAATATGTTGGTTGTGTAAAAATGTTGCCCATAGTTAATTAAAACTAGAGTATGGATTTGATTTTTTTTTTAATTATTCAGAGATTGCACGCTTAGTGTTTGCAATTGATGCAGGGGTTAATTGAGTAGTTATGGGAATGCTATATCCCAATGATAATAAGATTTAGATCTAAAAATAGAAAAGATATTGAATTTTAAATGATAACGATAAATTTACACATATGGATTGTTGTAAGAGTTTGAGTAAAATTTAGAGTAAATTGATTTAATGTATTTGAAAATTTGAAAAATGGATGAAGAATGAGTATTATGGAGGGATGGGGAAGAAATATTTGATAGGGGATTAAAATATAAGTAGAATAAATGGGTTACATAAATTCATTTGTGAAAATTTGATTTTCAAAGTTATTTTCTAAGATAATTTCGTTGAGAGATTTTATCTAAGACACTGGAGAAAATATGGATCGTATTCCATACCATGAGCATTGGGTGAAGCAAGTGAGGAGGTTCTAGATACCTGAGAGGAGTGGGCCTTCAATAAGTTTTTTGGTAATTTTTTGCATTTATTATCATTAATTAGGGCTCAAAGTGAGGGAAAATGAATTTGTAAATTCTAAATACGTGAATTTGGCATTAAAAATAGAGAATTCACTACAAGGAACTATGAATTTTTGAAACATAAAGGTGAATTCATTAAAAAAGGATGTGAAATAATGGGATGGTTAAAATGTGATTTCTCTATTTATCAATTTTAAAATCAGTAAAAAGCCAAGAAAAATCATTTAGTAGGGAAGTAAATTCATTTAATTGAGAGGTGAATTCATTTTAGTGAAGAAAATGGATATTGAAAGGTGAAATCAAAGGAATTGATAGCAAAAATGCTAACTGTAGAAGTGAAAATGCATTTTAGATAGTTAAAGTAGGCCTTTAGGGAGAGATAAATAATATGAAAAATGATGTATGAATTGATGGTTTGAAAATGTTTGGTTGATAGTATACATGATTTTTTTGAATGGTTATAAAATAGTAATGGTTTAAATTTCATGCTGAGTAAAATTAATTAGATGCTAATGTGTGTGTTTTGTAGGAGGTATTACCAGTGATTTTGACTCAAGAGTGGAGACCTAGAGCAATGGCATGGATGGTGAGCTTTATAGAGTATGAGTTTGGTGTGATAGAGATGAATGACTTGTATTATATTACATATATGCCAAATATTTGAGTGGATAAAACATACTAATAACACTTTATAGAGATGGAATAGTGAGACTAGTACATTTCACTTACTGATAAGGGAGATGAATGCCACATTAGAGGATATGTATTAGATTTTGGGTATTCCAATATGAGGGAGATGGGTATACTAGGGGTAGGGTTCACAAGAGATCACATTGTTTAATATTTTTAGAGATGGTATGATTCCTATTATTAGAGGTAGTGTAGATGTAGATTATTATACTAAATTAAAGATAGATTCTTTTACCATTATACGCATGGCTATTATCAGTGTCATTATGCTACCTAACAGGAGTGGGAGGTTATGTCTTATTGGTATTTTATATGTGATTGGAGCTATGATGGAGATGGGTGATAGATTTGTATGGGATCCATGCATATTAACACACTTGTATTGGGATTTACATCATGCAACTTATACATATGGTAGAGAGATTGGGCCTTTGACATTAATATAGGTGTAGTTTTAGGAGAACATTTCTATAAAGAGGCTAGTTACACATAGGAACACTTGATCTATTTATGATCCATTGGCATATGGGTGATAGATGATTATTGGCACATGTAGATCACACTTAGGTGATTTAGAGTTTTACATGAGGGATATTGATGAGTTAGGTGATGATCAAATCACTTGGAGACCTTATAGGGAGATTATATTCAGTGGCCACATGATGACCTACACATAGATTATATGATGACTCCTTGCTACATTATTAGGACATATGATTATAATATAGAGAGATATCTCCCAAATAGGGTGATGAGATAGTTTGGGGTGAGACAACATATACCAATTAGGCCACATGTATTTACATGTTTGATGAGGGAGAGAGTGTCATGGGTATGATAATTAATCCAATGATAGATGATCATAGCTGGTCATAGTTGCAAACTATTAGATGGAGTGAATGGAGATACATGATTGACATGGGAGTTATGGATGGCTATCCAGATTGGTGGGATCAATAGAGACCACTTAGATGTACTATTCCATATGCACCACCATAAACATGGAGGTAGAGACTGGTGGCCAACTTGAGTAGGCATCCATGAGGCATAGGATTGGGAGCCCAAATTAGGAGGGATGTTATAGGAGATAGAGGATGAGCATGAGCATGAGGCAGAGTATTTTCTATTAAGATTAACTAGCTACATGATGTGGAAATTACTGAGGTGGAGGATTTATATATTTTGCATGAGGAAGGGGTTGATATTAATGTGGATAGATGGATGGAAATGGATATAGAGCAGAGGGTTAGAGGGGAGACTCAATTGATAGAGGTTGATAGTGAGAAGGATAGAGAGGGGAAAGATGTGATCATGAGAGTAGTACATGATACCTAGATAAATAGAGGGGATCTAGTTGGTTATTCACACACTCTAAGATCTAAATAGGATCATGCTCTTATTGACAAAATACAAGAGGATATTAGAGCTTGTGATAGGGAGATCGATGGATTACATTGGGAGGTGTCTATATTATAGGGTGTAATTGATGGAAGAAGGGACTAGATAGCTGAGATCCAATTATTATAGTCTGAGGTTGATAGATTAGAATTGATTATAGATGGGATAGATGGAGATGGCATGGATGAAATAATTATTACATATGATATAGAGACCCAAAATATAGACTATACAACATTGACACAATGCTATAAATAGGAGAGATATATGATGAGGACTGAGCTACCAAAGGTGAGGGTATTACTAGCTAGATAGGGGTAAAATTATACTTTAGATAGAGTGATGAGGGCCATGGAGTAGGCCACATATTATTGGAGCTTATACAAGGAGGTTGTTTCACATTCATATAGGGTAACATATTTTAGGTAGTACTCTATGAGACATTTTGCATCAGCTAGTTTAGTTTAGTCAATTGAGTTAGAGAGGTTAGTGGGATAGGTACAACATGTGATGGATCCTCCATAAGGCACACCAAAATGTGAAGAGCTATTCCTGAGACCAAATACTCCATCAGAGGGACAAGATAAGACATAGGGGATATATGATAGATTGATTTCATTGATGTATACATATTTTGAGATGTATCTTATATATATATATGATGATTATGAGACATTGTATTATGTGGATTGGACATTGATGGAATTTTTAGTGATTTATATGGACTTTATGAATGATTGATAAATGTATGGATATATTGTAGCACTAGTTATATTTTCTATATTTTGATTTATGCTAGCATGGTTTCATTCTTTCAACACATGGATTATGAATTTTTGGCTTATGTGATGTATGATTGGTTTTATGAACGGATTAAAATGTGACACAGTTTCATTTCATTTATTTTTTGTTCCTTTCATTGGATTTCCAACAATATTGAGTTTTGAGCAACCTGATTTTTAATATAACATAAAACACATTACCACTGATGATAATGAATAATCATGATGAATGTTAATGTTTTAAACAATCAATGTCCAATCTACATAATACAATGTCTCATAATCATCATCATCGTCATCATATATATATATATATATATATGATGATGATGATTATGAGACATTGTATTATGTGGATTGGACATTGATGGAATTTTTAGTGATTTATATGGACTTTATGCATGATTGATAAATGTATGGATATATTATAGCACTAGTTATATTTTTTGTATTTTGATTTATGCTAGCATGTTTTCATTCTTTCAACATATGGATTATGAATTTTTGGCTTATGTGATGTATGATTGGTTTTATGAATGGATTAGAATGTGACATAGTTTCATTTCATTTATTTTTTGTTCCTTTCATTGGATTTCTAATAATATTGAGTTTTGAGCAACCTGATTTTTAATATAACATAAAACACATTACCATTGATGATAATGAATAATCATGATGAATGTTAATGTTTTAAACATTTGAACAAAATAAATAATAAATTGTGTAAAAGAAAAGTACGTCATGATATAGTAAAACCATAACCATACTATAATGTAGTTCACAAAATATTCTTTTTAAACATAAAAAATAACAATTAACAACAAGATGTGAAAATAAAAGTAATTTAAATGATTTTAACACACATAAAATGACAATACAACAATAGTAAGAAAGAATGACACATAAATAAATAAAGAGCAACTCAAACAATATAAAATGATCACAATGGATAAATTAAATGAAAAAGGAAATAAACATGTAAATGGCTAAGGATAAAATGAAGTGAAATAACCAACTTAATGGTTAGGGATAGAGAATGGATAAAAATAACCAATTTAATGATTAGAGATAGAAAACAAACACTATAACAATCAAAACAAATAAATAATTAAGTAGAATAATTATAAACGAAGACTTAACTTTCTAAGCAAGGGCTAGATAATTGTAGCCAAGAGCCAGGCTAGTTACCAAATAATTTAGGAAGAAACATAAGGATAAGCTAATCCATGTTTAGGGAAATGGATAATGGGGAAGATAGTGGTTGAGCTGACCCTAGAGACCCCATATCTCTAAGTGCTTCCTACATAATCCACCCTAGATAAAGTCCATTGGGGATATCGGGCTTGATGTAGTTCTCCTAATTTAGGAAGTGATGAGAAAATGGATGATTGATGAAGTGTTTTGAGTTTTGGATGAAAAGGATGCTTGAGTGACCTACCCAAAAATGAGTGAATAATGTTGAAGTTAGATAGAATGACAAATGTGTTTAGGTTGATGTTAGAATTATTTTGTAGTATTTCTGATTTTTTTTGTATTTTGGGAATTTAAAACAAGGAATATAAAAGACATTTTTTTGCTATCCTGAGATAGAATGCAGGTTTGCATATAGGAATAATAACTCTGAATTTAGCATGATATAGGATAAACAACTAACAAATGACTAAAATGGGATGCCCCACGTAACTAGGGTAAATATAGATAATGGTTTACACATGGATGGGTGTGTTTGTATTGATTTTGGATGTTTGATATATGAAAATAATGTAATATGATAAATATGCATGAAGCTATGTGAATGTTCTAACATTTGTTTTATAAGTGATGACCTAGTTATTTGTGTACATAACATATAACTTTCAATTTTTAGAAAAATAATGAAAGAGGGAATATGATAAGTATGAAATGGTGAAGATGAAAATAAAAAAAATTTATAAAAAGGAAGGTGACCTAATCCTTATGAGAAAAGGAGAAAGTATACTTATTGATAAACTCACAAAATAATAATTTTATTGGATGTGTCTAGAGAGAACTAGCCCTGATAGAATAGGTTAATGGGATAAAGTTACCTTTTTTAGTAGAGACATATAGACAAGAATTTTTGTAGAACTTCCTTTGAAAAATTTTGATTTCATTTTTAATACTTTTGTTTATGACCCCTGACATGTAGTCTCATATGACTAGGCAAACACATGGGCTTATCACCAAAGACTATATATAGGTGAGTAAGGGCATCTCTCTCCAATACTAATCCTATGCAACTAGTGAGATGCAAAGGCTCAAAACCAAAGATAAATGAAGGGTGAGAGATATGGATTTTGAACTTGATAAGTTTTGAATAAGAATGTTGTGCTAGATGGAAGGATTTTAACTCCAAGTATTGGCCCCATGAGATTAGTAATATGTAAGGGCTTAATACCGAAGACCAAGATAGGTGAGTAAATTTACCATTTTTTTTTTATAGAATATTTAATGTTTTCTACTTTAGAGGTAATTGTAAGAGGAGACTCTATCATGCAAAATATTATAGACTAGGTTATGGGCTAGTATTTTCTAAGTTTGGTAAGAAGATGTAGGAAAAAAAGATTTACTCTACTCATAATAACTAAGGTAAGAACCAACATAATGCTAATTTTGAGAATTTTTTCATGGCATAATAGGGTTGTATGAAAAAGTGAAATAATATGATATGATGCAATTTGAAATTTATGTATTATGCAAAATGATAATTAAATAATCACCAAACATAACATTTGATATACAAGATAAAATATACATGATGGAAAATGAAATGTAGTGTAAATAGGCTGCCCCCAAGTGTCAAGGTACTTGTAGAAGGCAAGTTAGTTTGTTTTATTTTTTTATGATTTTATATATTTTTTGGATTAATGGCATCTGTACTTAATGGAAGGTCACAAGATGCATAAGCTTCCTATTTTTTAGATTTATATCCGCTTCCAACTCTACATAATATCTATTATTCTAATTGGATTTCCTCTTCAATCTCTATTTCAGTTATATTATTTACTTTGAATAGTACTTGATTAGGATGAGGTTGTTGAGCCCACCAAGAGTTATTAGTAAACTATCTAGAGTATTTTTCTCTATTAGGAAATCTTTGTTGAGTATATATTTTCCCAATAAAAACCAAAATTATCACAAAAGTTTGCCAAATAAACCTATATATATATATATATATATATATATATATATATATATAGGTTTATTTTGAAAAGTTTTGTGATAATTTTGGTTTTTCTTGGGAAAATATAGTTATCAAATAGACTCACATTAATATGCATAATAGTAAAGCTAAACTCTGCAAACCTTCTAAGAGTTCTTCGGATCATCATGGAATCAAGTGGAATTTCTCTATAAGGGTTACAATCAATGCTATTGAATAGTATCAAACACCAAAAACTAATGAGTTTTCCATATATACAAAAACCAACATATCTTACCCAACTACTACTAACTAACCACTAAATACTACAAAAGTCAAAATAAGGTAGATCCGTATTGATAATCCTTAATTCCTTGGAAAATCTAGAATATTCAGACTTATTGTGATGTGTATCGAGCATGATCTTAAATTCATGATCTAAGTCATTTTAGTGCCATTCTACTAGTTTATCATAATAAGTATGCAACATAGGTGTCAGAATTATTTCTTAGATTATACCTAGGAGATTGTTCTATATTGTTTCTCTTCTAGTTGACTTGATGTTTTCATTATTTTTGATATCATTGTCATCAAGCAATAAGGATATGATTTGTGATATCATTGTCATCAAGCAATAAGGATCTGATTTGTTAATCTATTAGTTGTCATGGGATAAGTCCAATGAAGTATATTGTTATAAATCCCAATTGGCATGTGTTAGTAATGTGTCACATCCAAATTTATCACTAAGATAATTTACCTAATTATCTATGGATTATTAAGGTTGTTAAATTGATTAATTATTTTTTAACTAAGTTATAAGTTATATGCTTTTATGAGATAGTTTTATGTTACTTTGATTTCATGTTTACATTGCTATGAGTTAGGTATATTGTAAATTCTTTACATTATGATCATGTTAAATTTATTATTATAACATTGTTTTATTATATATCATGATGTTACGAGATAACTACCTTATTATCATTAGTTGGATGTAAGAGAGTTTCATCCCTCAGAGCATGATAGAGGGAGAGCATCATTAGATAGGATGGAATAGATGGAGGTGTTGGGGGATGACAAATGAATGACTAGAACCCATGCACACACCATACTAGATAGTACATGTTATATGCATTGTTTGAATATTGTTAAATATTAGTACATTTTTTATGTTATCTATATTTAGATAATTATATGTGTGTGTGTTTTAGTTCAATTTAATACTTATACATGGAATATATATATATATATATATATATATATATATGATCAAATTATAGATATTATATGTAAATTTAGTATATAATGTTTCAGTATGATTATGTTATGTCATTATATTCATGGTTAATATTTATGGGAACATAAATTTATGTAAATAGTATTAGGTTACTATATATATCCACTAACCATAATGTCTTTGAAATGTTTCAAAAAATTAGTTTGTTATCATATGATATTCAATGAATATCAATATATGACTCAATGCCATAATATATGAAGATAATAAAATATGTAGATAGTCTATATAACATAGTAATAACACAACAATTATGTTGTTATAATACTATTATGATTGATATAATAATAGTTTGATTTACATTTTGGATAAAATAATATCATCGAATTTATTGTTAGTCAAATTATTATTTAAAAGTCATGATATTATTTATCTTTATAAAACTATTGTAAATATTTCACTATATCCTAAGACTATCCTATGATCTAAGCCTAGTCTTTTTTAACATGCATAAACTACATTAATGTTAGAAATGTTAGTTATCATTGTTAATAATGTTAAAAGTGGACTTTTTGAGTGGGATACTCGAGCATGTAATTTATTTTGATCATGAAATGATTTCAAAAGTGTAAAATAATGATTAAGGAATTAGGGGAAGATTCAAGATAGAAATTATGGATTTTTTGGTATAGTCAATGAAAGTTAGCTATGAATTAGTTTGAGTTTAGCTGATAATTCAGATTACGCATGGAATGTGAGTTGGGAGCTAAAAATTTCATGCAATCTCAAATGGATTAGGGAGGCATAAAAGTTATGATAAGAATAGAGTAGGAGAAGAGAATGGATAACACAGAAGAGGGGAAGAGGAATAGCATAGAGAAGTATAAGGATTTACAGTTTTTATAGTTGTAAATTAGAAGCAATTTAAAAGGGTTGGTGATGTTATTATTTTCTATTGATTAAGGAATTATGTATATAGAATTTATTTCTTAAGGTTTATAAAATTATTGTATTTTATTAAGGATATAGACTTAGCCTTGTGGATGGATCAGTCATCCACATAACTAAGCCATTATCCTATAAATCCTATGCTTACAAACTAGATTTGTATGAATATGAAACCATTAGGGTTAAATGGGTTTAATTTGAAATGATCATGAAATGACCTAGCTCAAATGTAAAATGCTAGGCAGCTAGTTTTAAAATATAAATAAAGATTGAGTTATATTTTAAAAACCCTATTACATTTATATACTCAATTAGACACAGGTCAAAATTCTAAGCATATAGATGTAATATATATGATTTGTGTATATTTTATTTAATATAAAATTTGATTTGATTTGATAATAAGATGAATTGACATAGGAATTCTAAGTACTTTTAATTCTAAAATTTGATTAAGGATTAACATATATATTTTGGGTGACTGTGAACATTTGTCATTCAAACTAGTGATAATATATAGGTCTGTACAATTTTTTTTGTAAATCAAAATAATGATATATATGGACCGTGTCATTTTGTTGTTAATCAAAACCATGGAGATATTAGACAAGGTTAATTTGCATTATAAAACTATGAGAATATAATTGTATATGGACTGTGTATTCTTTCTTTTTGAAACCATACATACATACATACATATAAATATATACTATGCATTCTTGAAATATAAAATAGGGTATATATATACACACACACACTCTATGTGTGTAATTATTATACAAAATCATGAATATATAGAGATGAACGAACTAATTTCATATGTTTTAAACATTATGAACATAAACATAAGCAAATTGTGAATATTTCTTTACAAACCACAAATATATATATGAATGAACATAGTATGTATTCATAACATAAAAGTGAGGATATATGAACAATAAGTTTATTGACATTCTAATAGGAGGATATATATGTTATGTGTATATTCATATTTTGAAACAATGATTAATTCTATGTAGTTTGTATATACATATAAGTTAAGATATAGGTTCATGTTCCATTTTGAAACCTGTAGAGTAATTAGAGTCTTTAAACTTATGAGTTTTACTTATAAGAAGTTAATTGTGTCATGATCTATTGAATTTTTATTTGATGTTTATTTGATTTTATAAATATATATAAAAACTTAGAAAGAGTATAAACATCCAACTGAAAAATAAATTCAGAGTTAGGTATGTTTGACCATTTATTTATTACACTCTATTTTCAATAATTTAGGATAATGTAATACAATCTAAGGGCATAGATTAGGGAAAAAGAGGGAAATTGATTTGGAATGAATTTGATCATAATTGAATTATATCCTTTATGTAGTAATAAGTGATTCAAAGTAAGGGTTTTAGAAATGTAGAAAACCCTATATATAACATGATGCCTTTTTCATGAAAAGTTAAATAGTTGGTAGAATCACATAAATTTTCCTTAGGAAAAATGAAATATGATGTTAGTATGGTAGAATGGTAATTGTTTATTAAAACATATGTATTATGTAGTGTATATTATGTAAGGTGTGTAAATATATGAAATATATCTATATGAGAACATAGGTACTCATGTACACATATAGCTTATATTTATATATTAGGATGCATGTCTATAATTATATATTTTGACTAGTAAATTAAGTCACAAGATCTTGAAAGATAGGGTACTATATTTATATACAAAAAAACTTCTAATAGTATAATAAGTTACATAAATGAAAGATTTTGATTTTGTTTATAAGTTAGCTTATCTTTTAAATAATTTTTACTGCTAGTTGTAATTGATTAGTATGTACAATATACTAAGATATTGTTTGTTGTACTACATTTACATAAAAAAATTAGAAATAGGTAGTCTAAGTATATATTGAACCCGTTTGGTATAAATTGTATTTTTTATACTTATTATTTATGTGGATATTCATTCATATTTGATAGATTAAATGTATATGTAATGATTATTCTAGTATTTAGCATGATCTATACCTGCTAGTAGGAATTAATATCTATGAATATGTTAGTATATTTTTATTAACCAAATATCACATTGTTGGTACTAACTAAGCAGTGAGACAAACTTCACTAGCTTAATTATCATCACCAAAGCGAGATGAATGTAATCCAATCAAGTGATGTGTATGAATTTAACTAATCTTATAAATCAAATAACTATTTGAAAACTTTGGTCAAAGTAATGTTAGTTAGACATTGTCATTTCATATGTATGATTTACATGTTTGTGAGATATCATGTTAGAACATATTTTTTTTTATGGTACACATCATGTATTATAAATCTTATAGGACATAGGTACTAGCTCCTCTCTTTAGATTTCTACACCATCACTATCTACCCATCTATGAATGGAGGGACATTCCCTATTTAGGGGATTATGCAGGGGATTGATGGTCTATGGTTTGTGTAGAAAAGTTATCGAATGATGCTCTCCCTCCCCACAATAGTACTCACTAGAGACTACACTTTAAATTCTTAGAGACACTGGAATTTGTGAGACTCATGCTTTATGGAGATTTGTATCTATTATTGTATTTATTATAGACATAATATCAATTGAAAATATAATTAATTAATCATTGTCCATTGACAAAAGTGGATGCATTATTGTACCAACCATGACTAGATTTTATGTAATTACTTTATTTATGTAGTTATGTTTTGTTTCAGTGATGCTAGTGATAAGTAATTATTAAATGTTACATGTTTAATTTATTTATAACATACTTAGTATGTATAATAAAATCACTAATTATATTCTCATTTTGTAATATGATGAAATAATACATGGAATATAGTTTAAAAAAATATTACGTTATTCTAGTAAATCCCATTGAAGATGTTACATTGTGTTATCATAACTATGTTTCAGACTCTATGACTTAATGAGTCCGTTAACATTTTTTATATCTTTATGTTATCATAAAAAATAATGGTGAAATAAAGATAATCTAAATATGGTCCTTCAAATGTCATGATAATAACCTCTTTTTGATCCTAACTAATTTATCGTTGAGCAAACAACAAAATTAGATCAGATTCTTATAGCCATGAATTAAACTAGGGATCAAATTATAGTCCTCAAATAGGAAATTCATGGACATGAGGAAAAATCCCATAAAGATGTGCTTGAAGATCATCCTATTGAGTAGAAAATATGTCAATATTAGAGACATGAGGAAGTGCCTCAGGATGTGAGAGCACGTGTAGATGTAAAATTGGCTAGGGATATGAAAAAGGTGAATCCACCTAAATTTGATAGAACCATTATGAGAGATAGAGCTAAAGTATGATGGAATAAGATGAAGAAGTATTTAGAGATTCAAAACTAATCTAAGGTCACCAAATCCATTTGGGGAGCATACCAGTTGGATGGAGAAACAACTACATGGTGGGCCAACAAGAAGTTGGAAATGAATCTTAATTCGACCACCATTACATGGAAGTAATTTGTGACACTATTCAGACCACAGTGGCTTCCATAGTTATGTTTTGACCAAAATATTACATATTTTAATAATCTAAAATAAGGATATCTATTTATGAATTAGTACTAGGAATAGTTCACCAAACTTTTGAAACATGTACCTCAATATCAAAAAAATGAGAGGTTCAAGACTATAAAGTTCATCATGAGATTAAAAAACTAGATTGGTGGAGAGGTAGATGTTATTTTGGAATAAAAATTACTAAGAGGGGGGTGAATCAATCTTCTAACAACTTTCTTATCCATCTCACTTAAACATTCATGAAAAATTTAAATAAACATATAGATATTGCAAGCATAAACACCTATCCACATAAGAATGAAATAAAATAACACATCCATATGTGGAAAAACCTTAATGGGAAGAAAAACCACTAATATATAAAAATGGACTAAATTCCTATAAGACAAACACCAAATTTAGTGAATCACCAACTCCACATGGAACACTAACCCAAACTAGCTAATCACCAACTTAGCTGGGATTTAGAAAGCACCAAATTGCAATGAGACACCAACCCCCTGGATGGATCAACACCAAATAATATAAATAATTTATTTTATCACCTTTAGGAAACATTTTTTCTTAACCAACTGATGATGACCATCTCTTTAGCGTTTCACACTCTTAGCCCTCTAAACTGCCTTCTAGGTCTCTTCGCTCAATTAGGTATCTTCAAAATTGATTATGTCATATGACCTTGATCCTCATACATAAAAAATATATGAAATATTAATAACGTAACATATATACTCTTTTTATGGTTTAAAATACATCCTTATGCTCTATAATATGTTATTTTATTCACTTACTCTTTACACTCAAATAGGCCTAAAACTACCTTGTATATACACAAGCCTTTTGCTCATACACCTCTTGGTCAGACATATAAATTTGAATAATTGGATTAACACTTAAAATTTTTATATAATAAATTTCATACATGAATCAAATATTTAAATATGTTATTTATAACTTATAGGACCAAAACCTCTTTTAGGCCTTAAGGAGACCTAATTCAGTTAGGCCTTCATTAGCACACGTTACTCTTTGATCTCATTGAAACATTTTAAAACTCTAAAAATAGAATGAATAATTAATATTATACTAAAATATACCTCTAATAATATCATATTAGGTCCATGACACTTTTTAATTCCAACCACCACTCGAAACACATCATTAGTACTATTCACAATTAGGCCTGTGCATACCCAAAAAGTTCATCTTAAACTATTGATGATAAAAAACCAATTAGATTAAAATTATGGAAATAAATCACATATTAATAAACCTAATAACCTAAATATAATTAATAATTTCATTATATGCTTCAATTTAGGGTATACAAGCTCAAACTCTTCTTTGCAAAATGTTCAATTTGAACTACCAACTAGCCTCAATTATAACATTTGAAAGAACACACTCAAGTAATTAAAATTATCCTAAAAAATTATTATAAAATCATACAACAAAAATATCTTAAACTCTATTATTAATTATTGTTCTTGTAGACCAATTTGTTGACCTTCTCTCTCATAGACCTCACTCAGCGAGTCAAGCCATTTTGGCTTTAGCATTTTCACTACTTTCACTGACTACCAAAATTTATAAAAATAATGTATAGGAAATAAAAATCCCAAACATAAACACCATGTAAATTATATTATTTAACTTAGGTCATAGAGTCTCAAACTCATCACTACAACTTGCTTACCCAGAACTGCCAGTTTACCTTAAAGCATAATCATGGTGACAATGACTTAAAATCACCTATATGACCATTTATAAAGGATTATAATGAATTTGGATGATATAATGAGATAAATATAACAATATTATATATAAATATAATATTTTCAAATTGTAATATTGGTCTTGCAAACTAATCTTATAACCTCACTATACATAGACCTCATTGAGACATACAAGTCAACTTGTGCACAAATTTTTTAATCTAACCACTAACCTCAAAAAATTATATCCAATATGAAAATGTATTAAAAGTCTTAAAAATTTTATCCATGAACTTGGTTTCATCCCTATTCCATGATTACACATCCCTAATCATATTCTCAATGTTGCATGGATTTCTCACTGTTGCTACTATTAGGCCTGTTAGTGACTAGCTAACTTGGATGACTAGTTTATCACACCTGAGGGGTGAAAAATTTATAAAGAACATTATGGAAATAAAATACAAGTATAAAACTTCTACATCCAATTATTTTCATAATTTGACTTGGTCAACTTTGACTGCTACAACAAATCTTTGAGAAATGTGCACTTTTCTACAGGGTCTACTCACACACTTGATAAATAAATCACAATTGTAAGTGCCTAAGAGATTTTAATATAATATAAAATATCTTTTATTCCATAATAATCCATTCTAGGCACTTTTTATCAATATCAACATCAATTTCTTATTAGGGTTCTAAGAGGGTTTAAACTTATTTCCATTCTTAACAATCATTCATAAAGCATAGTCCTTTAGTCCAAACATAAATTACTAGAATTTTGAGTTAGGATACTTAAAAATATACCATGAATATATTAATTTCTTATGCACAAGTTACATGTTCTAATGAACACTTAAAATTCCTTCTTAGGTTGAGAACCCTTCATCCTGTGCACATAAAAGACCTAAAAACCACTTTTCATGCCTTATCTTGCAAACCATGACCTTAAACCTTGTGAAAATAATTGAAAAAAATTATCATACCTCTATCCATGTTCATATTAGCTAACACACATCTTTGAATCTGATCATGAACCCTCATTAGGCCACACACTCTCTCTTTGCTCTCTAGACCTTGACCTACAAATCATATTAGGCCTTGAAAATGGACTTCATGACTCTTTACATGTGATATCCACCTCAATTAAATTCTCAAAAAACATATCACACGATAAAAAAATATAAAACATCCCTCACATGCCTTGATAATATATCATGTTGCCTCATTAAGATAAACATGACCTAGAAGTAGTCTAGTTGCATACTTTATCTATAGGTCATACTTTTATAGATTCATCTTGAGCCTCTCATGAGTGATCCAATGTTTCAAATACATGATAAAAAAAATAATGAAATCATTAATGTCTATTTTCACTCATTTCACCAAGCCATCATACTCATACTTTCTCACAAGGTCTCTACATGCCATGATAGTGTGATGACTAGGCTACTCAAGCACTTGAAACTTGAAAACTAACTTTGAAACACATATTGATGCTTCTTCACATTTATCACATGCTTTAAAATCTCCTCAAATAATGTCATACCTATTCACATAAGTCTTCACGCTTATCATGTACATACTCATGATATGACTATGCTTGTTATGATTGGGCTTCTCAAGACACCTTGTTCTCAAGGACTAGTAATCAACCATACTTACCTCAATGATTCTATAAAACAAGAACATTCATCAGACACAATTCTTACACATTTAAACAACCTTGAATAAAACCAATAAGAGTAACATTATGTTTCATTCAAATTCTCTCTTAATAGAAAGACATTAGGTTTCCTTCAAATTCTATCTTGTCATATGGCTTCCTTGTCACATCAAGCACACAAGCACATATCTCACATGAGAATCACCATGAATATCCACCAGATGCACCTTGAAATAAATGACATCAACCTTGACATAAAATTACATCAACCTTGACATCAATGATAACACTTCTCAACAAACTCCCCCTTTGTCATTGATGGTAGAATATTCTTCAATCAGATCACTCTCATCTCCCCCAATCTAGTCAATATTCTTTGAAATTTCTCCCCCTTTGACATTAATGACAAAGGGTCATAATACTACAAGTTTTAGAACCACACCTTCTTGTAACAAAATTTCAACACACAAAATATGAATCATTACAGAAACATGGCCCCCTAACTCCATGCATATCTCCTTCACATGAACTTAGATTATATGCCCACTTCTCAACATAGATCAAGTTCAATCAACAACCTAAATAGCTCCCCCTCAAACCAAACATCTTTCATGATTCTACTAACTAAATAGTGTCTTTATGAAGCCTAATAGAGTCACCTCTTTTTATAGGGCACTAAAACAACACAAGCTTAGGAGATTCCTTGATCTTCATGTTCTCACAAGACTGAATATTCTTCAGTATCCTTTTATGCTTGATTAACACTATAGACTTGACCTCTAGATCAATTATTTGATCATCAATATGAGATGATAATAGACATTACTAAAATTGATTTCTCATTTGAAGTATGTTATACCATAGCAAATAGTCTATTTGAGCTTATAAACTGATCATGACTTAATTTTATTATCTTTGGTTTACATGCATTCATTTGCCTTTTTTTTACACTCTAGGAGCATCAAACTTATTGTTTTGACTTGATGACCTTCTTACTCTATTAGGAAAAAATCTTACAATGTGTCTCACACTATGACAATTATACCAAACAAGCTTATACATGCCTCTTTACTAATGTTTCCTTTCATAATCCCATACATATTCATTTTTAGAGGGCCTTCTACACTCTCTTGATCTATGACCAAAATAATTGCATGTATAATAGTAACCATTGAATTAATTAACATACCTCATATAATTATTCTATCTGATAGGTCTTTTCATGTTGACCTTATTGTCTTCATTATCTTTCCCTTTAAATTTTTTTAACACTCTAGGAGCATCAAACTTATTATTTTGACTTGATGACCTTCTTACTCTATTAGGAAAAAATCTTACAATGTGTCTCACACTATGACAATTGTACCAAACAAGCTTCTACATGCCTCTTAACTAATGATTCCTTTCATAATCCCATGAATATTCATTTTTAGAGGGATTTCTACACTCTCTTGCTCTATGACCAAATTAATTACATATATAATAGTAACCATTGAATTAATTAACATACCTGATATAATTAGTCTATCTAATAGGTCTTTTCATGCTGACCTTATTATCTTCATTATCTTTCCCTTTGAATTATTTTTACACTCTAGGAGCATCAAACTTATTGTTTTGACTTGATGACCTTCTTACTCTATTAGAAAAAAATCTTACAATGTGTCTCACACTATGACAATTGTACCAAACAAGCTTATACATGCCTTTTGACTGATGATTCCTTTCATAATCCCATTCATATTGATTTTTAGAGGGCCTTCTACACTCTCTTGATCGATGACCAAATTGATTGCATGTATAATAGTAACCATTGAATTAATTAACATACCTCATATAATTAGTCTATCTGATATGTCTTTTCATGTTGACCTTATTGTCTTCATTATCTTTCCCTTTAATTTTTTTCTACACTTTAGGAGCATCAAACTTATTATTTTAACTTGATGACCTTATTACTCTATTAAGAAAAAATTTTACAATGTGTCTCACATTATGACAATTGTACCAAACAAGCTTCTACATGCCTCTTGACTGATGATTCCTTTCATAATCCCATGAATATTCATTTTTAGAGGGACTTCTACACTCTCTTTCTCTATGACCAAACTGATTACATGTAAATAGTAACCATTGAATTAATTAACATACCTGATATAATTAGTCTATCTGATAGGTCTTTTCATGCTGACCTTATTGTCTTCATTATCTTTCCTTTTGAATTTTTTTTACACTCTAGGAGCATCAAACTTATTGTTTTAACTTGATGACCTTCTTACTCTATTAGAAAAAAATCTTACAATGTGTCTCACACTATGACTTTTATACCAAACAAGCTTATACATGCCTTTTGACTGATGATTCCTTTCATAATCCCATACATATTCATTTTTAGAGGGGCTTCTACACTCTCTTGCTCTATGACCAAACTGATTGCATGTATAATAGTAACCATTGAATTAATTAACATACCTCATATAATTAGTCTATCTGATATGTCTTTTCATGTTGACCTTATTGTCTTCATTATCTTTCCCTTTGAATTGAGCTACCTCCTTTTGGTATTCTTTGAAACCATGACTTGTCTTATCACCTATAGATTTCTAACTACTCAATATGTTATCTAGAGCATTAGTAATATTTTCAAACTTCAAAAAGGTCTTAAACTTGATAGACGCTTGATTCCACTCATATTTCAAGGATTCTACTTTAGTTTCATACCTAGTGCATTATTCCTCTTTAACCTTTAGGTTTGTAGTGACTATTTTCATCTATGCTTAAATATGATTGATTATCTCATCACACTTCTTGGAAGTGTTAGTCTCTCCTCAAACATGCTAATCTTCTCCTCATATTCCTTAACTAATTATCTTAGTTTGTGATTTTTTATACTTTGGAACTTTAATTACTCTAGAGCACTCACCAATTTTGTCTCAAGGTTCACTTTAGCTTCTTCTTCATCTGATTCTATATCAACCACAAGGCCTTTCCCATTTGAGAAACCCTTATTGTCTATTCTATGGACATGGATAAGGTTTCATTATTGTCATCATCACTATCAAATGTTCTTATGTCATTTACATCAGATGAGTTATCTTCTTTGGTATAGAAACTTCTCTTATTATTGAATGACCATTTCCTACCTTCATACTTCCTAAAATATATCTTGTTTTTATTATGATTGTAGACCTTATTTTCATCTCCATGATGTTCATCATGTTCTTCATCATGCTCAATTTCATCCTTACTAGGACACTTAGATGTAAAGTGACCAATATTACCATAGTTGAAACATTTAAAGAGTAACTTACCCTTTTACTTACTAGATCCAAACCTCAATTTCCTAGCAAACATGGGTATCAATTTATCATCATCAACATCTAAACATACCTCATCTTTGACCTTCTTATATTTTGAATTCTTCTCAACTTTAAAAGCTACTTCCTTCTTGAGAGGTCTTATTTCATTTGTTGTCATCTCATAGGTAATCAAGATGCCATGAAGCTTATCCATCTCTAGCTTATCCAAATCTTGCATTTCTTCTACTGCAGACACCTTAGAGTTAAACTTAGGAGTTAGATATATAACCACATTTTGAATAACTATATCTTCTTTCACTTCTTCTCCTACTCCTATAATGACATTGAGAACTTCATTGACCTTTAACAAATTAGATGTAATTATTTCATCTTAATTCATCTTCAAACTTTCAAATTATCTCTAATGGGTCTATAACTGGGCCATATTCACCTTGGTGTTTCTTTCATAAATAGTATTAAATTTTTCCCAAATAACCTTGGATAACTCATAGTGCATCACCTTCACAAAATTTATCTCTGATAGGCCACATAAAATGACATCATTGCCTTATAATTGCTCTCACTTTCTTTCTTGCTTGTTGCATCAGTTGGTGGTGTAGGAGGTGGAGTGTATCCATCCAAAAATTAATTCCATATGTCATGACCCATTTAAATTAGATATTTTCTCATTATTATTATTTAGAAATTATAATTATTCATATTAAAAAATGAAGCCTTACTATTAGAGAAACCACCTTGAGCTTGCTGACTAGTGATCCTTGCTTATAGAATCTCTTTTAGGCTATTAGGCATAATTCAAAGGACATGCTATGAAACCTAATTTTTAAAGAAAAATTATTGATTTGTGGGTGAATTAGTCTCCACAATACTTTCTTATCAATCTCACTTAAGCATTCATGAAACATTCAAATAAGCAAATAACTATTATAGGCATAAACACCTATCAACATAAGAATGAAACACAAGAATAGATCACATATGTGGTGAAAAATAAAAGGGAAGAAAACCCATTGATATATGAAAATGTACTAAAATTATATAAGACAAACACCAAATTTGGTGAAACACCAACTCCACATGGAGCACCAACCCTAACTAGCTAAGCACCAACTCAACTAGGCTTTAACAAGCACCAAATTACAAGGAGGCACCAACTCCCTAGATAAATTAACACAAAATGACACAATTGATTTATTTTATAAAATTTAGGAAACATTATTTCTCAACCAACTGATGATTAGCACCTCTTTATCTCTTCATACTATTATCCCTCTCAAACTACCTTCTAGATTTCTTCACTCAATTAGGCCTCTTCAAGACTGATTGGGTCATATGAACTTAAACCTCATGCACATAACATATATAAAATATTCATCATATATCCTATATATTAATTTTATGGTATAAAATACCTCCTTATACTTTCTACACTCAAATAGGCATAAAATTGCCTTATATATATACAAGCCTCTTACTCATACACCTCTTGGTCGGCCATATTAATTTTAATACTTGGATTAAAATTTAAAAATTTCATAAATTTTTTTTCATACATGAATCAAAAATTTAAATATTTCAGTCATAACATATAGGACCAAAACCTATTTTAGGTCTTAAGGAGTACTAATTCAATTAGGCCTTCATTAACACATGTTACCCTTTGATCTCATTACAACATTTTAAAAATATAAACATGGAAGGAAAAATTAATATTAAAATCCAATATACCTATAATAATATCATATTTTTTCCATGAAACTTTTAAAATCCAACCACCACTTGAAGCATGCCATTAGTACTATTCACAATTAGGCCTGTGCATACCCAAAAAGTCTATCTTGAACTACTAAAGATTAAAAAACAATTATCTAAAAAATAATTAAAATAAATCACATATTAATAAACATAATTACCTAAAAATAATCAAAAAATTTATTATATACTTCAAATCAAGGTATACAGGTTCAAACTCTTCTCTGTAAAATTCTCACTTTGATTTACCAAGTAGCCTCAAAACATTATCATGGAAATTTAAAATTATGACACCTAAAAAAACATTATAAATGACTTAAAATGAATAAAAAATGATCCTAAAATATCTTATAATATACTCCAAGAAAAATATCATAAGATATATTGGCATTTATTGGTCTTGTAGACCAATTTGTTGATCTTCTCTCTCATAGACCTCATCCAGTCAAGCCATTTTGGCTTCAAAATTTTCACTAATTTCACTAATTAACACAAATTATTAAAAAAATGGATAAGAAATAAAATAAAAAAATAAAAACACCATGTAATTATATGCTTCGACTTAGGTCATAGAGTCTCAAACTCATCACTACAACTTGCTTACCCAGAACTGCCAATTTATCTTAAAGCATAGTTATGGTGATAATGACCTAAAATAACCTATATAATGATATAAAAAGACTAATAATACATGTGGATGATATTATTATATCATTATAATTATATATAAATATAATATTTTCAAATGGAAATATTGGCCTTGTAGACCAATCTCATAACCTCACTATACACAGACCTCACTAAGACAAACAAGTCAACTTGTGAATAACTTTTTTACTATAACCACTAACCTCAAAAAATTATATCCAATAATAAAATTTATTAAAATTATTTAAAAATGTCTTCATGCACTTGGTTTCATCCCTATTCCATTATAACACATCTTTAATCATCTTCTCACTGTAACTTAGATTTCTCATTATTTCCACTATTAGGCCTATTAGCGATTGGCTAAGTTGGATGACTAGTTTAGCACACCTAAGGGTTATAAAATTTAAAAATGAAATTATGGACATCAAATAAAAGTCTAAACCTAATCCATCTAATGAATTTCATACTTTGACTTGGTCAACTTTGATTGCTACAATAAATCTTTGAGAAATATGTACTTTCCTATAGGGTCTACTCACACACCTGACACCTAAATCACACCTAAAGGAGATAGCTAAAGTTTTATATAAAATAAAATCACTTATATATATAATAATCCTTTTTGGGCACTTTTTATCAATATCTTCAATATTGGGTCCTTATTAGGGTTCTAAGAGGGTTTAAACCTATTTCCATTCTTAACAATCATTCATAAATCATAGTACCTTAGTCTAAAAATAATTTCCTATAATTTTGAGCTAGGACCCTTAAAAATATACCATGAATAAATTAATTTCTCATCCATAGGTTAAACCTACCAATGAACACCTAAAAGTCCTTTTTGGGTTGAGAACCCTTCATTTTGTGCACATGAAAGACCTCAAAACCATTTTTCATGCCTTATCTTATAAAACATGACCTTAAACATTGTAAACATGATTTAAAAAACATATCATACCTATATCCATGTTAATATAAGCTCAAACAACTTAAAATTTGATCATGAACCCTCTTTGGGCCATACTCTCTCTCTTTGCTCTCTAGACCTTGACCTACAAATCATATTAGGCCTTGAAAATGACATTAATGCCTCTTTCCATGTGATTTCAACCTCACCTAAATGATAAAACAACATATTAAATGATAATACAATTCAAAAAATCCTTCATATGTCTTGACAATAGATCTTGATGCCTCATTAGGGCAAGTAGTGTCTAGAAGTGGTCTAGTTGTATACTTGATTAGTAGGTCCTACCCATACATATTAATACAAAGCCTCTCATGAGTGATCCAATGCTTCAAATACATTCTCAAACAGCCTCATACAACCATTCTTTTTTGTGTTCACTCATTTCACCAAGCTATCATACTCATACTTTCTCATAATGTCTCTACATGCCATGACTAGGCTACTCAAGCAATTGAAACTTGAAAATTGACCTTGAAACACTTCTTGATGCTTTTAAAAATTTCTCACATGCCTTACATTCTCCTCAAAAAATTTCATACCTATACACATGCTCATGATATGACTATGCTTGTTATGACTGGGCTTCTCCAGACACCTTGTTCTCAAGGACTAGTACTCAACCATACTTACCTTAATAATGCTATCAAACAAGAAAATTCATTAGATAAAATTCTCACACCACTGGAAAAACTTAAAAAAAAATTAATATAAGAATCATTAGGTTTCCCTCAAATTGTCTCTCAATAAAAAGATATTAGGTTGCCTTCAAATTCTCTCTTGTCATATGTCTTCCTTGTCACATCAAGCACACAAGAACATATCTCATAGACCACTCACCATGCATAATCACCAGATGCACCTTGAAATTAATGAAATCAACATTTATATCAAATGACATCAATGAAAACACTTCTCACCACATTCATGGACCATATACCATGGATCAGGTCTTTAAGAAGGTGGTCAAATGGGAACAAAAGTTGAAATCTCTTGCTCAGGTCAGAATTAAGTTTAAGAAAAAGTTTGGACATTCTAATCTAATCTTAAAAAAGAAGAACTTAAAGTAGAGGATTAGAGAATCTAAAAGTTAGTTCAAATGTTATAATACTAGATTCAATAGTGGTTTAGGTAACAAGAAATCAAGTAATGGTTTTAAAGGTGGTTTCAAGAGAAACCAATAGTCTTATAGGAAGGGACCACCTAGAGGTTGCTTCATTTATGGAGGTGACCATTTTTCTCATACTATAACTAGGAAAAGTTGATAAACAAAGGATATGCTCCTTAACAAGGATATTTTCAACAACATATTCATGTGATAGTGGATAACTAGTAAGTAGAATTCTAAGATTCAGTCATAGAACTGTCAGGTATTTTGTTTGAACATCTAATTTCCATTTTGATAGATACATGAGATACAATTTTTTTTATATCTCCTATAATTATAAATAAGTTATCTATAAAATCTAGATTAATAGAAAATGCATGGTTGGTACAATATGGGAATGATTCTAAAGTCAAGTTTGACAAGTGTTTAGTTGAATCAAAGATTAGGTTGACTGAATTCACAATAGTAGTGGATCTCTACATAACACTATTAAGGTCATATGATGTGATCCTAGGGGTCAACTAGATTACGAAGCATAAATCTAAGGTTGACTAGTATCTAAAGAATTTTTAGTGTTTAGATGATTTTGGAAATTAGACACTAATTTAGGGTGACAAAAAATAGTTAAGGCTTAGGTATATTTCTGTAATGTAACTTAGGAAGGACTAAGGAAAAGGATGCCAAATATTTATCATCAAGATACATGAGATGAATGAATCTAAGAAACCATAAATATAATATTAACCTTTCCTAAGAAATTTCATGATGTGTTTCAAAAGGAAATGGTAGGATTGCCTCCTAAACAAGAGTTTTATTTCTCTATTAATATCATACAAGGATTAAAAAATTATTCTAAGGCACCTTATATAATGATAACCATTGAATTGGTTGAATTGAAGGCTCAACTCTAGGAGTTATTATCCAAAGGGTTGATCAGACCAAGCATGTCACCATGGGGTGCACTATTTTTATTTATCAAGAAGAAGGATGGTACTATTATAGCAAAAATTTTCACCCTAGATAAGTCAAAAATACCTCAAATTTGGGATAACATGGAACTATCTCTACAAATAGGCAAGCAACTACAAAAGACAGATCTCTATATTTGAAAGGGATATCTCCCTTGATATATATTTTAGGATCACAAACTACACTACACTAATCATTATTGGGGTGAAAAGGGAAGAAGGAAACATAAATCAACCTATACTAATGAATGTGATACACCAAAAATAACTCCACAAAAATACTTGCATTTTTACTAAGAAAGAAGATAGCTAAAACTAACCTCAAATCAATGTTCTTCTAGCATAAGTGTTTTTATATAGAGGAAGATTTATATGCAAATCCAAATGTGGGTGAAAATTAGGTCTTATATTAGACATTTATAATCCCTCTCACACTTCAAAACATTCCTAACAAATATATACACTTCATGAGACCTGTTAGAAGAAAATCTACTCACACAATGCATACAAGAGCATAATGGAAGCAAGGAGAAAACATTCATCACTTGTCATCTAAATACACTACTTGAAATTCTTAGGCAATAATTATAGAGACAAAATAAAATTTATAACTTTATTAAAAAGTAAAATAATATGTCAAAACTAGTTGGGCTTCACCATACCAATTATGGATTCCTTTACAAGGCTAAAATGGCTTGAATATATAGAGCATAGGAGAAGAGAGAGAAGAAGTGAACTTAGAAAGTCACAAGGCCAAGTGTCAAGGATTTAAATACATTTAAAATAAAATAAAATAGATTTATATAATATGTCATGAGGTCCTCTTAGACAATTGTCCATTTGAAGTACATTATTCTCCTAAAGTTGGCATAGAGACCTTTCATGTCCTTCGTGAAACTAACCTTCTCAATGAGGAGTCAATTGATAGTATAAAACTACCTTTGGAGGTTTTTGAAACATGTAATATAACATGATAAGATGGAAAAAAGACATGTGAATTAATTATACACTATTCAACTGATGATCCTCTCTTTACCAATTGTCATTCACCTCCTTGTAGTCACTCACTAACCCTTTAGGCCTGTCTTCACACTTGTCACTTAAGTGACCTATACACAATAAATGAATTTAATTTAAGAGGTACTAGACAACTCATTCATACCTTATTTTTCTTTTGGTCTATCAGATAGACCTCAAAAGATTCAATATCACACTTCTGTCAATCACACTTAGGCAGTCACCCTCTTTCTCACTATCTTGTTCAAGACTACCTGTAATGAACAACTTAACATAGGAGTTTTAACTAATTAATAAGGTTAAAATTAGGTTTTAATAGTTATAATACATCTCTAAACACTTTATATAATTATTTTCATTCACTTATTCCCTTTTGCACCTCCAATTTAACTCAAATCCTATAGAAAACACAAAATTAGGCATGCATGTACAAGTGATAGTCTGGAATGACCAGGTGGTGAGGAGAATAGGAGATCACAAAATGGATACAAAACACTTTCAAGGAAAATTGACACTTATGGATGAATATCCCTTCATGTCTTCTTCATTAGGTTCTCATAAAGATTTTAGGAGGGTTTTATGTCATTTAGGGTCTTAGTGACGAGTCATAAAATTTAGATGCTTAAACCTTAAAAAAATTTCAATTTTTTTGATTCAAATACATAAATAAACTATTATTATCTAATTTAGACACCATTCCACTTGTCCGTAAAGATATGAGTGAAAGAACATGGCTCTCGAGCTCCTATTATGTGTTTTGGATACCCCTAAGACAAGTTTAGGCCAAAATGACCAATTTTGAGTTAATATATACAAATAAATTATTATTAAGGACTATAAAATCTCTCATGAGTTTCATTAAAGTTATTTTAAACATAATATGGTCATATGAGTGAAGTTAGGCACCATGAGGGTTCATACCTAGTTTTAAGCCTAATAGACATAAATTATTTTTTAATACAATGTGACCATTTTGAGTGTTCATAGTGAATGTAGGGAATTTTAAACATTTTTTACACCCAATTAAACTGTAAAAATCTTCAAGAAATTGTTTATGACTCTACCATTCATCACTTCACCATTCATATTCTAGGCATGTAGGATTGTCTTGATTGTGAAGTACCCCTATCTTAGATAAAACAAAGGACACTTCCCTTATTATTATGAACGAAATTATACCATTTAGTTATATTTTAGGTAATTATGAAATTATTTACCAATTATCAATACCTAAATATGATCTAATAGTCATCAAACCTCACTATATCTCATGACTAGTTTCTAGGACTATTAGGACTGTATGTGTGATTTTGACTAACTGTAGGTTGAGGTTTTGAAACCTATTTTAGTTCTATATTTACCATATGTAATCACATGAAAATGTTATTTTATCACTCTAGGAGTGATTTATACATGATCATATTCAACCTATACATCTGTTAACCTTCCACATCTGTACTTCATTAGCTGGAGCTAGTCTGCAATCAGATTATAGGTGTTCATCAAAGAAGTCAAGAGTTTCTTGTAGGTGTTGATCCATGTTTGAGAATTATAATTCATAAATTTTATTAATCCTAATGTAATTAAGGTTATATACAAATTTATTGAACTCACTACTGACTTGAAACTATGATATCATCCACTATCATCATTGCACCATATATGTTACTTGCAAGTTGCATTGTTATAGGTTCATTTGGCCTAAAAGAACTGTAGTTTTTTGAGTGTTTCATCAAGATTTTTATTGAGTTAAAAATACATCTAAAATAATATCTCTTGATAAAATAAACTCCTCTTATTTCAAGATGTGATCTCTAGGTCTATTCTTGTAATAAAGGAACCATTAGGCTTACACAGACTTCCTAAACATTCACCACATATGCTACTATGTATGAAAAAAAAAAACCTTTTTGGATAAGTTAAGGTAAGTATTCCCATTTTTAACTTTCTAACTCTAAAAATTTCCTCTAGTCTTTTGAAAATTTATTTCATGGTATTAATCTTAGGTTGAGGTCTGAGGATGTCTCATTGTCTCACCAAGCAGATGTGAGATCTAACTTATGATTAAACTTATAATTCTTAGTCTTTGTTGAATATCTTGCTATGGATAAGCATAATGGTTTGGATACTATGCCCATTTACAATTGTTTTCCCCATATTGGATTATCACATTTAATACCTCTTCAATGCGAACCTCAAAGGAGAATATGATAAACCATGCTCTGAGGGGGGTGAAAACCAACATGTTAGCCTTTAACTAAATAAATTTATAGGAGGATGAACTATACAATTATGGAAAATCTATTTTATAGAATAATGATTTATTTCCAACATAATGAGAGTGATCTTACTTATACCTTCATCTTCACACATGCCAACTAGTTTGAAATCCACATTATAAGGATGAACATACACTACAAGTCCACATACAACACTTGGTTCACATAGATTAATGCAAACATAGGAGAAAATTAAGGTTTTAGGAATGTGCATGAAAATTTGAGGTGTTAAAAATATTAGTGATTATTCATACAATATATACCATCATTTTTGTAACTATGACAAGGAAATGGGATTAAACAAGGACCCATAACATCCACCAAGTGCATTCAAATCAACTCTCCTTACCTTGTCCATACTGAAGGAAAATAGTTGACCTCTCTTGATTTGTCCAAGAAATGAATAGGAGAGAGAAACTAGGTTTCATCAAATTTAGAGATGTTAAATCCACCTAAGCCTATAAATTACCTATGGGATCTCTAAACATCTTCTTAAACCCTTCACACATGCTAGGTGAGTTGAACAATTGTACAACTACCTGAAACTACCTTTTTTGAAGTTGATATTTTTATTTTAATGTTTAACCTATAACCTTCAATTTAAAACCTATTTTATGACATTATTTGACATATGGTATGATATATTACATCTTGAAACATTTATCTTTTGATGGGAAACTATACATTTTATTCAAATGGCCAAAAGGTGGCATAAGATGACATAAGACCAACTAGACAAATATGACAAAGGATAAACATGTTTCATGAACCAAAATGTGACTTAAACTCATTATAAGATCATGTGACCACTTTCAAACCTTGAAGACTCTATGAAAGTTTGAATATTTAGGGGGGGTTGACTTAATTTGACCTAGTGGTAAAATTAGTCAACATTTTTGTGATTTCTAAGGGGTAACATTCCTATTATGCTAAAGACAAGCTACCGTATCCTATCTTTGGGAAATGGAGTCATTCATATATTTCAATTGACATTGATGTGCATTTTAAAGGACAAAAAACTCACACCAAATATAAAATAGGTAAATAAACACAAAAATCAAGACACCATGACACACACTTATGCTCACAAGCACTTATGGAACACAGAAAAATAATAAACAAAGTAGACTATATACAAACTAACTGGAAGCAAACTTTATCCTTTTGGATCAAAGGGGGATTTTTCACCATATATTGATCTAAGAGATAAAGGAATGCTTGAATAATTATGATTTTTGAGTTTTAGTTTTGATTTTCTCAACTCCTTCATGTTTACCAATCTCCTTGGCATGATATTCAATGCAACCACAACAAATACAAACATATCACCTATGAAGGTGAACTCTTCTTACACTTCAAAAATCTTAATCTTCTCATGAGACCCCTTAATTGCAACTTACAATTATGATTCATTCAAACATGATTCCTTGAACTCCATGGTACTTTGAATGTGATCAAATTTCTTACCAGTGACAAGCTCATCAAACTATTCAAGAATATTTGTATTGTCAATCAAATCTTCATCATTATCCTCCATGAGGATATCTTGTTTTATTTCCTTGTGCTCTTGACTTTAAACCTTGTAAAGGTCTTCAAGTTATTGGAGAAGTTCAATATGCTGCTGCCAATCATCTTTGCCTTCTTTATGCTTAAGAACCACAACCTTTTCAAACTCCTCCTCTTGACCATGCTCATGAATGTCATAGTCATCATAGATTGATCCATCATATATTTTAAACTCTTGGTAATGTTATTCAAGACATGTTTTTTTAATAGTAACCTTACATTACTCCTCAATAATATCATTTTGTTCTCCTAGAAAAAATGAATTCTCAATACCTTAATATTACTTAAACATGTGCAAATAGGTTTTCCACATATCTCTCACATCTCTTTGAACTTGCTCATGAGACTCAAAAAACTCAGTTGATGTGATGTTCTTATCAAGTACCTCTTTTATCATGTCTTGATCAAGCTCTTTATGAATAGATGAAACATGGTCTATATCTTATCTTTCTTCACTCAATAAGGTTGACTTATGTTTATCCTCACCAAGGGGAGTCCCTATAGTGAACTCTTCATCATAAACACTCAAGTCTTCTTCTTTATCAGCTACAAATTTAGCTTAATCTTCTTTGCTTTCCTCCCATAGGGTGGTTTCAACTTCATGAAAGGATGAGGTGGGAGGGTGGTGAATAAGTTCATGGGTTTGAGAGGGAGTAGGATGTGTGATGGATGTTTTATGAATGGGCATGGGGATGGAAGGAAAACTCTTACAATTTGGGGATTTGAAAATGGGAGATTTTTAAAGGAATTCTTGAAGGGAAAGCATATTCATTTGGGCTATAGACATTTCATTTTCTTCAACAATTACCTCCCCTTTCTAATAACCTTGTTGAGGCTCTTCCACAAGTGCAAATTTATCTTCCACATTCTCAACTAAGGATTATTTTTCATGTTGAAAATATTCTTGGATAGAACTCTAAAATAGACAAGTTATAGGTTATTATAAAGATGGCAATGAGGCTTGAAGAAACACAAGGTCTTCTTTTTTGACATCAAATTTTTGGTCCTCACTCTTTCCATATTTATTTACCCAAGATAAGTTGGAACTTTGAGACTATTAGGTTCTTTTTAGGATTGAATTATATCTCTTTGAGGCTCCTCTTGAGGATAGTGAATGTTTTCATGAGGAGCATGCGAAAACTAATATATAACACAAAAAGACTATTGAGGAGGGGAGGGGAAGACATGTTATTCAACCATATTTTCACCTTTTTCATAGATTTATTTAGGCCCTTTCATGGATACAAGTTGATCCTCAACTTATTGGTTTTACAATATTTCTAATCTATCTACCCACCATTGGATATAGCATCTCATTTCATGTAAATATTCATTGATGACATAGTTTGATTCTTACTCAACTAATCTCAAATTTTTCATAAAGAATTGAACTATATTTCTCAACCTCTATATGAGATGAATATGGATCACATAAAGTTCTTTATCTAATTTATTCATCACCCTTTTTGATTTTATCACATTTGGCATGAGTGCCAACAAAGATTTAGCTTCGGGTGGAATTGAAGTAGGAGGAGGAGTAGAGTAGGGGTTTTGGTGAGCTCGTAATTATTGAGTTATTTGACCTTGGTATTGACCTTGAAAATTTTGTCTAGGGGCTTGATAATATGGATAGGGATGATTATGTTAATAAGAGCTTTGGAAAGATATGCCTTGATATTATTGTATGATGCTCTTGAGACCTAAGATTTATTACTCCATAGTATTAATAACATCTTGTTGATATAATTATTTATAGGATTCTAAATAAGGCTACTCAATAACATCATGATCATATGGAGAATGAATAGCCTAAACATAGGGTTGCCATCGCTCATAAGGCTAATAAAAACCTTGATAGGGCTGTTAAGGGACATAGTATGGGTCATGACAAGGTTGGTAGGGAGGATTATAGTAGGAAATATCTTAGATGTCAAAATAAATGATTTAATTTTGAGATATTTTGATTATCTTAGGAATGAAAGAGTGCACTAGTTTGCAACCAAGATATAAATGTTGGAGTCACTAAATACTGAAGGAAGTGGACTATTACAATCTCCTTGTTTTCAAAGCCAACATCCACCTTGAAAAACCTTATTAAACTTCAAGTCCCACTAGGCATGCCATAATTTTTATAGCCCAAATTTTCATTCTAGATAATTTAGAGAGAATTTATTAAAATTGGGATAACATATAACTATTTTTGCAAATAGGTAAGCTACTACAAGAGATAGGTCTCTAGATTTGAAAGGGATAGCTCCCTTAATATATTTTTTAGACTCACACACTACATTAGACTAATAAATATTGGGGGTAAAAATGGAATAAGGAAACATAAAATAATATATAATAATTGAGTTTATACACCAAAGATAACTCCACAAACATACTTGCATTTGCACTAAAAAAGAAGATTGCTAAAACTGACCTCAACTCAATGTTCTTCTAGCATAAGTGTTTCTACATGGAGGTAGATTGTTATGCATATAAAGAGGTGGGTTAAAAAAAGGTATAATATTAGACACCAATAATCCCTCTCAAAATTAAAAACATGCCTAACAAACATATACACTTCATGAGACCCGTTACAAGAAAAGCTACTCACACAATGCATACAAGAACATAATGGAACGAAGGATAAAACTATCATCACTTGCCATCAAGATACACTAATTAGCATACATAGGAAAGAGTTTTAGATAAAAAATAAAATTCATAAATTTAATAAAAATAAAAAAAAGATGTCAAAACTAGTAGGGCTTTGCCATACCAATTGTGGATTCTTTTGCAAGGCCAAAATGGATTGAATAGATAGAGTATAGGAGAGGAGAGAGAAGTGAAGTTGGAAAATTACAAGGAAAAGTTTCAAGTCTTGAAATAAAGTTAAAATTCAAGAAAAGAGATTTAGATAATATGTCATGAGGTCCTCTTAGACAAATTTCCATCTAAAGTATATCATTCTCTTGAAGTTGGCATAAAGACCTTTCATGTCCTTCTTGAAACTATCCTTCTTAATGAGGAGTCAATCGGAAGTCCAAAAATACCTTTATAAGTTGTTAACACATGTACCCTAACATGATAATGTCGAGAAAATACTTGTGAAGTCATTATAAACTCTTTAAATAATGATCCTCTCTTTGCCAATTGTCATTCAACCTTCTTGTAGTCACTCACTAGCCTTTTAGGCCTGTCTTCACACTTGTCACTTAAGTGACCTACACATACTAAAAGAATTTTATTTTAGAAGTGATAGATAACTCATTTATATCTAATTTTTACTTTTATCTATCAAATATATGTCAAAATATTCAATATCACACTTCTCTCAATCACACTTAGGCAGTCACCCTCTTTGTCACTGTCTTGTTCAAAACTACCTACAATGACTAGCTTAACAAAGGAGTTTTCATGAATGAATTATGTGATAATTATGTTTCATGAGTTAAAATACATCTCTAAAAATCTTCCATAATTATTTTTATTCACCTATTCCCTTCTGTACCTCCAATTCAACTCAATCTTATAGAAACCACATAATTAGGCTTGTTCATATAAGTGAAAATATATAATGACTGGGTGGTGAGGAGCCTAGGAGAGTCCCAAATGGATCCAAAACACTTTCAAGGCCAATTTACCACTTATTTATGCATCTCACTTCAACTATTCTTCATTGGGTTCTCATAAAGGTTTTAGGAGGGTTTTAGGTGATTCAAGTTCTTAGTGATGATTCATAAAAGTTAGGTGCTTAACCCTTACACCAATTTCACAAAGTTTTAGTTAAATATCTATATCAAATAGTCTTATATTATTGAGACATCATGAATCTCATTCATACATATATGAGTGAAATAACATGACTATTGATCTCTTACTATGCATTTTAGATACCTCTTAGACAAGTTTAGGCTAAAATGACCAATTTTGAGTTACTCTCTAAAAAATAATGATTCTTAAGAAATATCCACTCTCCCATGAGGGACATAAAATTTCTTTGGAAAATCATATGGTCATATGAGTGAAGTTAGGCACCATGAGGGTTCATGCCTAGTTCTAGGCATAATAGACAGACTATTTTTCCTGTATATGTGACCTTTCTAAGTGTTCATAGTGATTTTAGGGCCTTTTAGACCTTATTTTAATCCAATGAAACTATAAAAATCATTTAATAATTATTATGGACTCTACCATTCATCACTTTACCATTCATATACTAGGTCTGTAAGATTGCTTTGATTATGAAGTGCCCCTATTTAAGACAAAACATAGGACACTTACCTTATTAGTATAACCCAAATGAGACCATGGAAGTATATTTTATGTCATTATGAACTTTTTCACCAAGTATCAAACCCTAACTATGATTTAAGAGTCCTCAAACCTCATAATATCTTATGACTAGCTTCTAGGATTGTTAAGACTATGTGCAGGATTTTGAGTGACTATAGGTTGAGGTTTTAAAAACTAGATTAGTTACATGTTTACCCTATGGAATCACATAAAAATGTGATTTTATCACTTTGGGAGTGATTTATATGTGATAATATTCAACCTAAACCTCTGTCAACCTTCCACACATGTACTTTATTAGCTTGAGCTAGTCTGAAGTTAGACTATAGGTGCTCATTAGAGAAGTCAAGAGTTTAAAGTAGGTGTGGATATAGGTTTGAGAATTTTTATTTATACCTTTGGTTCTTCTTGAGGTCACTAAGGTAGTATCACACTTTATTAAACTCGCCACTACATTTAAACTAATCTACAATCCACTATCATCAATGCACCATATATGGTACTTGTAAGTTGCATTATTACAGGTTCATTTAGCTTGAAAGCACTATAGTTTTTTGAGTGTTTCACTAAGATTTTGACTGAGTTGAAAATCCATCTAAAATCATCTCTCTTGATCAAATAAACTCCTCTTATGTAAATATGTGAACTCTAGGTCTAGGTTTGCAAGAAAATAACCATCAAGCTTACACAGACTTCCTAAACATTCATCATAGATGCTACTATGTATGAGACATGTAAAATTTTTAGAGAAGTTAATGTAAGTATTATAATTTATAATTTTCTAACTCTACACCTTTCCTCAAGTCTTGTGAATATTTATTTTAAGGTGTTGATCTTAGGCTGAGGTATGAGGATGTCTCATTGTCTCAACAAGTAGATGTGAGATCTAACTTGTGATTAAATTTAGAATTATTAGTCTTTATTAAATATCTTGCTAAAGATAAGTAGAATGGTTTGGAGACTATGTGCCCACTTACAACTATGTACCCCATATTATATTATCACCTCTAATACCTATTAAAATGTAATACTCAATGGATAATATGACAATCCATGCTCTGAGGGGGGTTAAAACCAACATGTTAGCCTTGAGCTAAAGTCATTTATAGGAGGATAAACTTTACAACTATGGAAACACTATTCTATAGACCATTTATTCATTGATAACATAATGAGAGTGATCCTGATTATCTCTTCATATTCACACATTGAAATTAGTTTGAATTCCACATGAGGAGGTTGAAAATACTCTAAAAGTCCGCATAAAACACTTGGTTCACACAAATCAATATAAATAGAAGAGAAAACCAAGGTGTTAGGAATATGTAGGTAGCTTAGAGGTGCTAAAAATATTTGTGATTTTTCATACACCAAATAAAACCATTTTTGAAACTATGAACATAAAATGGGAGTACACAAGGAATCCTAACATCCACCTAGTGCATTCACCTCAACTCTCCTTACCCTGTTCATACTGAAGGAAAACCATTGAGCTCTTTTGACCTATCCAAGAGAGTGATAAGAGAGAGAAAATAATTTTCATCAAATTTGGAGTTGTTAAAGCTAACTAAGCCTAAAAACAACCTATGGGGATCTCCATATATCTTATTTAATCCTTCACATGCCATCTAAGTTAAATAGTTTGTATAACTACCTAACACTGCATTTTTTGTAGATGAACTTAATTTTTTAATGTTAAACTTCAAAACTTCAGTTTTAAACCTATTTTTTGGCATTCGCTAACATATGGTACATTATATTACATCTTGAAACATTTTTATTTTTATGGGAAACTATACATTTCATTCAAATGGCCATAAGGTGGCATAAGATGACATATGACCAACTAGAAAAATGTGACAAAGACTAAACATGTTTCATGAACCAACATGTGACTTAACCTCATATTAAGACCATGTGACCAATTTCAAACCTAGAAGACTCTATGAAAATTTAAATATGTAGGGGGTTGACTTAATTTGACCCAAGGTTAAAGTTATTCAATAAGTACTTTTTGACTTTGCATTGATTATAGAATATTGAATAAAAAATATCAAAAAAGGTAAATGCTAGCTTGAATAGATGATATTTTCAATAAGATATGAGGTGAAATGATATTTTATAAGATTTAACTTAGAGATAGATATCATCAGTTAATGATAAAAGATGAGGATATTTTATATACAACATTTAGAATTTGATATGTTCACTACGAGTTTATAGTGTTACCATTTGGGTTGACGAATACACCTACAACATTCATGAATCTCATGAATAATGTGTTAGGAGATTATATATATCATTTTGTTTTTGTATTTCTAGATGACGTTATTATATATTCTAAAGATTAAGAAAATAATTTTTAACATCTGGAACTAGTTTTGTAACATTTGTAAAAGCATAAGTTGTATGACAAATTGTCCAAGTGTGCATTTTTACAAAATAAAGTGCAATATCTAGGACATATATATTAGTGGATGGGATTTCAATAGATCCAACTGAGATAAGATCCATTATGGAGTGGATGACACCAAGGAATGTCCATGAGGTAAGGAGTTTCATGGGATTAGAAGGATATTATAGGAAATTCATTTCAAATTTTTATAAGATAGATAAACCAATTACCTCTCTAAAACATAAGAATTAATGTTTTATTTGGCTAAGTGTGAAGTATCTTTATAAGAATTGAAAGTAAACCTTACTTCAGCACCAATGTTAAGAGTTACTGATCCCAATGGTCAATTTTCAATAATCACATATGCATCTGGGGATGGACTAGGAGGAGTCCTTATGCAGGATGGTAAGTGGTAACCTATGAGTCAATGAAGTTGAATACTTATGAGGTGAACTATGCCCTTCATGACCTTGAACTTTCAGTAATTGTGCATGCTTTATAAGTTTAGAGGCATTATTTTTTAGGAAAACATTTTGAGCTCAAGATTGATAACTTGAGACTCAAGTCCATCTTCATCCAACCAAATATGAATGCCCACCAGGGACATTGGTTAGATTTTTTGTATAACTATGAATTTGATACAAATTATATCAAAGGCAAGGAAAATAGAGTAGTTTATTCCTTAAGTCATTAAAGATACATAGTGGTTGTGGTTACTATTAGGATTACTTTCAAGGATCAAGTGATTGAATGCTCACTAGGAGATGAATTCTATGATTAGGCCAGGAAAGCATTATCTGAGAATGCTAAAAATAAGGTATAAAGGATAAATATTAAGAATGATGGTCTATGATATAACAAAAGGATGTATGTGATAGATCAAAAAAATTTGAGGAGCATAGTGCTAAAATAACTATGAAATACCCCATATTTAGGACATCTAAGAGTAACTAAGCTTATGACAGAGCTTATACCACTTTATTTCTAGAAGGGAATCAAGGAATATGTAATGAATTTTGTGTTACATTGTCTAAAATATCAGCGAGTGAAAGCTGAATATGTGCATCCAACTTGATTGTTATATCTACATGACATACCAAAATAAAAATGGTAGGTGATCAGTATGGACTTTGTCCAAGGTTTACCATTGTCATGAAATAGGCATGCCATGATCTTTAGTGTAGTTGAAAAAATAACCAAGGTAGAACATTTTACACTAGATAATTTGATAGATGATGCACCCACTCTTATGAAGATATTTATAAGGGAAGTGTATTGATTTCATGGCTTTATGGAGAAGATAATTTCAAATGATGATCCAAGGATGACTTCTAGATTTTGGTTACTCTAAATTTAACTTTAGGTACATAAATAAACTTCAATATTGCATATCACCCATAGATTGATAGTCAAATTAAGTGAGTTAATCAAGTATTAGAGGATCTTATTCATATGTATTTAATAGATCAAAAATACAAGTGAAAGGAATATCTTTCATTAGTTGAGTTTTCTAAAACTAACTTATACCAACCTACTTTGAAGATGACACCATTTGAAGCACTATATTGGAGAAGGTGTATGACACTAATCAGATGGGATAGGTTAGAAAATATGGTAGTATTTAGACCTAAAATGCTCTCATAAATAGAAGATCAAGTTAGATTATTTAGGCAGAGATTGGTCAAGGCTAATGATAGGTAGAAGAGTTATGCTGATCTAAAGAGAATAATTAGGCACTTTTTAGTAGGTGATAAAGTATTCTTGTGGGTTAAGCCATAGAAGAACTTGATTACATTTGAGAATTCAACAAAAATTTCACTAAGATATGTGGGACCCTTCAAGGTTTTATAAGTGGTCAATCCTATACCGTATAGGCTTACATCACCACTAGCCCTAGCTCTATTGCATAATGTCTTCCATGTATCGTATCTTAAAAAGTATATAGATGATCCTTCACATGTGTTGGATTAGAATTATTTGTAGGTTTTAGATTTTGGGGTGGTCATGGCAAAACCAATCAGAGTAATTGACACTCATAAATTTCATTTGCATAATAGAGAAGTGTCATAATTTAAGGTCTTATGGGACCAATACTTTAAGGATAGCGCTACTTGGGAGGAATATGATGAGTTCTATAAACTATTTCCACATTTTTTTGCATGATTTGATGCTTCATATTATATTATTTTTCTAATAAATAATGTTTTATTTAGAACTATTATTTGAATAATTGTCATCGAGATGATGACTAGATTTAGGGAGGAAAGATGTCACATCTTGATTTATATATAAGCTGATTTACCTAATTATCTATGGATTATTATGGTTGTTAAATTGTTAAATTATTTTTTAACTAAGCTATAAGTCATATGCTATTATGGGATAGTTGTAATTTAATTTGATTTTATGATTACATTGCTATGAGTTAGCTATATTGTAAATTCTTTACATTATGATTATGTTAAATTTATTGTTACAACTTTATTTTATTATATATATCATGATATTATAAGATAAATACCTTATTATCATGGGTTGGATGTAAGAGAGTTTCATCCCTTAGAACATGATGAAGGGAGAGCATCATCAAAGAAGATGACATAGATGGAAGTGTTGGTAGGATAAATTTTGTAATTGAATATTTTTTAATTCATGAATATTCCAATTTTTAGATTTTGATTTTGGTAAATTTTTAGGGTTAGTAGATGGGACCAAATCACAAATTTTTTAAGGATATAAACTAGTTTTGGGGACATCTCACCAAACATTTATAGCATTATCTTAGAATATAGTTTAATTAATTACACACACACACACACACACACACACACACACACACACACACACACACACACACACACACACATACACACACACACACACACATGTCCCATGCCCTTGATATCAAACAAGGCAACCAGTAGAACCTGAACTGAGGAACCAGATGGTAACATTAAATAGTAAATATGAATAGTGTTAATCAAAGGAGCCAAAAAATAGTACCAAATAAAAACACCTCTAAATCTAAATATTTTTGAAAGAAAGTTTTGAATGGTATTGAAAAATGACACCACCGAATGAGAGTGCCAAATGGTAGACCGAATGACAGTATCGAATGGAATCACAAGAATATTTACTGGGGTTAAAGTTTAAGGGCATGAAAAGAAGGAAAACAAAAAAATCAAGGATTGTATTCCTTAACCTTAATAGAACCAAGTGGTAAAGAATAAGGAAAATGAAATTTGAAACCTTGAAATATGTCACCATTAAATGTACCTCACCTATTAAAGGATACTGAAGTGAATTTCAATGGAATGTACAAACAAAATACTGCATGTGTACCTTTACATTTGCCTTGCTATCTATAGAAATAGGAAGTTCACATTTTATTAAAGGAAAGCTTTCTAAATATGAAGAGAAATCAAATTTATCAGGCATTTATAAGGGGAATTTAGATTTCATGTGTTAGAAGTAAGAAAAAATGATGGTGCTTCTTATGCAAGTATTACCTTTGTTTTAAAAACAAGCTAATATGAAAAAGATTAAATCTAGAATTGGTGAAGCTACCTCAGCTAACCATGTCATGGATCCATTAGATAGCTTTAAAATGAATCTAAAATCATATGAGATAGCTAAAAAATGGTTGAGAATGTCTATTGTGAAGATGTAGGGCATGGTTTAGATGATAGGGATAACAACCAACAAGAGATGGTAGTTGAATAATGATTAGATAATAAAAAGATGAAACCCTTGGTGATGTAAAGATTGAAATATTTCATGAAATTCAAGATTAGAAATTACCATATAGACTAATCCTAATCTTGAATTCCATGTAATATTTCAATCTTTATGTCACCAAGGGTTTCATATTTTTTATTCACTGATCATTGTTCAATTGCCATCTCTTATTGTTCATTATCCATTTCATTTAAATCACACCCCAAAAATTCAATATAGACATTTTTGATCATTTTTTTAGCTAGCCCATATGATTCTAGATGAATTCTAAAGCTATCTAATTGATTCATGACATTGGTTACCAGAGGTAGCTTGACCAACTCCCGATTTAATCTTTTTTCTATTAGCTTGTGTAAAATAATGGAAATACTTGCATAGGCAACACCATCATTTTTGATAACTTATGACATATGGAATATGAATTTCACTTATGAACCCCTTTTAAATTTTTCTTTTCTTCATATTCAAAAATCTCTCCTTGAATAATGTGAACTTATTATTTCTATAGGATATAACTAGACAAATCTAGAATAGAGTGTTAAGACATAAAATTGCATTTTAAAATCCAATCATTGTACCATGTATGCATTTGGTAGTGGTTGTTGAATGATCTTCAAACTACATGGGCTTGGAATTGTGGAAAGTTATTCAAAAAAATATTTTATTACTTTGGTCAAGGGTGAATTGATGCAGGTGGGGCCAAAGGGGGATGAGAAATAAAATACACCAAATGAGGGTTGAGAGCATATTTATAAGACCAGGGAGGTAATCAGGCAATTGGGTAATAGATCGATCACACTAATAACCCTTTAGCTTGGCCATACCCATCTTGATCTAATGCAACCATTCATATAGTTATCTAGTAGAGCTATTCGTCTCAATCTTTTGGCATAGCCATTAGACATAATTGATCAGTAGAGCCATTCAACCCAGTCGTTTGCCATAGCCATTTGGTATAGCCATCAATAGAGCCATTTGATAGAGCCATTTGGTAGAGACATTAGTAGAGCTATCGATAGATCCATTTAGCATAACTGTTGATAGAGCTATTTGGTATAGTTATTGGTGTAATCATTTGATAGAGCTATTTGGTGGATGCCTTCAATGCAACCAAATAGTTACAAAAAAAACCTAGAAAATTAAAAAAAAATAGAACCTGTCAATTCACCAATACTGTAAATCAAATTTTCCTAAATGAATCTAAGGGGTTTAGTATATGGGATCTTAAAATTTACCCTAGGTGTTGGGGGATGATAGAGGAATGACTAGAACCCATGCACACACCACATTAGATAGTACATGTTATATACATTGTTTGAATATTAAGTGTTAGTACATATTTTATGCTATCTGCATATAGATAATTGTATACGTGTGTGTTAGTTAAATTTAATACTTGTATGTGGAATAAATCATTTGTGATTGCATTATGGATATTATACATAGATTTAATATATAATGTTGTAGTATGATTATGTTATGTTATTATATTCATGGTTGTTAATGTTTACAGGAATGTAAATCTGTGTAAATAGTATTAGGTTGCTATGTATATAGGGTAACCATAATGTCTTTGTAATGTTTTAAAACATTATTTTGTTATCATATGATATTTAGGGAATATCAATATATGGCACAATGCCATAATATATGAAGATAAAAAAATATGTAGATAGTCTATATAACATAGTAATAACACAATGATTATGTTGTTATAATACTATTATGATTAGTATAATAATAGTCCAATTTAGATATTGAATAAAAGAATATCATCGACTTTATTATTAGTCACACTATTATTTAAAAGTTATGATATTTTTTATGTTTATAAAACTATTGTAAATAATTTCACTATATCCTAATACTATCCTATGATCTAAACCTAGTCTTTGTTAACATTCATAAACTATGTTAATGTTAGAAGTGTTAGTTATTTTTGTTAATAATGTTAAAAGTGGACTTTTTAAGTGGGATACTTGGGCATGTAACATTGTTTGATCATGCAAGGATTTTAAAATAATAAAATAATGATTAAGGAATTAGGGGAAGATTCAAGATAAAAATTAGGGATTTTTTGGTATAATCAATGGAAGTTAATTGTGAATTAGTTTGAGTTTATTTGATAATTCAGATTATGCATGAACTGTGAGTTGGGAGATAAAAATTGCATGCAAGATCAAATAGAATAGGGAGGTAGAAAAATTATGTTAAGAAGAGAGTGGGAGAAAAGAATGGATGACATGAAAGAAGAGAATAGGAAGAACATAAATAAGGATAAGGATTTCTTTTTTTTACAATTACAAATTGGAAGCAATATAAAAAGGTTGGTGATGTTATTATTTTATATTGTTTAAAAAATTATGTGTAAATAATTAATATCTTAGGGTTTATAAAATGATTGTATTTTATTAAGGATACATGATTAGCCCTATGGATGGCTTGTCTATCCACAAAACTAAGTCATTATCCTCTAAATCTTATGATTGTAACATAGATTTATATGAATATGAAGCTATTAGGGTTAAATGGGTTTAAATTACCTAGCTCAAATGTAGAACCCTAGGCAGATGGTTTTTAAATATATACAAATATTGAGTTATATTTTGGAAACCCAATCACATTTATATACTAGTTAGACACAGGTCAAAATTATGAGCATATAGATGTAATATATAGGTTTTGTGTATATTTTGTTTAATATGAAGTCTGAGTTGATTTGATAATGAGATGAATAGACATAGGAATTTTGAGTATTTTTAATTATAAAATTTGATCAAGGATTAGAATATATATATTGGGTGACTGTGAAAGTTTGTTATTCAAATCGGTGATAATATATAGGTCTTTACAAAGATTTTATAAATCAGAACAATGATATATATGGACTGTGTCATTTGGTTGTTAATCAAAATTGTGGAGATATTTTACTGGGTTCATATACATTATAAAACCATGCGAATATAATTGTGTATGGACTGTGTATTCTTGCCTTTCAAAATTGGTATACATATATATTGTGTATTCTTAAAATATGAAGAATGGTATATATATATAATTATTACACAAAATTATGAATATGTAGAGTTGAATGAACAAATGTCATATGTTTTAAACACTATGAACATATACATAATCAAACTCTGCATATTTTTTTACAAACCGTGAGTATATATATGAATGAAAAAAGTATGTATTTGTAACACAAAAGTAAGGAAATATGAAATATAAGTTTATTGACATTCAAATAGGAGGATATGTATGATGTATGTATATTCATATTTCAAAACAATGATTAATTTTATATAGTTTGTATATACATATAAGTTAAAATATAGGTTCATGTTCCATTTCAAAACTTGTAGAGTAATTAGCGTCTTTAAACTTATGAATTTTTCTTATAAGAATTCGATTATGTCATGGTCTATTGAATTTGTATAAGATGTTGATTTGATTTTCTAAATACACTTAGAAAGAGAATAAACCTCCAATTTGAAAACAAAGGCAGAGTTAGGTATGTATGGTCATTTGTTTATTACACTCTCTTTTCAATAATTTAGGATAATGTAATATAGTCTAAGGACATATATTGGGGAAAAAGAGGCAAATTGATTCAGAATGAATTTGATCATAATTTAATTATATCCTTCATGTAGAAATAAGTGAGTCAAAGTAAGGTTTTTGGAAATTTAGAAAACTCTATATAGAACTTGATGCCTTTTTCATGAAAAGTTAAATAGTTATTAGAATCACATAAGTTTTCCTTAATAAAAATGGAAAATATTGTTAGTATGGTAGAATAGTAATTATGTATTAAAACATATGTATTATGCAGTATATGTTATGTACAATGTGTAAATATATGAAATATATCTATATGAGAACATAGGTACTCATATACATATATAACTTATATTTATATATTGGGATAGATTCCTATAATTATAATTTCTGATTAGTAAATTAAGTCACAAGATCCTGAAGGATAGGGTACTATATTTATATGCAAAAAGACTCCTAAATGTATAATAAGTTATATAAATGAAAGATTATGCTTTTGTTTATAAGTTAATTTATATTTTAAATAATTTTGACTATTGGTTGTATTTGAGTAGTATGTATAATATGCTAAGATATTGTTGGTTGTACTACGTTTACTTACAAAAATTAGAAATAGGTATTCTAAGTATATATTGTTGACGAGTGTCATCTAACTCCTCATTTAACCAATATGAAATTGGTGTCTTATCAACCAGGGCCGGTGTCTAAAGCTATCTACAGTAAGGTATGGGATGGTAGATCTAGAAGTCTGCTTATGGGGGTGCTTGCTGATCCTATTCTAACTTTGAATAAACTACTTAATTCATGATTTTTTATAAAAAAGAAAGAAATTAAATCAATTCACTCTTTTGATGGAAGTAAAATATCACACACCTATTTTATGTTTGTAGGGAAATTAAATTCACACTCCTACTTACAAAAGGAAATCTGCTTCACACTTCTACTATAAAAGAAAAGATACGTAGAAAAGAAATGAAATAAGAAAATGCTCTTTTTTAAAACTATGAATTTGTTTTGATATTTTTATAAATAAATGCAAATAGTAACAAAATTAAAACATAACACAAATGCCATACATAGTTCCTGGTTCTAAGGAGAGTGGGCCCTTGCTCCTCTCAGACTTAGGAACAAAACTTAATCAGTGCTAGAAATTTGAAGTATTAATTCATAGAAATGAAATAATTACAATCTGATTGAAACCTGTATGCTTATCTAACTCTCGATCCTCTATTTTCTCGATATCCCTATTTTTTCCTTTCTTCCTCCTTTTTATATAGTCAAAAATCTTACACTTTATACTAATACATTCAACTCAAAATAGGATGCAAAAGAATAGGACTCCTAGTTGATCCCTTTATATAGAGATTGGATTTCCAAGAGATCCAATTATTTTGATGACATAAATATCCTATCTTATAATAGTCCTAAAATCTGATTATATACAAATCTATCAAAAGTAGGTCCTTCAAAATAGCAGGCAGTTATTCTCCTTATGTGATTCTAGCTAGAATGGTTCTTTATTATCCTATCTAGTCTCCAGCTTCCCACTATCCTCATAGAATTCTTGGTATTGACCCTACGGAGTCTATAGAAATGACCCTGTAGAGTCTGTAGATCTGCTGGATGGAGATCAAAATGGAATGTTCTTTGTACATTACCTATGTCTTCATCTTGAGCATTCTTCACACAAAAGATCACTAAAACATGCTATATATTAGACATTAATGACAAAGTAGAGATTCAGTCTTTGGTTTAATATAAACAAGACAAATATCTATTTTCCATGTAATAACTATATAAGAATCTAAGATTTGTATAAGATAATATCCTTTGAGAGATGATTTGAAGGAAATAACATGTTAATGATGAGCCATATTTGGAGCTCATCATCTCCCCCAAGATTTACCTTTTGGAAGTCCCATTGCAATCATGTATTATCATTCATAGCTCTGGCTTTTGCTTTCTACACTCTGACTCAAATCATATTCATCAAACTCATCTGTTATGTGTCTATCTAAATTACTGGTAAATCCCTGATGTGTTTGAATCATTTGTTTCCATATACTAAATTGTTCTTCTAATTGTGGAGCCTAACTTTGCCATCCTGGAATAGGTATGATCAGCAAAGGAGGTCTATATCTCTTGCCAATCCATTTCTATTCTCCCCCAGAGTTGATTACCTCTATCAAAATTTCCAAAATTGAGGATGCTCTCCTCATACTCCATCTTAAGTTATTTGGGGACATAACTTCTCACCTTTTAAGAGGCACTATAAATTGGTCCCATTTGTTTACACTTGTAGTCATTATTTAATCAAAATTCTATCTTGAAAATAAATCAAAAGAAATAGTGCAATCATATAGAGCTTGTAAATAATGTGTCTTAACCTCTTCATTTAACAAAGTATTTTTCTACGTTTTTTGCTATTTACATTCAGAAGAAGAAAAAAACTAAAAGTTAAGGGTTAGGGGTTTGATTGATACCCAGATTAAGTTACGCACCATATCCAAGCGATGTAGGAGCTCCTCTTTGGCTGTGGAGGAAACACCTGCAGATAAGAATAAGACTTAAACAAAGAGAGTGTTAGAATAAGATAAGGTGGACTGCCAAGCTACGTGCTTGGTCCCAAAAGCGTAAAGCTTTGTGAGGGATGACAGTCCACTATTTAAGACAAAGAGATTTGTATAAAAGAAATGATGAAAGACTAAAAGAGAAAGTAGATAATGTGTACCTATTCTCTGCAATCAATCTATCACAGTCACTAACGTCGGTAGTATTGCCAAGGTTAGTTGGTCAATGATGCCAACATCAGTTATGCTACCACTGTCGGTAGGGGCAATGGGCCTTGGACGTGTTTTAGGATTATGTCTGTGGTTGACAAAGGAGTTTGGGAGTTTAACAGTTTGTGCAGGGTTGCAGGGAGATGTATAAGGTCTGAGGAGAAGTAAAGGTAGAGGGTAGGTGTGAAAAGAGGATAAGAATATGAGGAAGGCTTTTCAACCTCTCCAAGAAGAAGTCAGGTCTGGTTGATAGTACTTATAAATAATAAATAGAAACTAATTACTAATGTATTCTAAATATGGAAATAAGATAGAAGAATACTTAGCTCTGCTTATGGCTGATGTCGAGGTCCTCGTGCAATGTTCCAATCCAATCTAGAGTGACTTGTACAGAGTTTTTGTACCTAAGAGAGTGAAAGTCAAAGTCTGATGCTTGGTCTTAGAGTGTGTGTGTCGATGTGAAAGAGTCATAGGGCTAAAGGGAGAGAGAGAGAGCCTAAATCAATGTTAGAACTCAATTTATGTAATCGACATTGGTGATTCCATTGGCGTCGGTCGACAGTTGATCGATGTCAGTGGCTAGAAAATGGGTAAAAGGGCTATTTTTAGCCCTTTGCCCATTCCTCCCTCTGCCAAGTGCATTTGCCATTGGAGAATGGTCAAAAGATGGGTTTATTAGGCATGGGAGTTAGTTAGGAGGTTACGATGGAGTGAGAATAGGTCATGGGTGACTCATTGGGTGAGAAATGGTCTAAGGGTGAGGTGTCCAAGGTGAGGTGTCTAGGGTGATGTCATTAATTTAAAATAAGTAGTTTATTTTAAATTAATAAGGTGTGTAAGGGACTAAGGGGAGTTGACACAATTTTGGTGTCTACATTTGCCCCTTTTTGTCTTGTGGTTTGTCTTGATGAACTGTAAGACAAAAATAGATGTTAGTTGGTTGCCCCAAGTATGGGATAAGGTGTAAGTTGTCCCAAGTATGGGATAAGGTATTCCCCCTCAAAGTGGGAATCGAGAGAGGGAAATATGAACTCAATTACTGATTTGATAGGTAATGGATGGGTATGGTGAAGTTGGAGTGTGAACGTTGCAATAGTTGAGATTGCACGTATAACACTTCATGTGATAGGTAGGTTAAATTATCATAGGCAAGGTTGAGGAGCACTAAAATTGAAATAACCAGTCCCCAGCTTATTAGTCATCACTGATTGGGTTAGATCGATCAAAGTGGTATCTCCAATGGTCGTCATGTTCTAAGTATCTGGGCTAGGAAGTGCTCTTAGAAAACACAAAAATGTCACAAATATTGGGGATCAACTGGGTCATGATCCGTCAATAGGTGTGAGGGTCATAATATGGGCTGTGTACAAATTGCTAACTATTCATGAGGTAGCATACATGCAATCAAAACAACCAAGGTAGAGTTGTCTCAAAAGTGGTCATGATCTAAGGAGATAGTCACGATCTCCAAGGTCGTTGGTCGAGTCAGGTTGAGATATAAGTGATCTCAAGTGTTGTTTGTTATGGTTAGAGAGATGTATGTGATCTCCAATGTGCCCCATGAGAAGTCTAAGGTGACTTCCACAGTGTCAGGGCTAGTTGTTTGGTCATGATTTTGGACTAGTCTAGATAGTTGGTCCATCAGGTAAATGAACGAATGAATGGCCGAGCTAACCTTAGAAGACTCGATGTCAACTAATTGCTGCCTACATAGCCCCTATTTTAAGGGCCTCAAGCCAATGTAGTTCTCCCCAAAAGGGAAGAAGATGGTAGGTTATGGATTGGGTTTGACTAGGTTAGGTCATGGTTAAAGGTTATATGGTTGGTTCATCAGGTAGATTAATGAATGAATAGCTGAGCTAACCTCAAAAGACTCCATGTCAACTGAGTGATGCCTACATAGCCCATATTTTAAGGGCCTCAAAACAATGTAGTTCTCCCCAAAAGGGAAGAAGAATGTAGGTTATGGATAGGTTGTATTGGTCATGTTAGTGTTGTTAGCATTTCCCATATGTGTGATGGTACATGCTTGAAATGATGAATGTATGATGATGTTAAATCCTTTTCCATATTGTGTGATGGTGTATGCTATAACATTGGTGATGTGGTTTTTCATCCCTAGAAATTTTCCAAATTAGTGATGGTGTATGCTAAAAATGAAATGAATGATAATGTTATAGTCTTTTCTATATTATGTGATGGTGTATTCTGTAACATTGGTTATATGGTTTTTCATCCCTAGCAATTTTCCATATTAGTGGTGGTGTATGCCAAAAATGAAATGAGTTTATTTATGCTTTATCATGTTTCCATATTGTTGATGGTATGTGCTTGACATAAATTGTGTTTGGTTGTTAGTTTCCATGTGTATTATTTTCCATAGAAACTAATGTGAATGGGCTATGATAATTTATATATCACAAATTGATATCTGCATTAAATAAATCATGATGTCATGTTAGTGGTTGAGGAAATATGTTTTGGTTGTATGTGACTAAGATGTATAAGAAGTGAAAGGCGCATTGCTCTTTCATTGACAAAGACCATAATGATAGCGTAGATAGGGGTTTGTGCAAACAAAAGCCCCGTTCATGCATTACGTCGTTGACCATTGATTTGTGTTAGAGAAGTATTTGAATCACTTGACGTTAAGTGAGCTCAAAATCCCTTGAGTATGTTGGGGTAATAGATGTGATTATGCTATATGTGAGGGTAGTGTAACCCTTTTGAGTAAGGATAAGTTTGCCCCTTTTATAGGTGACCTTGAGAACGACTATAGGCAAATCCATGACTTAATAGTTTGTCAGTCATTTTTTTTATTTTTTTGGTAGACTGATCAATGTGGGAAGTCTACTTGGGGATGTTTTTTTTTTTTTTTTTGATTTGTGGTCATGTGAAGCTGATTGATGTGAGAAGCTTCTGAAAGGGTGCTATTTGTAGCAAAATTTGGGCATAGCCATTCTTCAAGGGAATGGTCTATAGTTTAATTTGTATGTTTTGATATCTATCCATCAAGGGAGCAGTCTATTAGTTATAGCAATGATGCATCTGTCCTTCGAGGGAGCAGTTTACATTTATAGTTTATGACCTTTTGTTAGGCATCCCAATTTTATGTTTTTTTGTGACTGAACTTTTAGTCATGGACTAGACTATAGAGGTTTAAGGGTTTCCCTTTTATTAGGACAAAGCATTTAAAAAAAGGCTAAATAAATTGTTGTAGGAAAAAAGGGTTGAAAGGAATAGGGATGAGGATGACGGGGGTTGCTCAAGGGATGAGCTCAAGTTAAACATCAAGTGAATGATTACTTGATTAACAGTAGAATGGTCACAGATGCAAGGCATTAAGGGGCTCAGATTCTGGCTGACCTTTAAGAGAAGATAGATGATAAGTCCTTGATCCATACTTGTGCATTATGATATAAGGTCTGAGCCAATTAGGAGCAAACTTGCCTGATTTGCTTCTTTCCATATTGGTCACGTGTTGGTTTTCTTTAAGGACAAGATCTCCGATTTTAAAATCTCGCTCTTTTAGATTTTTGTTATTGGAATGGTTAATGCAATGTTGGTAGATATGAAGATGATTAAGAGGTTGGTTGATGTTTGGTTGATGCTTGGTTGAAGTTGCGATAGTTAGTACAAAGTCAAATTGCCCCAGTTGCTTTTGTGATAGGGACAATGTTTGACACCCATTGCAGATAATCAATGAGTTGGATAAATGAGACAAAGAGAAGATGATGAAGCTCCTCTTTGACAAGGAGTGCGATGCTAGGATGCATCTTGTGAAGATTTTGCTTGATAGGCTTAGTTTGAGAGGGTGGGATCCTGATCTTCCAAGTTGGAGGTAAGAATCCCAGAATCACTGAAGGTGATGGAGATGATGGTAGGTAATGATTTGACTAAAGCAGCCAGTGGTTAGGGGTCTTTGGGTTGGACCTTCACTGCCTATAAAGCTTTAATCAAGGCTTGGTAATGTTGTGGAGAGCTTTGTATTAGGTCATACAAAGACATCTTCACAGGGGTTTGGTGGAGTTGTTTCACCATGGGGTCATGAAATGGCTTCAAAGATGTTGGATGGGATGTGCCCAAGATTGAAATATTGGGTTTTGGTAGTTGAAAAGTCTTGAAAAATGGATATGTCCAAGGAATAGAAATCTTCTCTTTTCCTTTATCCTTCATGGTTTGTGACCTAGTGGCCACATTGATAGTGTTGATTTTGAATAAAGGGGATCTCGATGACAATGAGGAGGTTTGGGAGGCATGGGATGGTGTCAATGGTTTGTTGAAAGGGTGGTCAAGAGGATCCTTAATGAAAAGGGTGTCTTTTTTCAAGTGTTGATGAATGACAACCTTAAGAGCACAGTAATGCTCAGTGTCATGCCCAGGTGTGCGATGATACGCATAGATTTGAGTGTCATCAACCAAGATGGTTTTGGTCTGAGAGGTTGGTATGGCTTCAGGGGTGGGTGACTGATGCTAGAAGATTGCAATAATTGGTGTAACAACAAAGCATAGGAACCCGCTAATGGGTCTACACACTTTGTCACAGTAGGGGTTGACAACTTCTTTTTAGGAGTTATAGGAGGAGTTTTTCGTACCATCTTTTTGTTTGGCAGTGTGGCCACTCGCGTAGATGGCACTTTCATGGTGAGAGGTGTCAAATTTTTTAGAGGAAGTATATGTTTGATGGGTAGAGGGAGTAATGGAGGCATTTTGCCTTTGTTAGGTGTTGGAGTTAGGAGCACTCCTATTAAAGTAAAAGGGTGTGGGCCCAAAATAGAGGGCAATAGTGATGGTGGGGGAGGAGTTCTCCGAAATGATTTAGTAGCCTTCTTTAATATGGTGTGAGGACCACTACTATGGGAGGTGAGGTTCAAATCTACCTTCACTTATGGGTGAGTGAGGTTTGGTACAGGGTGAACATTGAGAGATTTGACCTATTTTAGTATGGTGGATGCCTGTGAGGATTTAGGTTCAGATGTGGATGGTTGAGCTTCTAAAGATTTAGAAGTAGAAGCTTGATCCTCATCAGAGACTTTGAGGTGATTTGTCATGAAGGGGTTGGTAGTTGAAGTGGGATGTATAAAATAAGGAGCCTTAAGTTGCTCCCATAACGCCTCATGTTTTAGGTTCTTAGAATGGAGAAATCCTAAGTTTTCTGCCAATTGAGAGAAGGGTTTAGGAAACATCAAATGAGGTCTTGTAGTCAATCTTTTAGAGGATTTAGGTGATTGTGAGAGTGGAAAAGTATTGGATGCAGTGATCTCAGGCCAAAGGTGAGAGAAAACCATCACTGGATCTTCCTTGACTGAAGTGGGTGAGGCCGTAAGTTCTTTTCTTGGCAGAGAAGGGATTGGAGAATGTGGCTCTTCAAGAGGATAGAGCACATGGATGATCATGGCTTCCACTTGTGGTCAAGGAGCAGGAAAAGTATGATCCTTCATTGGTAATAAGAAGGATGAGGGTGAGGCTAGTGGTGTTGGTATTGTTAAGGTGTCTTCCAATATGGGAGAGGTCAAAGTAGACTCTCCTTCATGTGAAAGGGAGGTGGATGGAGGACTATCCCCCATTGGTGGAGGACAAATAAGAGAGGAAGGATCCAATAAAGGGTAAAGTTAAGGGATTATGGCCCCTTCTACATGAGGGTGTGGGGTATGAATGGTAACTTCTTCCAATGGTAGAAGAAGAGGGAAGGTGGGGGCAAGAGGAATAGGTAATACGGGTTCCTCACGAGGTAGAAGAATGGGTAGATGAGGTGTTTGATGTTGTGGAGGTGATATGGGTAAAATAGGCTCTTCTACCCATGGTGTAGAAATGGGTTGACCAACCCCTTCAGATTATGGGAGAGGTTGGTTAGGAATAAAAGGAGAAACCATGTCGACCGTGCGTATATTACATTCTTGAGGGTCATCGACCATGGTCTGAACATTTTTTTGACTTGGGGGACGGTTAGGAAATGGTTGCCTAAAGACATCCATGTTTTAGTTGGGTAGTGCATTAGGGTTATCCAAAACAAGGTCCCTTTTGTCTAACCTATCTTGAATAATAATTTTAAAGGTTTTACAATTATCTGTGTCATGACCCTTGACACGGTGATAGTTACAAAAATCATTTTCCCTATACCATGTAGGGATGGCTTTTGAGGGGTCAAATTGAGGTGGTTAGATTTGAGGGAGATTGAGGACCCCCTGCTTTACTAGTTTATCCAATATGAAAGTGTATGATTCTCTTATTGGAGTGTATTGATGCTGTATATACCGTTGTTGGAATTGTCTTGTGATGCTTTGTGATGTGGAAGGTCCAGATTGGTTAGTTGTGGTAGAAGATGATGATCTAAGAACTACAACATTTGTTGATCCCTTGGGCTTTTAATGGGAAGAAAAAGATTTGGAAGAAGGGTCATTGGATTTTGCGTTGGTATTTTTACTACATAATTTGACCTTATCTTCTTCAACTGCATGGAGTTCAAGCTTTCGGGCCATGGTGAAAGCTTCATCAAATGTGAGGAATGTTTGGACCTACAAAGTAGATGAGATGTGCTTAGAACATGCTCTTGAAAAGAGCTCAATGAGCTCAGGTTGAGGTAATGAAAAGGAGAGTTGGTTGATTAAACCTCTCCAACGCGCAACGAAATCAGCTATTGATTCATCGTCGAATTGTCTAATAGAATATAGGTCTGTGATAGAGACCTTTTTAGTGATGTTGATTGAAAAGTGGTTGAGGAATAATTGAGCTAGTTGAGTGAAAGTGAAGAGAGAGTGACTGGTAATAGAGCTATACCAATCAAGGGCAGCACTAGAAAGTGACATGGGAAATGTGTGAAGTAATAATGCATCATCGTGTGTTATAAGTTAGCAAGCATGTCTAAACGCTCGTAGATGTTGTTGTGGGTCCTCTTTACTTTGAAAATGAGTAAATTTTGAGAGTTCCCACTGACTAGGATATGGTCGAATAAGGATCAAAGGGTGGATAGGTTCATTACAAATTTGTTCATATGAAAGAACGTTCCTTGAACCAGAAATGGATGTCTCAAGGTTAGACATCTTATCCATCAACATCTTGATTAGATCGATTGGTGGATTGGTAGGAGGGGCACACCCTAGGTTTTAGGGTACCTGGAAGGCATTGGGAGGGGTGTATGATGTACTTGGTTTCATTTGTATAGGTGCCACATATTGGTAGTTCATCATAGGGACTGATGTTGAGGTCAAGGGGGCTTGTGCCATGAAGTTAGAGGGCACAACTTGACTAGATGCCACCAAAGGTGGTTGAGTGGTGGTGACACTAGTAAAAGGATAGGTAGTCACTCTTGTATTTATGGGTTCAAGAGTGGGTGGGATAGAGACAATCAAGTTCTGGAATGGTGTAGAACTTGGTTGAATTGTTTGTGGTTGAGGGGGTACAGAAACCTCGATGAAGGTAGGTCCAGAAATAGAAGGGGAGGCCAAATCTTGAACATTGGCCATATTTGGGTTACTAGTCGAGGCAATGGCTTGAGTGGTCATAGGTTGGGTAGTAGATGCTGTTGATATCATTGCCGCTTCAACCAAGGAAGTTGGCATCCCATAAATAAGATTACCTAAAGGATCTCGCATTTGGCTTCTTGTGAGATAGTGTTAGAGAGCCTTGACGTTGTGGTCAAGGAATCTCTCAAAATTTTGATCCCCTTTGGGAACAATTGGGGGTTGATTAGAGGTTGGTTGGATAGGAGTATGCTCAGTGTCTGAAGTATGCTCCATTAGGGGGCTTGGTATGAAGGGCAAAGGTGGGAGTGGTTGTTGCCTTGCATGGTCAACAAGAGTTTTGGCTTGACTGTGTGTCAAAACCATTCAAGACAAAATACATTCAGGTTCTAAAAATTGTGTGTTTTAGTTTTGAAAAACCAGAATGTGTGTTTAACAGCAAAAAAGTTAGGTTTTAAGCTTGCTATTTGGAAAGAAAATTTATTGACAGTGACTTATGTCGGTGAAAAATTGATGTTGGTGAAGATATGTTGCTGACGTCAGTGGAAAAATAAATGTTGGTGAATATGGGTTGCCGATGCCGGTGGAAAAACTGATGTCAGGTTCTGTGTGTTTCCAAAAACACAAAAAATTGATATTTTTTGAAAGAAAGAAATTTTGAGTTGTTTTTGGACCTCAAAATATGACCTTACCAGCTAAAAAAAATTAGATAAAAAGAGCAAAATAGATGATGGCAAGCAACCTCTAAACATTAAATTCCTAAGAATAAATTTTAGAGTCATGGTGACTTATGCCTTAGAAGAATATGTTTGGGAATTGGGCTTTTAGAACGGGTCCTAAAGAGGAAGTCTATGGCTAGTTTCGGGTTATGTTTTGGTGCTCAAAAATCTGTGTTAGGTTTAGTACGTGGCCTGGTGCTGGGGCTTGCTTCCTTCACTTCATGAACCCAAAGCCGAGCTAGGTCGCTTATCCAATATATACTTTGCCTATAGTTTATACTCTGCCAGAGGACAGAGTGGGTCTTCCCCTTGGTAGTGAAGTCCAAGTAGGATTGCCAGGAAGGGTAAGGTATCTGCTAGGTGATGAAATCCTAGATGGGACTTGTCTCAAGTATGTTTAAATGTTTAATTTGATGTGCTTTTGATCTGGTTGTGTAACATTTGTGCACTTTGATTTATTCATAATGCATTTTTAATTACTAAGTGAGAGGGATAAATATGCATTCAAGCAAGAATGAAATGCAATAATTTTTTAACCCAAATTGAAATGTTTTGTTCAGATGCAAACAATTGAGAAGAGGTTAAGAGTATGAATTTTCACTACTCTAAGATGCAAGCAAGAAGTGACAAGAAGAAAAAGAAAGATGTTCTTTTTAACTTGTGCTAATGGTTTCTTTTCAAAATAAAGAGATAGAAGAAGGATGCAAGAAGAGAATATTTTTCCTAATGCATCTATATGCATGTTTGATTTTTAGAAGAATGAACCTAAGGAAAACTCTAGGGTCCCACTGGGCGTGCTAGAATGTTTCTCTACATTTTTTGCTATTTACATTCAGAAGAAGAAAGAAACTAAAAGTTAAGGGTCAGGGGTTTGATTGATACCCGGATGAAGTTGCACACCGTATCCAAGTGATGTAGGAGCTTCTCTTTGGCTATGGAGGAAACACCTGTAGATAAGAATAAGACTTAAACAAAGAGAGTGTTAGAATAAGATAAGGTGGATGGCCAAGCTATGCGCTTGGTCCCAGAAGTGTAAAGCTCCCTGAGGGATGACAATCTACTATTTAAGACAAAGAGATTTGTATAAAAGAAATGATGAAAGACTAAGAAAGAGAAAGTAGATAATGCGTACCTATTCTCTATAATCAATCTGTCACAGTCACCAACGTCGGTAGTATTACCGAGGTCAGTTGGTCAATGATGCCGACGTCAGTTATACTGCCGATGTCGATAGGGGCAATGGGCCTTAGATGGGTTTTATGATTATGTCTGTGGTTGACAAAGGAGTTTGGGAGTTTAACGGTTTGTACAGGGTTGTAGGGAGATGTATAAGGTCCGAGGAGAAGCAAAGGTAGAGGGTATGTGTGAAAAGAGGATAAGAATATGAGGAAGGCTTTTTAGCCTCTCCAAGAAGAAGTTGGGTCTGGTTGATAGTACTTAGAAATAATAAATAGAAACTCATTACTAATGTATTCTAAATACGGAAATAAGATAGAAGAATACTTAGCTCTACTTGTGGCTGATGTCGAGGTCCTCGTGTAATGTTCCAATCTAATCTGGAGTGACTTGTGCAGAGTTTCTATACCTAGGAGAGTGATAGTCAAATTTTGATGCTTGGTCTCAGAGTGTGCACGTCAATGTGAAAGAGTCCCGGGGCTAAAGGGAGCGAGAGAGAGCCTAACTCAACATTAGAACTTAGTTTATGTAATTGACGTCAGTGATTCCATTGGTGTTGGTCGATAGTTGACCAATGTTGGTGGCTAGAGCATGGGTAAAAGGGCTATTTTTAGCCCTTTTCTCATTCCTCCCTCCACCAAGTGCATTTGCCATTGGATAATGGTCAAAAGATGGGTTTATTAAGCATGAGAGTTAGTTAGGAGGTTAGGATGGAGTGAGAATAGGTCATGGGTGACTCATAGGGTGAGAAATGGTCTAAGGGCGAGGTGTCCAAGGTGAGGTGTCTAGGGTGATGCCATTAATTTAAAATAAGTAGTTTATTTTAAATTAATAAGGTGTGTAAGGGACTAAGGGGAGTCGACACAATTTTGGTGTCTACACAAAGCACAGTGAAAATTTTGTTTAATCAATTTGGGAATAGGAAAGGCTGGTCTGACACATAATCCTAGAGTCTTAGCATGATTTGTATAGTCCTCATATCTGCATTTCCATGCTATCTAATTTTTGAATGTAGAATGTAATGCTCTCAGTTGAACTTCTCCTACATGAAGGTTTATAAAAAAATTATTGTGCTCATGATCTCCTAGAATCAATTCATGCAAATAGAATTCACAAAGCAAATCCTGTTGATCAGGTTCAGCACTATAAAAAATTTCCAAAAATGTTGTTGGTTGCAAAATTTTATAAGGAAGATGACAGGAGATCTGCAAAATTTGCCATTTGTAAAATTGTTCAAACAAAAAAAAACTATATGCAGGAGAAGGATTCCTACATGCCAAAAGAGTTTCTCCTAATTTGCATGCATCTTGCAACTTTTCTTCTAACTCTTGGACTTTAACCTCTAATTCTTTCTTTTCATTTTCCAAGAGTTTGTTCAAAGAAGTTACATCTTTGTTTTTCTGTTGAAGTATAGAATATTTTTCTTGAATTTGATGTAGTATTTACAATGGAGGAATACTTGGATCACTTGTTTGACAACCATGGTCAACAAATGTTTTGGGGGGAGAAAGTGCAATAGCAGGTTCTTCAAAAGAATTCACTAAATTCTACAACCTCCTATTTTCCTTCTTCAAACTTTCTACATACAACCAAAGATTAATCTATTCATCTTCATGTTCTTTTATTTTTTTGTCTAACCTGTGAATTTTTGCAGCATGATCAACAGATACTGTATCTAATTTCTACATCAAAGATGAGTTAAGATGGTCCTTGTCTTGCAATTGACTGATTAAGTCAATAATGTTAGCTATTTGTTGTTGTTTAAGAGCTTGAGCTTGAGAAAGCTATAAAGCTAGCTACATAATAGGATCATTAAGATTTGATGATTCACCTTTCTCATTGGTACTTATAGTTTTTCCTTTATCCTTTGCAGTTTCAACTGAAATAGGTGGTTATTCCGTCATACACAATTCCTCTGCCATGTGTGGCTCTTCCTCTGGATTTGTCTCCTCCAATATGATTGGAGAGTCTCTTTCAAAAGGAGTTTCTTTAATATCTATAGGTGTAATAATATTTTGATGTATGGGGGAATGAGACACTATTTTAAGACTATCTAAAATATTTTCAATTTCTTGTTCATCTTCTTATGTTAAAATGAGCCTGTTCCTTATTTTGGTTACTCTTTGAGCTACACTTGGTTGATTTTCCTTCTCAACCATCAAGCACTTGGTCATCTCAATGTCTATAGCAACCTTCCATCTCAATTTTATTCTTCCTGACAAAGGAACTAGTTTTACTATAGACTCATGAGGTTCTTGTGGAGACATTGAAATTTCAGTGTTTTGAGACCTGATAATTCTTCTTGAAGAAGAGGAAGGGATTTCTGTGAAGGCTACAGTTTGAGATTTTTTTCTTGGTGCCATTCTCTCAGCTGATGTGGTAGGTGGAGATGAGTGTTCCTATGGTACATTTAGAGTTTCGTATGCTATACTATTTTGAAATTCCTCTCAGAACTCTTGACCTTGCTGAAGGAAATGATGTTGGATAATAAGCTGAATAAGGCCATTGCCTAGGAGTAGCAGTAGGGGTTGTAGACATAACCTGTAGAGCACCATAAAAGAAAGATGGGAGGTTAATTTTATACCGAGGCATTTTTCTCCCATGCTTAAGATGTATTAACATTTTCATAGCGTCTCCCCCTAAAAGACTATGTTACCCTTCACAAATAGTATATTTAAGTACCCACTTGGCTATAGATTTCCAAGGTTCAGGAAGTGAATCTCTTTTAATCCCTTTTGATTTTCCCTTAGAATCTACTAAACATGAAGTTCTAGTTTGCCTATTACCATTAAACTAACCAATTAAATCACTAAATGAAACTCTGCTTGTGGCTCTCATTCCTTCTTCTGAAACTTCTATAGTTTGGCTTATGATTTGAGTTGTAACAGGAGTAAAAATGCCTTTCACAATTGAAAATTTAGGGGTGAGATTGGTAATAAATTCACTTACCATTATTTTGTTGAATCCTTGGAGCTTTTCAATGAAAGGTAGCCAACCATTGGCTCTGAACACTACTACAGAAGCTTTGTATTTATGAAACTTTGTTGGATCCTTCAGCTTTGATCTTGTATTCTATCCCATTTCTATGTGGAATCATAGTCAGCTTAGTTCCTTTAGCTCCAATTAAGGTGTAGACCAGTCATTTGTTGAAGTTGTTAGGCAAAAAGGCTCTAAGGATCAGCTTTTATTGAAGTCTATAGAAAGGAAACAGTTCATTTGAAATGCTAGAGCTGCATGAGTCTGTAGTGTTGTATGATGATGTGATATAGCTAGGTGCCACAAATTTCTATGGAGTGTGCCAACCATTTGATCTCATCAATACAAGTCATGTAAAATGATGACATGTCATATTGATGGTGACAATGATTCATTTATTCATTTAAAACCCCCTTTTTTATGATGTCCCTTCATTATGGTACTTGATGACTCAATTGATGATATTAAAGCCGCATAATTATCTATACACCTTTGGCAGCTTCATTGCATGCATTTTCATTATGACATGTGTCATTCCATTTTAGAAGATTCAAATCTAGGTCATCTCAGAATAATAGGGTCTTAATCAAATCAAAGATAACTAGTTAACTAAACATGGATAAATGAAATATATGTCTTACTTACTTTAACCTTAGATGTTATCCTTACTTGCCACGTGTCCTACACAAATTCACAAATAGGTTCGCATGGATTAGTTTTTTTAGCATGGAGATGACCAATCATAGTCTCACAATGAAAATTTTATTTTATATATATATATATATATATATAATAATAATAATAATAATAATAATAATAATAATAATAATAATAATAATAATAATAATAATAATAATAATAATAATAATAATAATAATAATAATAATTATTATTATTATTATTATTATTTATTTTGGTTTTTTCCCTTTGGCTAGCCATTGTTGGTTTTTTAGCCAAAGCCCTTTTTTGTAATGCATAGCCAGCCAGTAAGCTGGTTTTTTGGACATGCATTGTCAATAGCATCCCTAGACGGATTTTTGCTATTGATTTGATTTTTTTTTAACTTTTTATTTATTTATTTTTATTTTTATTTATTTTATTTTTTATTTTTATTTTTTTTGCTAGAATATCAAGGAGCATGTTCACTGGAAGAAGTAGAGCTTTCCAGAATAACTACTTGATCTGTTACTTTTTGAATAAATTCATCCTTGTTGAGAGTTTTTTGATAGAGCTTCAATCTATGTCCATTGACTAACAGAGCTCTTCTACTTTCATCAATAGGTATCAGCTTAACATAACCATTTTCATAGACTTATTCAATCTCATAAGGTCCCAACCATCTTTTTTTTAGTTTTCCTTTGAATTGTTGAAATTTAGAATCAAACAACAGTGCCCAATTTCCTTTTTGAAATTTCCATTGCTTGATCTGTGCATCATGCCAAACTTTTCATTGATGTTGTACCAGTTCAATTCTTTGTAGTGCTTCCATCTTCAGTTCATCAAGTTGATTAAGCTGTAGGAGTCTTGCTTTCTATATTTCTTCTAACTAAATTCCTACTTCTATAGATGTTTTCAAAGTTTGTAATTCAAATTCAACAGAGAATAAAGGTTTGTTACCATAAACCAATTCATAAGGTGAAAATCTAGTTATTGTTTTCCAAGTAGTATTATAGGCCCAAACAGCTTTTGGTACCTTATCTACCCAATTATTTCTGCTGGAATTAAGAACCTTGGTTAAAATGGTTTCCAATTCCCTGTTGGTGACTTCAACTTGTCTATTTGCTTGTGGATGGTATGGAGATGTTTTTCTATGCCGAGTTTGATACACTTACATAGAATGCTTTATCATGTTTGACATGAACAACGGTCCTTGATCTGAGACTATCTCTCTTAGAGCACCAAATCATTACATGATTTTGAAATATAAGAAATCAACTACCATCTCCTCTCTTGCATGAGTTAATGCTTCCACTTCTGCCCACTTGGTCACGTAGTCTGTATAAACTAGAAGATATTCTTTTCCTCTAGAAGTAGGATCCACTAGACTAATAAGATCAATTCCCCATTTCTCAAATGGTTTTAAAACCAATTGGGGATGAGGGTGCAAGGGCATATCAATTGAAAGAGTGGGCTATCCAATTCACTGACAAGCATCACAGTGTCTGACATACCTTTTTACTTGCTGATGAAGATGAGGCCAATAATATCCTGCTCCCAGGATTTTATGTACAGTTCTTTGAGCTGAGTAATGGCCTTCTCTTGGTTCATCATGACAAGCTCTGATGATATCATAAGCTTTACCATTTGTCACACACCTGTGAAACACATGATTAGGTCCAAGTTTAAATAACATTCCATTAATCCAGTTAAAATAATAACTTTCTTTGATTAATCATTTTTTCTCTTTTTGTGAAAAGTGCAGAGGAAACTTCCCTGTAGCGAGGTAATTGGCTATATTAGAAAACCATGGAGATTGTACTAAAATAAAAAATAATTGTTCATGTGGAAAGTCATCTTCCACTAGTTCTTCTTCACCTATAGTGTTCATTCTTGACAAGAAATCATCAACCACATTAGACTTCTCTAGTTTGTCTATAATAGTAACATCAAATTCTTGTAAGAGCAATAGCCATCTAATAATCCTACCTCCCACAATTGGTTTGTTGGTAAGATATCTAATAACTGAATGGTCTGTATAGACAAATACCTTGTAGCCTATTATGTAGTGTCTAAATTTGTTCATTGCATAAATTATAGCCAAGAATTCTTTCTCAGTTGTGGTGTAATTTCTTTTAGCAGATGTCATGTTTTTGCTAATATAATACATAACATACACGTTACCCTCTTCATCTTTTTCTCCAAGAACTGCTCCTAGTGTTGTATTGGAAGCATCTATGTATATATGGAATGACTTAGTCTAATTTGGTCCTCTTAATACTGGATCAGTAACAAGTTTAGCTTTGATGGTTTCAAAGGCCTGTTGGCAACTATCACTCCATTCGAATGTACTGTCTTTTGTAAGCAAGGCAAACATAGGGGAAGCTATTTGGATAAACTTATCTATGAAGCATCTGTAGTAACCAGCATGTTCTAAAAAACTCTTAACTTCAGTTTGTGTTTGTGGAATGGGCAAGTTGGAAATTATTTTGACTTTCTTTGGATCTACCTGAATGCCTTTTGTAGAAATATGGTGTCCCAAGACTATTCCTTCATCCATCATCAACAAACATTTCTCATTGCTCAAAGATAATTGATGTTCCTCACATCTAATCAATAATTTTTCCAAGTTGGTAAGATCTTCTTTATAGGTTTCACCATAAACAGTGAAATCATCCATATATACCTCAACACAATCATTTGTAAGGTCAGAGAAAATTGCCAGAACTACTCTTTGGAAGGTTGCCGAAGCATTACAGTGTCCAAATGGAAGTACCTGATAAGCAAAAGTTCCACAAGGGAAAGTAAATGTGGTTTTATCTTGATCTTCAACTACTACAGTTTTCTACTTATATCCACTGAACCCATCCAAGAAAGAAAAATATTTCTTTCCTGCCAAGTTATCAAGAACTTGATCAATAAAAGGTAAAGGAAAGTAATCCCTTAATGTTTCTTGGTTTAATTCTCTATAATCCACACATACTCTTAAATTTCCATTTTTCTTGTGCATAATTACCATAGGTGACACCCACTGGCTATCTGAGATGGGGTAAATAAACCCAAATTCCAACAACTTTTGGATTTCTATTTTGACTATTTCCTTTAGTGCTGGGTTTATTCTTCTTTGTGGTTGTCTGACTGGTTTGACATATTCTATGTAGATTTGATGAGTGCATATGCTGGGGTGAATTCCTTTCATGTCAGTATAATCCCAAGCAAAAGCCTTGGTATGTCTTTCCAATACTTCAAAAAGTTGATCTTCCTCTTCGTTTGTCAACCAACTATTGATGTTCAAAATTTTTCCAGGTAATACCATGAGTGGTTTTATACTTGGATAGTTGGATTCTATTTGCTTAAAATCACTAATTAATGAGTTTAGAAGACATGGATGAGGAAGTAAATTATGAAAAATAGTTACATTATCAATAAAATCTTTTCTTGGAGGAATCAGTCTTGCTAAAGAACAATGAAATGCATTTAAGAAATGAGTTTTCTGTTGTTCTACCAATTTCCACACACTTTCCTGAATTAGTCTATGATCATATGATGAAGTACTAGCAGAAGTAGAAATGGAGGTTTCAATATTTTCCATTAGACCCAAGAATCCTAAACTAAGGCAGTCGATAGCTTTCAAACTGACAGAGTCTGTAGTTTCTAGACTGGCAGAATCCACAATTTCTAGACTAGCAAAATCTGCAGTTTTTAAACTGGCAGAGTCTGTAGTTTTTGGACTGATAGAGTCCATAGATTTTGGGTATTTATCTCCATTCAATTCTTCTAAGTGTTTTTTGACTGTGATCATGGCTAAGGAGGAAATTTTGTTTAATGTGTTATCTGATTCATCCACCCAAAGTTCTTGTATGCAATTTGTTGATGGTTTTACAGGAAGATATAAAGAGATGCATTTAGATTTTAACCCATTGGAAATGGTTATGTCTCTTGACCTGTAATCAATCAATGCTACTATAATAGCCAACCATGGTCTACCTAGGATTATAGGATATCCTATATTCTTTGTTTTGGGTTGCAAGACCATGAAATCTATTGGATATTCCCAAGATTCTATTAATACTTCAACATTTTCTATAGTTCCCTCTGGTTTTGTTACCGACTAGTCTGCCATTTGAAGAATGGTTGTTGTAGGTTGCATTTTCATAAGGGATAATGCATGGAGAGTATCAATTGTCATGACATTGATTGCTACTCCCAAATCTACCAAAATGTTAGGAATTTCTTTTCCTCTGATTGTGACTGTGATCGCTGGGCTTCCCAGATTTGAATATTTTAGAACTAATAGTTTTCTTGCTAATAAATCAGCCACTTTTCCATCAACGTGAATGGCTCCATGATATTTTACCTTTCTCCTAGGTGTCTTAATATAGAGGTTTTCGATGATCTTATTTAATTCAGGTATATTCCTAATAGCTTGTAGAAGGGGTACCTCAATATTAATCTTTTGCAACTCATGGACCAAGTTCAAATTTGGTTTGATATCAGTTTCTCTTAATATTTTAGGAAAATGAACTACTGGTGTAGTAGTGTTTCCTTTGTTTTCTTTAGGGTCCATTTTGATTTCAGCTTCTCTGGTGTTTAATTGAGATGATTCAGTCTGTCCATTTTCATCTGGTATCTCAGAAATGAGTACTAGAGGTTTTTGTATAGTTTTTCCTGATCTCAAATGTATGTCTGAGCACTCAATAACTCCCATATTGATTGTTTCTTCCTATTCATTGACATAAACAGGTGCTGGTTATTTATTTTTTTGGATTTGCTATTAGTTGTGCAGGCATTGAGGGCTGATTAATTTGTCCTTATTATTGAATAACTGGGGGTGGCATGATGGTTTGTTGTTGAAGTGGTCTTCTTGGTTGGATGAATTGTGACTGTGGGTTCCACTACTGATTCCATTGCTGATATGGATGTGGCATCCAATGTTGCTGTGGTATCCATTATTACTGTGACTGTGGCACCATATATGGAGGTGTTGACATCCAATCTTGTCCTGCCCATGGATTTTGAATTGATGGAATTTGGGGTTGATTCCAAATTAGTGAAAGAACTAAAGCATTCCATGGTGTCATCCATGGATTAACTATATTTCTTGCACTAAACCATCCTTGAGCTTAGTTTTGAGGAGCAAAATTTTGTCTCTGAATAATTTACTTCTTCAGTAGACTAGACTTGTGTTTTCATTTGATTCTTTAAAATAGGTAGAAGGGTGTAATATTTGGTATCATGATCTATTGCATCATAGATCTCACATGATGAAATATTGGTTATATCTATAGGGCAATCTCTAAGGGTGTGTTTCTGTCTACACTTAGGATAGTAGATTGCTAAAGGCTCTGTTGCATTTGCCTTAGCCTAAAGGCCATCCAAAGTACTATTTAGTGTAACTAGAATATCTATTTTAAGATTAGCAAATTCTTCCATTAATTTACCCACTTCATTAGATTTCCCCAACTTTCATTTCCTAATTCCAAGTTTTGTTTGAGAGTAATTGGTACAAAGCTCAAAAATTTGATCGAAAGCCAACTTATTTATGTCTCCTCCACCCATCAAATTTAAGTCATCTCTAGTGTCTTCATCCAATCCTTTCAAGAAAACCAATTTCTGAATGTCTTCAGTGAGTGGATACTTTCTTCTTTTATGAGTGAACATGAATCTATCCAAATAATCCTCTAAATATTCATCCTCATTTTTTTTGATCTTGAAGAAATCCTCTTCTCTTTCTCGCACTTGATAGTAATCCTGGTATTTGTTCAAGAATTTTGTTTCCATGTCATCCCACGTTCTAATAGAATTTTGAGGTAAACCCATAAACCATCTCATAGCTACATCTTTAAGCGTAGAAGGAAATATTTTTAATTCTTGGCTATTAGTTGTGTAATCATAGTTTTGATATAGAACCTTAAATTCAAATAGGAATTGTTCAAGATCTTCTATATATCATCCCCAAAAATTTGGCAGATTAGCTAGTGAAATATTTTTCATGGGGGTTTGATCATTAAGATCTGCAACAATAAGAAAGGAGAAAGTTATTCTTAGTTGTGTGATTTGTTGATTTTTTTGGGATGATATTTCAAAATTGGGATGATCTTCCCACTGAATGTTTGTGGTCTCAGTTATAGGTTATTCCAAGTTCTCAAAATTTTCTTCAGCTATGGATCTCTGAAATGCTTCTTCTAAGTCTTTGGCAATCTCTAAATAATGTCTTCCTGTAAGAGATTGATCTTGAGGAGTTTGTCCTATGGGGCTTGGTGTGGCAATGGCCTGGTTCCTATCTTAGTTTTAGAAGATTCTTGCAAATAGGTTTCACTTGTATCCTCTGGTTCACTACTCAGAGATGTTGAAAGAGTGTCCACTTGTGTTTTTAGTGTAAACTTTGGAATAAATCATCCCTTAGAATCTCTAGGATGGTGCATCAATTTATTAATTATTCTTGTTTCATGATTTTTACAAATTTTTATTTTTACTCTAGATCAATAATTATTACCTTACTAACACCTTATGTCCCTGGCAATGGCACCAAAAATGATGAGTGTCATCTAACTTCTCATTTAACCAATATGCAATTGGTGTCTTATCAACCAAGGCCAGTGTCAAAATTTATCTATAGTAAGGTATGGGATGGTAGATCTAGAAGTCTACTTATAGGGGTGCTTGCTGATCCTATTCTAACTTTGACTAAACTAATTAATTCACGCTTTTGATAAAAAATAAAGAAATCAAATCAATTCACTCTTTTGCTGAAAGTAAAACATCACATGCCTATTTTATGTTTGCAGGGAAATTAAATTCACACTCCTAATTACGAAAGGAAATCTACTTCACACTTTTGCTGTAAAAGAAAAGATACTTGCATAGAAAAGAAATGAAATAAGAAAATGCTCTTTTTTTAAACTATGAATTTGTTTTGATATTTTTATAAATAAATGCAAATAGTAACAAAATTAAAACAAAACTTAAATACCATACACAGTTCTTGGTTCTAAGGAGAGTGGGCCCTTGCTCCTCTCAGACTCAAGAACAAAACTTAATCAGTGCTAGAAATTTGAATTATTAATTCATAGAAATGAAATAATTACAATCTGGTTGAAACTTGTATGCTTATCTAACTCTCGATCCTCTATTTTCTCTATATCCCTAATTTTTCCTTCTTTTTATATAGTCAAAAGTCTTACACTTTATACTAATACATTCAACTCAGAATAGGATGCAAAATAATAGGACTCCTAGTTGATCCCTTTATCTAGAGATTGGATTTCCAAGAGATCCAATTATTTTAATGACATAAATATCCTATCCTATAATAGTCCTAAAATTTGATTATATACAAATCTATCAAAAGTAGGTCCTTCAAAATAGTAGGTGGTTATTCTCCTTATGTGATTACAGCTAGAATGGTTCTTTCTTATCCTATCTGGTCTCCAGCTTCCCACTATCCTTACAAAATTATGGATATTGACCCTGCGAAGTCCATAGAAATGACCTTGCGGAGTCCGTAGAAACAAGCCTGTAGAGTCCGTAGATCTGCTGGATGGAGATCAAAATAGAATTTTTTTTGTATATCACCTGTGTCTTCTTCCTGAGCATTATTCACACAAAAGATCACTAAAATATGCTATTTATTAGACATTAATGACAAAGTAAAGATTTAGACTTTGGTTTAATATAAACAAGACAAATATCTATTTTCCATGTAATAGCTATATAAGAATCTAAGATTTGTATAAGATACTATCCTTCGAGAGATGATTTGAAGGAAATAACATGTCAATGATGAGCCATATTTGGAGCTCATCAATTGTACGCATTTGGTATAAATTATATTTGTTATACTTATTATTTATGTGGTAAATAATATAGTAGAGATTCATTCATACATTTGACATACTAAATGTATGTTTAATGATTATTCTAGTATTTAACATGATTTATACTTGTTGGTGAGAATTAATGTATAGGAATCTATTGGTTATATTTATATTAACCAAATCTCGCATTGCTGGTACTAACTAAGCAATGAGACAAACTTCACTAGCTTACTTAGCATCACTAATACTAGATGAAGATAATCCAATCAAGTGTTGTGTATGAATTTGAATGATCTTATAAATCATTAACTATTTGAAAACTTTAGCAAAAGTAATGTTAGATATTTTCATTTCATATTTATGATTTACATGTTTGTGAGATATCATGTTAGAACGTATTTTGTTTATGGTACACATTATGTATTAATAATATCATAGTACACGAGTACTAACTTGTCTCTTTGGATTCTTTCACCATCACTATCTACTCATATTTTAAAGGAGGGTCATTCCTTATTTTGAGGATTGTGTAGGGGATCAATGGTCTATGGTTGGTGTGGAAATTTATTCAAATGATGCTCTCCCTCCCCATAACAATACTTATTAGAGACTACACTTGAGATTATCACAAATACTAGAGTTCATGAGACTCATACTCTATGGAGCTTTATATCTAATATTTCATTTATTAGAGAGACATAATACTAGTTGTAAATGTAATTAATTACTCATTATAAATTGATAATAGTGGCTATATTATTGTATCATTTGTGGCTAGTTTTTATGTAATTACTTACTTTATGCAGTTATGTTTTGTTTCAGTGATGCTAGTGACCAATAACTTTTAAATGTTACATATTTAATTTATGTTTAACATACTTAGTATGTATACTAAAATCACTAATTATATTTTTGTGGTGTAATCTAATGAAAAAATACATGGAATATAATTTTAAAAAAAATATTACATTATTCTAGTAAATCCCAGTGGGGATGTTACATAATGTGATGTTAATATATTTGATGGGAAATGGGAGAATAGTGTTTATGGAAGAAAAAAATGTTGTATGGATGATACCAAAATAATTTTCATTGATACCAAATGAAGATTCCATTTTAGCCATAAAATCATCACTAACATTTTCAAACTTGTCTATTCATGAAGCTATTGTTGGGACCAAGGTGAATGTTGATGTTGATGATGAACCTTCCTTTAAAGTCAAAAGGAATTGTAGATCAAAATTTGAAAATAAATTTGATCTTGATTTTGAGGTGGCCATAATGAATTCCTATTAAATTACATTAATGCCAAGTTTATTTTTAACTAGTCATTAGAAAAAATGGATTTAGGATGAAGAGATTTCTATAAATGTGGAATCTTAAGTATTGGATGGAAGATATATGGTGATTCAATGATGGGTAGATTAAATGATGTTTGGGCCAAGATAAGATCTTTGTAAAAAATGGGTATGTGATCAAAAATAGTTGTTTGGTTGAGAATGGATTGAATATTGTGATCTTGATTTGGAAATGGGGTGGTTAGATTAGGCTCAATAAAAATATCTTAGCATACCCTCAAAGTATGATTTTCAAACATGGATATATTTAGATTCATTCTAATGTACTCTTTGTCAATCAAATCTTGGATAGTAAAATGAGGGATATTAGAACTATAACAAGTGGATGGGAGACTTGGGTGATTTTGGAAAATAGGGTCACTAGTGATAAGGTGATGTTGTTATGGAAAGTTTTGGGATTCCCTAGTAATAAAGTATGTTAAAGAGGTTGCTTGATCTTGGAAGGATGAATTTGTTGGATCTGTGTTAAAAGTGAGAATATTTGGATCTTGTGGTTTTTTAAGGTATGTATATTCATGAAGAAATGTGGATTTGATGTAATTTGGTTCAAGTTTTAGAATGAGTTGGATGTAAAATCAAATGGTTGATTTTGATGATTTTGAAAAGGTTGGTTTTTATAGGAGTAGGAGTTGAAAGATTGATTTGGATGAAACATATTTGTGTTTTATTGAATCATGGTTTGATTTATGAATGTGTTTTGGTTCATATAAATATCTAAAAGTGGTGATGAAGGTGAACCAAAAGTTTGATTTACATTAATGTTAAGGTTGGAACCAAATGGATCTATGAATGCATTTTGATTTACGATTGGTGGCATATGATTTGTACAAAAATTTAGAGAATTTTGACTATAGGGATAACATCAAATAAATAAATGCCATTTTTTGTTGATTATCTTTGAGAATTATATAAATAAATGGTTAGAATAGTCATCTAAGATTGGATTAAGGAAACTTTCAATGGAGAAAGTAAAAACCACAAAAATAAAGCAAAAAAAACTTCTTTGTGGCAAATTTGTAGTTACACATAAAGACAAATAATGAAATTTTAATAAATCAAACACAAGAAAAAGATAGAATATAGAAAGCACATAACAAACAATTTTGTGCTTACAAAATGATTTCACTACCCTGTATGATGATTTCAAAATCCATAGAGATGAATTCATTGGTCAAAATAATTAATTTGTGACCCGTAAAAATGATTTCACTGCCAGAAAACATGATTTCACTACACAAAAATATATTTTTATTGCTAAGAGTGATGATTTTTATATTAAAAACAATTTTTTTGTTGAACCTTCAAACACAATATAGAAAATACATGACAAACTAGACAATTTTGCTACTCATAATATCAATTTCATTGTTAAAAATAATGATTTTGTTATTAGAAAAAATAATTTTGTTGAAAAGTATGCTGATTTTGTTGTTTCTATGTAGTAGAGAATTGGAAAAAATTAAAAATATAGACAAAAGAGAAAGGTGAATAGAAATCTAATGATGTAAAGAAAACAAGGAAAAAGAGTATAAAAATGGGTCAAAAAATGTTTTTTCTATTATATAATACAATTTTGCTATTGATGTTTTTGAATTTATTGTTATACAGTGGACGTATATAGCTGAGAAAAAAACATATAATAATGACTTGTATCTTATACCAACACTCACAAAAACAAGATCAAATGCACATGCAAATACAAATAACAAAAATCAAATGAAAAATGCTTTCTAAATGTAAATATGATGAATGCAGGATGAAGAAGATGAGGGAAAGTCCCACTGAGCATGCCAAAAATATGTGAACTAAATATAGAAATATTAAGAAATTGACTAATAATTAAATATTAATCTAAGCTAAATTCAACTTAATATAGAGGCAAAAAAAAATAAATAGTAAACACAAACTTATACTTCAAATATTCAATTTTCCTCCATTGCGATGTAAACTTGATTTACTCTTCAAAAATGTGATTGCTCTCTCTTCCAATACAAAGGAAAATGGTCAGAGATTTGGTGCAAAAAGTTTTTGGATGCTTTGATTCACTTATATTCACTTGTAAATTGAATATAACTTTGTTAGCATAAGCCAAGATCTTTAAAAATGAGAGTTTTAAGGTTTATTTATAGTTTTTTGGAGGAAGATCCAATAGTGAAGGATTATCTGGATTTATTAAATGATCTAAATAATCAATGTTGGCTAATGAGTCCTCACCCATGAGAATGAATACCATTTCAATGGGTTGAGATAAGTATGGAATTGGTTATTTGAGTTAGTAAGAATGAGTTAAACTTCTTGACAACTCAGAGGATGACTCAAAAGAGGTTGATAAAGTTGTGGGTTTTGTTGGGATGAGTCTACACATGAGGGAGAATAAGGTGGAAGATGTTGGATAATGTGTAAAATCTATATTTTATATTTAACATAAGGATTTAAAGTGTGCACAATTAACTAGTTTGCCTTATTCAATTGTTTGAATTTAGAGGGAGATGTGTTGAATTATTTTAAGAAAAAATATTAAATAGATTTTATGTGTATTTTGACATTAAATGTAATTTAAGTGTATACACATTCATTCATGCACAAAAAAAAAGGTATACATTATGTTGACACCTAATTTTTGTACAAATTACTTTTCTATTATGTCTTGTTCATGACTTATCACACTCGGTCCATATGCATACATTTGGATCTTTTTTGTACACTCTCCCATTTTTGTTGAGCCCAAAATTGCCTTTTATTCACTTAATTTTTTTTAGAACTTGATTTTTTATTCACTTTAGTTTAATGATAATATATTTATTCAATCTAAAATGTCTAAAAACTTACATATCAACTATTTATTTTAACCTATACAATCCCTGAATGTTTAACACCTACACTGATTGTTTATGCACAAGCTAGGATGACCTACAAGTATTCTCTATCTCTAAATATAATAGGACTTGAATAAGGTCAATCAAATACAAATTGCATATACTTGGATGATATGGTAAGGACCATTGAATTATATCAATCTATGAAAGGGTAACCTACAACATAAATGCTAAGAGGAAAGGGTTTGAAAGTCTAAGTGTATGATATAGGGATATAACTCTCACTAGAACTCACAAAAGGTAAATGATTATAACTTTGATTGTAAAGATAAAAGTAAAGTAAATGGTTGTAAATGGGTACACATGAATGTAAAATATGGGTAAGAATGGTTATATAAGGGTATAAACAAATGTAAAATGGGTTAGAATGGTTGTAAAGGGGTAAGGTGAAATGGTCAACCAAATGAGGGTCTATTGCAATGGTGTTTAATGAAATTCTATGTAATCCTATGTCTACACTAGATTATTTGGTATAGGGAATATCCTAAACAAATATATACACACATACATCCATAATATAATAAACAAAGCAATATCTAAGCTACTAAGTAAGTAAAGGAAAGACTATATGGATAGAAATTCTTACCTTGGGATGGCCCTATCGACGCTTCAATCTTCCCCTTGGCTCAAATGGAACTTTAAAAGGAGAATGTTTTAGGTTGAATAAATTAAATGGTTGGATGAAAACATAAATATCCTTAGTTGGGAACTCTCAATGACTCTTCCTATTGAGCTTCAATGACATCAGAGGACAAGATATCTAAGATAAGTTTCTAAACTACTAACTCTCCCAAATACTTCCTTAGGGAAAAAATGTAAGTAAAAATTGAGCATATGAATGTGATATGATATGATATGAATGAAATGTGAATCCTATAAATGGTTACAATAACCAAAATTAATCTTAAAATTATCTATGATATCAACTAGGTTGATACAATTGAAATATGTTGACTGACACAATATAGTATTGGATAGCCCAATATAATACAAATGTTAGATAACACACTCATAATTGTATTAGGTAGCCTGATACAATATAGGAAGGATAAAGACACAAAATACATGGTATCAATCACATCGATACTATATGATATATGGAAACTAGAAAATATGGATAAGAAGTAGACAAAAGGGATATATAGATAGAAAATCAACATAGGTCACACTGATAGTAGTAATGGTGTAATTAGGATAGAATGATAACATCTCTCATAAAACACTATGAGCCATTCTCACCCTTTTATCAGTTCACCCTTTAAGGCATGCACTCTGGGTGATTGATGTGTTGAAAAAATACAACAAGAGAAAGGATCAACAAAAGATAAAGTGAAAAATATTAGTTGTATACATGAGTGGGATTATCAGTCAACCAGTTTGACCATCATACCTATCTTTCTATGATATGTTGAATTTTAGAATTTGGATTGTTATGTGTATGTGTGCAACTATATGTCTTATCTATATGTACCTATGCTTCTCTAATATGGAGGGTAGAAATTTAGAAATTATGTCTTCTTCCTTCTTTAACCCAACTTACCATCAAATCACAACAAAATGAAGTTATGGGTTGAGCAACCACTGTAGGAGTTGTAGCTACATATCTCATATGTTAGAATAAAATATCATAATACTTATATACAATGTAAATGGAATATTTAATAAGGGTTTTAAACCTCATTTTCCTATATGTGGAGATGCATTAGTAAACCTACTTTTAGTATAAAAATGTGATGTAAAAACATGAATCTATCATAAGAGTAGTAAAATATTTGAAAAGGACTGACACTTTCTTTATTTATGGATAAAAATTATGGGTACTTGATTCCTCTCTCTTGTATTTCTCTCTTTTAGTACATGGATAATGGATTGGATTGACTTGGTATTGATAAGATACTTTTAGGACATGATTCATACTTAGGTCAACTCAAGAAATAGTAAGAAGAGACAATTAAGTCACATAGAACACAACCAAAGGTAAAAAAACCCATAAAATGATTAATTACATGATTTATGGACTTGTCTATCATTCCTATGGAAGTATAAACATACTATTGATCTTGTACTAGGGGAAATTATAACACATGGTTCAAGTAATAACATAAATATGTGTGAAAAAGGTTTGGGGCTGAAAATTGATGGATTTAGATAAATATAAGGCATATTTGGAAGGATTAGGACCAAAAGAGGGGTAATTTTGGATAGGATAAGTCTTAGAGATAAACATTTATACATAAATGTAAAAATCATGAAAAAACATTGGAATGACACTATGGAAAAGGACCTTGTACTAATATTAGGTGTCTACATAATGCCCTTACTTTGATGTGTGTATGTGAGTGAATGCATGAGTGCATAGAATTATATAAATATAAATAATTTAAGTATGCAACTTTACCTACATTGGGAAGACTGGAGGAATTGAATGGTGCTCAAGGTAGGTTCCATCCACATTAAATTTGTCAACACTCCTGAAAACAATTGCTAATTGTTATAAGTAGTTAACATTACAATAATAAACTTGAACTTTGAAATTGAATTTTGAATTTTAAAATAACATATTAATGAATACACATTATTTTTATCCAACAAATGTTACCACAATGTTATAATATTGCTCTTATTTTACTTATTTTGATTAATTTTATTTAACAAGTGTTGAATAATATCCAACACTTTCATAAGAGTTTTGTGAATCCAATCCAATTCTTGGTCAAATAATTAGGTGAAATGTTTATTTAGATAGCCCTATTTTTTTATTAACAACCTTCACACTATGGTAAACTAAAAAACTTAGACAAACGTACTCTAAAAATTTCTTTTGCAAATGTAATCTCAAAACTAGTGAAGTAAATGTTTGCTTCATTTTATTTGCTTAATAAATTCTTAAAAAATGCCTTATATATTCCCTCATTTCAAGGTAATGTATTGAATAACATGTGGATACAATTATTAATCTCAAAATATTAGAGTTAAAATCTCTATATGTAATAATAAAAATAATTGATATTGTAGATACCAAAATTACGTCACACACACGTGGATAAATCCCTATGTCAAAACCCCCTTTAAGCCCATTTTAATAATAAAAATTAATATCCTTAACCCATACTTTTACCCCTCAACATTTAATTAATTTAAAATAATGAAGTAAGTTAATTAAAAATTCCTATTGCCACCTTACCTGGCCACCTCGCCTTATGATTAATTCTTCCCTGATGAGTCACCTCAAGACCTAGTCCCCTCATCCTAACTACCCAAGACTTATTCCCACATCCAAAATAAATTCGTTAACAACTAATTCCTTCCTAACCTCTTATTTTTACCATTTTATAATAGGTGTCACACTTGGCATGCATAATAATAAAAAATAGGCTAAAAATAGAAAGGTTTACCTATTTCAGGGCCACCGATGTCGGTCAACCCATGACTGATGTCGATGGGATCATCAACATCAACAATAAAATCCAAAATCCAACCTATAGTTTAGGTTATCAAAAATTAATAAAATCAATTCTAAATCTCATTCAGGATCTCAAAAATCACCCTACGTGAGTCAATCACAATCAACAACTGAGCTCTCGAGGACCAACAACACCCACTTATTTTCTCTATTTAGGCACTCAAGTTTGGACTCCCTAATAGGGACCATCAACCTAAAACTTATCATTTAGTGACCACCATATCTAAGTACATCATTGATATTATGGGTCATTTAAATATTTATTGTTTTATTTCTTTATATCTACACTACATTGCTTTATGCACTTCTGACTGTACCCATGTGAGGGAGTTACAAAGCTTCCTTGCTTATTTCCCCTTAACTTGACATACCCAATCTCTAACTAGACTTAACCAAGAAATGATCTCCCTCTCATAACTCTCTAAACCTCCTTGACCTGATCCAAACCATTTCCCAGACTTGAGAAAGCCTTCTACAAGCTCCCCAGACAACTATTACCCCTACCAACCTCAACAACCTAACCGACATTGGTCACCTCACTACCAACCTCAACAATATAAATTATATTGATCACTCCCATACTGACATTGGTGATTGTGAATTACCTAGCCTCTTTAAAACCTACCCAGACAACTTCTAAAACACAAATAAAGTACCTCACTTGCACTCTGTCACTCTCTACTATGTACAGGTTGTTAATAATGGTAACCTTATCTCTCTTTCACTCTCTCTTTACCTCTCTGTCAATTATTTATTATTATTTTTCCTCTCAAAAGTGGGCTATCATCTCTAGGGAAGTTTCACACTTCCTAGAACAAGCACATAGCTTGGCAGCCCACTCATTTATCTACTAATAAACATCTTATGGTAGTGATTTCTTATTTGTAGGTAGTCCTCCCTAGCAAAAGAGGAGTGCTCAAAAAATCTAGATACAGTGTGCAAACCAAATTCAGGTTCATTTTAATCACTTATCCCCATCCTTCTTTCTATTTTCCTTTAGACTGAAAATAGATAAAATTTAGTGAAACATTTTTGGCATGCCCATTGGGACTCTAGAGTTTTCCTTGGGTTCATTTCTTGTTTTAAACATTCATATAGGTGCATTATAGTGAAAATTTCATTTCTTGCACTTCTTCCTTCTCTTTTATCTTACAAAAAAAGAGAATCCCTTCTTTACTTCCTCTTGCATGCACATTAGGATAGTCAAATTCATACTCTATTCCTATTTCCTCAATATTTTTATTTGAATCTAAACATTTTAGATTTGGGTTTAAAACTTATTGGATTTCATAGTTTTTTTATTACATATTAACTCACCTAGTTAATTACAACTATTTTGAATAAATCATAGTACACCTATGTTACACAACCAAATTACATTCACATAAACAAGCATCTAAACTCACCTGAGAAAAAACCCATCATGATTTCATCACTTGGTGGATCACCTTACCCTACCTGATTATCCTACTTAGATTTCACTACCAAGGGGAGAACCCACTCTATTCTTTGATGGAGTATAATCTCTAGACAAAAGGTATATTTTGGCTAAGCGGCTTAGTTCAACTCTAGTTTCATGAAGTGTAGAGAGAAAGCTCTTATAACAAGCCACATACCTAGTCTAACATAGATTTCCTCTTGAGCACCAAAACTAACTTGAAACCAACTCTAGATTGCTTTCTATTACCTTTGATAACCAAATAATCTTCTCACTATCTGATTAAGACATAAGCGAACATGAGACTAAAAATTAATCTCTAGGACTTAATAGTTGCTAGCTGAATGTTCTTTTTTTTGCTTTTCAATTACCTTCTATATTTTTGAGTTGATAAGGATGATTTTCTATTGATTCACAAAATCAATACTATTTCAAAATCTCAATTTGTATAACCTATTATCTAAGGTTTTTTGAGTGTTATTCCTTCTTACATAGACCTTTTTCATCCACTATTTTACCTATTTTTAGACTCTAATTCATAAAAACATCAGATTTCCATTTCCTAAGATTTCACAATGATCAATATTAGTTAACCCTACCATTATTAGTAGACTTTACTTACCAACATTAGTTGTTCCACTAATGTTGGTGAACTGTTCCTATCAATATCAGTCATCCTTACAAGTGTGAGCGAATGTGTAGTTTCATCTACTCAAAATAACAACATAAAATAACCCACTTACCTACACTTAAACCTAGTTTTTATTTATTTATTTTCAAATACAGGGTAGTAAGACTATTTAAACCACCTCTTACATGTTATTGACATGATCTCAAGCCAAAATTTTTACTAATTACGCAATCTGGCAACCACTTCCACCATCCCCTCTCACTTTCAATTCTATCATAGAGCATACTTCATATACAAAGTATACTCCCAACCCTAACCAAATTCCCATTGTGCCTGAGGAAGATCAATATTTTGCTAAATTTACTGATCGTAATGTGGTAGCCCTTCAACATTACATTTCTATGAGCCGAACCCATAATTCTTTGGGTGACCCAATCTATGGTATGCCAACCTCTTTAGTGGAGATAACCTCAATTTTAGTTTCCTCCACTATATTTTCCATGGTTACCCAAACCACCACTTCAATGAGTAACCCAAATATAAATAATGTTCAAAATGTGGCATCTCCAACTGCTTAATCCCACCTAAACCTTGGTGTAACTTCCCTACTTTCACAACCACAACTAGTTCAAGCAAGTCACACCCCATTCTAAAATTTAGTGGTGCCTATCCCATCCACACTCATGCCTATAATTACCTAAGTTATGACTCACCCTTCATCTAGTCTAACCATGCCAATAATCCAACCTGTAGTAACAACAACCAACCAAGGCATAGTCTCTAACCCAATGGGACAAGTCCCTTTTCTTTCCACACCTTAGTGTATGAATCATTATCTTTATGTTGCCATGACACAACCTCAACAAGATATGTCATATGCTCCCTTTGCTTTCTATCAGCTTCCCTATAACTTAGGAGGAATCACCTAAACTAATCCCCCTCTAGAAATCATAAAGATGCTAATGGATAAGATTTTTAATCTAGAGACATCCATTTTTGGTTCAAAGAATGTATTATCTTATGAGCACATATGAAATGAACCAATCCATCCTTCTGTGCCTATTTTCCCTTATCCAAGTCAATGGGTGATCCCTTAATTTAATCATTTCCAAAGTAAAGAGAACCCAAAATAACACTTGTGAGCATTTAGACATGCTTGTTATTTAATAAGACATGATGATGCATTACTACTTTGCACTTTCCCTATGTCTCTTTCAGGTGCTGCCTTGGATTGGTATAGCTATATACCTCAGCACTACCTTTTCTTATTTATCCAACTTACACAAATATTTATAGACCATTTCTTTATTAACACTTCTAAAAAGGTTCATATAATAGACCTTTATTCTATCAGACAATTTGATGATGAGTCTATTGTAGATTTTGTCGCTCATTATAGAAGCTTGATCAATCAACTCACTTTCTTCTTACCCCAACCTGAGCTTATTGAGCTTTTATCAAGGGCATGTGATAAGCACATCTCATCCACACTTAGGGTACAAACTTTCTACACATTTGATGAAGCTTTTTAAATGGCATGGAAACTAGAAGTTCATGCTATTGATGAAGGCAAAGTCAGGTTGTGTAATAAGAATCCCAATACCAAGACAAATGACTCCTCCTCCTCTAAAAATTATCCCTCTAACCAAAAGGCTAAAGGTTCCACAAATGTAGTGGTCATTAAGTCAGCCTCTTCCATAACCACAAACTAATTGAATTCTTTTACTTCTCAAAATTTGAATAAATAATTCCAATAATGGTATGAACAAAGACAATACACTCCCATTGGGGAATCATATACATCCATCTTGGAGAAACTATTACAACAATGTGTCATAACCCTTCCCCATATTAAACCTCCTATACATTTTGACCCTTCTTGTCCTATCCTAACTTGGTACAAAGAAGATGAGTTTTGCAGTTACCATCAAGTGAAAGGTCACAACTCTAATAATTGCAACACACTCAAGAACATGATTCAAGATATGCTTGATAGAGGTGAGATCATCTTGGATAATCCTAATGTACCTCCTAATCAAAGTATGGATGTGTTTAAATGCCCTTTTCCTAACCATTCAGTGAATCATATATTATCCAGTCCATAACTAACTCAGGTGATCATAATATCCATATGGTTAATATGGTCTTTCCTTTACCTTTAGTGTAGCCTTCCTCTCAATTGGAGACATTTATTTCATTGACTCCTACCCCACATTCTATGGCATCTATTTTTCCCATTCTTCCTCCTCAAGTAGAAGAGCCTATTTCACCAATTCTACTCCCTCAAGAGGAAGAGCCTCCTTTACCACTCCTTTTTTCATCTGAAGAGCATATAATCCTAATTTCTTTTGCACCAATATTACCTATCCTCTTACAACTTAAAGACCACACCCTACCTATTCCTCAACCACATGTTGAAGGGAACATCATTCCTACATTATACCCTCTTAAGGAACCTTCTTCCCATACTTCTCCTCCATCTATAGAGAGTGGTACCCCACCCACTTCACCTTTTCATGTATAAGAGTCCATATCATCTACTCCCATAATAGATGAGAGACCTATTGTGCCTACTCAAATTGCACCACTCTTACCCCTTATTTTACCTATGGAGGATCATAATTTACCCATGCCTCACTCACATGTTGAGGTAGCCATAATACCTATGCTTTACCCTCTTGAGGAACCTACTTTGCCTACCTCCCCTCCACCTATGGCAGACCAAGTCTCTTCTCCCATCTTTGTCAAAGAAGACCCCATTGCCATTCTTTCTCATCTTTGGCCGAAAGTAATAAAAACCAACAATTTACCTTTTTCCCAAATACTGTAGCTTTCTAAAGACACAATCGTAAGGCCTACGTCAACTTAATCAAAACCCTTCTCATGTTTGGTGAACATTCTAGGATTTCTTGGCTCTAAGAAGCTTGACCATGTAACATTTTAAGACTAGATTTAAACTCTGTATCCTACATAATGAATTTCAACCTTTACCTCCAATCCCCTTACTATCATTTACCCTAAGGTCTTTGATAAAGATATACCTTCTTCACTAAAAGTAACTAAAGTTTATCCATCTATGTTAGAACCCTCATCCTCATAGGAATCTGTTACATTAAAGTAGATCAGGTCCTTGAGTGCACATCCTATTTCTAATTTAATTAATCCATAGGTGAAATTAGATTTAACTCTGAAACCAAAAGTTAGAGTGTCTCACCCTAAAATATAGAATAATGTTAAGCCACCTAGATCTCACTGATCCCTTCTTCAATCCTTAACTTTACCATCCATTTTGGGGCCACACCCTTCTACTTTAGTTGAAATATCATATAACCAAGCCAAATAAAATGTTAATCTACCTCCACTCCTTCCTTTTCCATCTAATATGCCTCTCACATCTGACACTAAAAAAATGATATAAAAACATGTAATTCCATTGTCACCAAATAAGACACCACATAGAATTACCTTTCCAAAATTGAAACAGAATAAGGTATCCACTCCTATTAACACAACAAGCACGATCCCACTTACAGGCTCTCAAAGATTTATATTACATTAGTTATTGAAATATTTGGTAATAAATCTTCCTCCCATTAAGCCTTATAGTCCTCTTAAAATGAATCCATCTTAGTTTGATGATACACAAGTGTGTTTATGTCATCATTCACCTAGACACGATACTAAGAATTGTAAAGCCCTCACAATAGTTATTCAACAACACTTTGATGTTGACACTCTCCTTGATGATAATCTTATTAACCTTCCCATTATTCCACTTTGGAATCTATAGTGACTCCTACTATTGCACTTAAATTCAAACCCAAAGATGTCATCATAACCCCTTTACCACCTCCTTCACCAACTTTTCAAATCAACACAGTTAATGTGGCCACACGATCATAAAAGTAAAAATATAGAGATAAGGAAGAGGTTAATACTCTCTGGACCCATCCCTTCACCAAAGACACTCCCCATATTAACCCTAATATTTCCATCTTGGGTGTTCCTAAAACAACATCTTCAGATGCTATTCAAAGCTCAATAGTGAAATAACTTCACCAAACTCCTATGAACATGTTTTTGTATGAGTTAATCCAAAGCCCATCCCAACACCATCAAGCTTTGAATAGTGATTTTTAAGCAATTAAGGTACAATCAGATGATCCCCAACCTCTTATAGCTTTGGTCAGCTCTCTTAATTCCATCTCCCTAATTTCTTTTAGTGATTCAGAAATTCCACTTAAACACCCTAAAGATCAAGATTTTACCCTTTTTATTACTACATATATTGATCAAAATCATATCAAGAGAGTTATGATCAATGGGGGAGCTAGTATTAATATTATTTCCACCCATGCCTACAAATAGCTATCCCTTCCTAATAATTGCATGTCTCAAAATAATGCGGCACTCCATTTCTTTAATGATACTATAACTACTATGGTGGGCACTAATATCTTACATATTCATGTAGGTCCACACATAATTCCGAAGCTCTTATATGTTGTGGAAGGAGAGTTAAAATATAACATACTACTTGGATGACCTTGGATACATGCTATGGCATGTGTACCCTCAACTTTACACCACTGTGTCAAGTTTGAACATGACAGATAAGTACATGTTATATCTATTGACCCACCTCTGTTTAAAACATGTAATATGACCTATAGTCCCAATGATGTTCTCATCCCATTGAAAGCATCATCTTCCTCACATGATACTTCTAAAGCTTCCACAAGCTACACTCTCATGGTTACATAGATACCAATAACATAAATTTCTGACAAAGATCCCATGGAGGAGACCTTTCAACATTTGTCATTTGGTTAATATCATTTGTTGATGCTCAACATGTTCTATACTTCAAAAGAGTATGGAAGGATTCACATGCACCCAAATTATGATCCCTGTATTGGGATGGTCATCCCTTATGGACCCCCTAACCTTCAAACCAATTTCACATATGGAGGAATTGATCAAGCTCCCACTGTCAGCAATCCATCTTTACCACAACCATTTACCTATGACTTCTCTTTCCTGAGTAACCCTAGATTCACTCACACCTATCTCTATATGTGTGCCTAGAAAGGATTTAGTTTGGGTCTTTAAGAACAAGGTATCCATATGCCTATTGAATATCCTACTAGCAATACCATTGAAAATTCCAAAAAGAGGCATGGGGTGGGATAGGATAAACTAAATAAACTCACTAAAACCTCCCATGAACTAATTGTTGAAGAACTAGTCTCTCCTTCTCCACCTTCTTCTCCATCATCACCTACCAAATTAGAGGCATATATACCTCCTAATTTTTTTCCATAAATTCCATCCATTTGGGGCCTCTCACTTATCATCAGGGTAAGGAAACAAGGTCCCTTTCTCTCATTTATCCTGAAATAATTGATGAAGATTCTTCCACTATTAACACTATCTAATGTCAAGATGATGATGCAATTCTCACCTACATGGGTAGGGATGATTCCTATATCCAATGATCTCTCCCATATAAAATTTAAGCTATGTTAAATGAATCAACCATTGACATCAACCTACTCTCCCATGATAACCCTCAAAACCACAAGATAGGCTAATCTTTAGATTCCTCTGAGCACGCTGATTATGCCATGTTTCTTAATACCATAACAAAGCCTTTGCTTGGTCTTACAATGACATGTCTAGTATTGAGCCCTCTGTCATCACCCATAATATTTTCATCAATCAAGATGTTATACCTGTTAAGTAGAAGCTTCACAAAATGCATCCTCATATTGCTATCCTTGTCAAAAAAGAGCTTGAATGCCTCTTTTCTGTTAACTTTATCCAACCCATCAACTATCTATAATGGATTTATAATATTATTCCTATCACAAAAGTAACAAGGGGAATCTATATTTTTACCAACTATCATGATTTAAATCTTGCCTATCCAAAAGATGATTTCCCATTGCCTAGTATCGACCAAGTTGTTGATCTAACAACTAACCATGAGATGCTATCAATTATGGATGGATTCTATAGATATAATCAAATCCTAGTCACTTCAAAGGATCAACATAAGACCACCTTTATTACTTCATGGGGGACTTTCTATTCTTAGGTCATGCCTTTTGGCCTGAAGAATGCTAGTGTAACCTACCAACATGTCATGACCTACATTTTCCATGATCTCCTACACAAAATTATGAAAGATTACATGGATGACTTACTCAACAAGTCCAAACTTTGTCAAGAACACTTGACAATTCTTAAAACCATATTCACTCATCTCCTCTAATATAACATTCAAATAAACCTAAAGAAATGTGTCTTTGGTGTTCTTTTTGATAAAATCTTAGGTTTTATCATTACTCTTTATGGTATCAAGGTTGATCCTAGTAAGGTTAGAGCAATCCTAAAAATGCCTCCACCTACTAATGTCAAACAACTCCACAACCTACAAGGTAAACTTCATTCCATTTGCTACTTCATTTCTCAATTTTTAGATCGCTACCAAACCTTTCATCATGTCCTAAAAAATAATGTCTCCTTATAATGGAATACAAATTACTAGAAATCCTTTAATGCACTTAAACAATACCTTCTTTCCCCACTGGTTATTATTCCACCTAAGGAAAATCAAACTTTTTACCTATACATCTCCACAATAAACCATTCCCTATGTGCTATGATTACACATTGAGATGACCAACATTGAGAGCAAGAGGTTTATTACATAATCCACACACTTATTGATTATGAGACTCGATATACCCATAATAAAAAACTTTGCCTTGTATTAGTCTCTTATACCTCTAAGATTCACCATTATCTCCTAAATCATAAAACCTATGTGGTCAACCATACTAATCCTATCAAATACATGCATTAATAACCATATCACAACCAACGTGTAGCCTAGTGGATCATGCTTCTTACTAAATTCAACTTAGATTTCATTCAACAAAAATCTATTAAAGGGCAAACAATCACTGACCAGTTAGTTATTGCCCCTTTACTAGACAATCAACCTTAAAACCTTTAATTCCTTGATGAATCTATTGTAACACTTTCCATCGATGACATCTCTTATCAAATGATGATTTTCTTTGATGGATCTAAATGCTAATATGGTATGGGTGTGGGGGTCATTCTTATTCCTCTAGATGGTGAGCCTATGCCTTTGTCATTTAAACTAGATTTTGAATGCACTAACAATATGGCTGAATATGAGGCTTTGATTCTAGGACTTCAAACAACTCTCTTCTTGAGTCTCAAATTCATAACCATTTTTGGTGATTCTCAGCTATTAGTTAACCAAGTTAATGGTTCTTATCGATGTAAAAATAAAATTCTGTAGTGGTATAAACATCGTGTAGATATGCTCTTGGGATCATTTGACTCTTATCTCTTACAAATTTTTCCTTGATCTACAAATAATTTTGCTGAAATGATGGCTTCACTTGATTCACACATACCCTCTTCATCCTCCTCTTTGAGAATTTATGTCACCGTGCATCACTAAACATTACCCTCTTATGTCTCAGCTAACATCCTCTTTGTCAAAAATGTAATAGCCAACCCACAAGACTTGTGGTACAAAAAACTCACAAATTATCTTTCTTTCTCTAGTACCCCTCTTGATCTTTCTAATAATGGGAAATGGGCCTTCATAAAACATGCTGCTCATTACACTATACTAGGGGGATTTCTCTACAAATGAAATTTTGATGGTCTTCTCCTTAAATGCCTAACTAGTATTCAGACTCCCTTGCTATTAAAGAAGTCCATGATGGGATTTATAGTGGAAATTTCAATGGTCACATATTTGCTAAACCTATCCTTTGACTTGGCTATTATTGGCCCATACTTCATCAAGACTATGCTGATTACATTTAACCTTATGTCAAGTGTCAACAACATTCTAACATCCTTCACATTCCTAGCCATGCATTGTGAGTCACCAAAGACTTTTGGCCCTTCTCCTAATGGGGCTTAGATCTAATCGAAGAGATTAACCCTCATTCATCACTCTAGCATCATTCTATCATTACTACCACTGACTACTTCACCAAGTGGGTTGAGGCCATCCCTCTCATCTCCACTAAAGCTGAAAAAATTATTGACTTCATTAACCATCACATTATTATCATTTGGTGTACTTCACAAGATTATAATGAATAATGGTAAGTCTTTCAAAAACAAGATTGTTCAAGGTCTTTGTGATGTATTTGGAATCAAATTAAGCTTCTCATCACCATACTATCCCCAAGCTAATGGATAGGAAGAAGCTTCTAATAAAACTTTGACCAAAATTCTCATGAAGGTAGTCAATGATATGGGCAAAGATTGGCACACACACATTCTTTTTGATTATGGGCTTACTGCACTAGCATTCAAACCCCTATAGATACTACATCTTTTTCATTGGTGTATGGGATAGAGGTTGTTTTACCTCTTGAGGTCTAGATTCCTTCTCGTTAGATTTCTCTACATGACATACTTACTACTGATGACTTTAACTAAGAACTTTTGGCCCAACTTGAATTGATTGATAAGCACTGTCTCATATCCCTCAACTACCTCAAAATCTATCAAGAGCGTATCAAATGTGCTTATAACAAAAACCTCAAAGAGCAAGATTTCAATATAAGAGATCTCATCTTAAAATAAAATCAACATGTGACAAACATGGAGAAAATAAAATGACATAAGTTCACTCCTAATTGGCTTGGACCTTATATCATAACTCACAAGTATGGTTTAGGAACTTATCACTTGTCTTCTATTGAAGGAAGGCTAGAATATGAGCCTTTAAATTCTTTACACCTATGACCATTCTTTTGTTAAACTAGCATCACTTTACTTCATGTTTAACTTGAGCTCATCCCTTGAGCATCCCTATTACATTCATTTCCTTTCCTCTTCACCCTTACTCCTATACACTTAAATAACTTACACAATGGTATGGTTTTATCCTCACAGTGGAAAAATTCTAAGCCTTTATAGTCTTGTCCATGACTAAAAGGAAAAAAAAAGAATAAAAACAAATGGGATATTTGAAAAAGTTATAAAATATCAGGGCATGATTTTCAACATAGACTAATCCCTTGAGGACAACTATGTAACTTCTCTTTGCTAGTATCAATAGTCTGCTCCCTTGAAGGACAACTATTTAAGATTAAACACAAATGCTTAGACCACTCCCTTGAAGGATGGCTAAGCCAAGATTTTTTCTCAAAGGGAAAAACAAATGCAAAGGGATTCTCACCTCTTTGTACAACCTTAACCTATATAAAATCCCATTGTAGGCTTCTTACATTGATCAACTTACACAAAAATAAAATATTTAAGTCATGGATTTGCCTATATTAGCTCTCAAGTCACCCACAAAAGGGACATATCATTTCTACTTGGTAGGTTATGCTATCTAAACATTTTCCCTCGTTTTACCCTTTTCCCCCTCATACTCTTTCAAGGGACTATGAAGCTCACATAACATAAGGTAAACATGATTCTTCTCTAACAAACACAATGGTTCAAAGATATAAGGCATGAAAGAGGCTAATTTTCTTAAGCCTATTTATGTTCTAAATTATGGTCTTTGCTAATACATGAGCATTTTGACTCTTTATTTTCCTATCCCAATCACATGTCGATATCTCTATTTGAGATGAAGAAACAATGTCATACCAAAAATAACAACCAACCTATTTATTTTATGCATACACCATCAAAAATATGGAAAAATGTTGAAATAAACTAACATAATCAATCTATTCATTTTAAGCATACACCATCACAAATATGGAAAAATGCTAAGATGAAACTAACCAACCAACTATGCATATAACATCACATCAATGGGAAAGGCTAGTCTAACTCATATAACATGATAAACATTAACATCTAAATTAACATAGTATAGAATAAACATCATCCATATCATCATCATAATCACAAGCAATGCATTTCAAATACACACATGGTAATAAATGATCAACTCATATATATAATATGTGATCAAAGTACATGTTCATCATCTACATCATTATAACATCATAAATCTCTCTCAAAATGTACATCTCACATCTTCAGTGCACATGCTAGTATACATGTAACATATATAAACAAAAACTGGCAAACACTGATACTCAGGGTCCTTATGGCTCTTCATGTGGTCATGAGGAGGTAGTATCATCACCACTCTCCATCCATCTACATCGACATGAGATATAAGCTGTCACACATGACATCAACCTCTCATAATCTATAAACTCTAAATATATCTTTATCTATAAGAACTCTCTAATTGCCCTCTCATAGTAAGTAATCTTATCTGGGGCAATCGAATACCTTACCATAGATACAATCTATGTAGAGCCCTAATTTCACCCTACAATGTTATCACCTACCCCTATAAGGATAACACCTATGCCTTGATATCTCTTAGGCCTAAACTATTGCATCTCAAGCCTATAACACTACATCCCTCTCTCTGAATAATCCTTATAAATCTGGTGGTGGTCTCTTGACCTCTACCACCGGATGTAACCCTACCCACCAAGCTATATAGGCCATTGTATACCATGGTTCCCTTATAATTGACCCTATTGGTAGCTCCTCAAAATATGTCCCATTGGTATCTTGGGGAAATGGTAAGGGTGCCTCTATGTCATCCCTCTTATATCTATGTAAGGCATGTACAATATCCTATAATAGACCAAACTACCTCCTAACCCATGCCATGAGTACCATCTCCAACTCACTAGCCCATCTCCCCTTGACCCATAGTGAGCTCTACAACCCAAAAATCTACTCTACCTACCCTCTAAAATCTAGGTATGTTAAATATGGTCTCCATAAGATATGTACAAGGATCAAGCCCTCAATCATGCACCTATAGTAGGCAATGTCTCACACCATGATGTCCACTTGGGTCTATGTCATCCCATCTCTCCACCATCTAAATCTAAACTTGAAGCTAGCCAAGATCATGGTAGATAACCCTAGTGATCATGCCAGCATGATGTGCTCATACACCCAATAATGCAATAGATGACTGACACATAAATTATATCACCAACAGAACCTCAACCCCATAGCTCTCTATATAACTATGCCAAAAATACTAGACCCTAGGCAAAAATAGTCTACTATGCAATCATTTATATAAGCACACCTGTCAAAGTAATAAAAAATCTCCATCTATCTACATCTAGTAATGCATACACCATGATCTCAATCATCATCAGGATGCTTAGATGATGCTGGTCCTCATCAGCCATATAGAGTGGATCACATGTAAGCCTCATAGAGTGGTAAGTCACCTCACTAACATGCTCCCCATATAAAGTGACCTTATGTATATCATGCTCCTCTCTTGATCATGTAAAAATCTCCTCACCCTAGAGTGGCAGCTGTAGAATCTTATACACATCCTCTTGTGTCATTATTAACTCCCCGATTAGTAGATGAAAGGTATTGGTGGTATGATCCCACCTCTCAATCAAAGCTATCATCAGAGACACATTTTATATGACATGATAGTAACATCACACTCCTCCTAAACCCATGGTTGCTATATATTCCCATTCATCTGGAGTAACATCTCTCCTCATACATGTTAATAACCTTGATAGATGATCTTACAATATAAGATCCATTCTCACCTACATCCATGCAAAAATAACTCAGGTCACATCCCTTATAATCTACTCTATCACCCCTTTTTTCCCTTCTCACTAGTCTAACTACATTAGTTTGAGGCCCTACACTAGGTTATATAGGCAACACTCAATCGACATGGGGTCTTTTGAGGTTAGTATAGCCATATACCCACCTTACTAACCACCCTAGGCTTGATTTCCTCTCTCTCTACCCTAGGTTTCACTACCTCTCTCTTTACCGTAGGCCTACCTGCCTATTCCAACTCTAGGCCTCACTACCTATATTCTTGACTCTTGACACTATGACTTATCTTTTAAACCCTAGACCTCTCTAACTATCTCAACTTACCTTTTCCCCTAATACACACATTTTTAGATCTTTTTCCTTAGTTTTTGGAAAACTACATTGGATTGAGGCCCTAAACTAAGCTATGTAGGTATCACTCAAATGATGAGGGGTCTTCTAAGGCTAGCTCAACCATTATGCTAGTTGACTACTTCCATTGGAGATCCAAAGCTCACCCTTTCTCCCATTTTCCTACTTTGCTATAGTCACTAATGTTAGCATTAATATCAACTTTAGTGCCTTATCAATTTACATAATGATCAATGTTGACAGGAAACTATCGACCTTGATGTCATGCTAGCTAATGTTAGTGAACCTCACCAAAGTTGATGACTGTTTCCACCCTAGGGCTGAATAACCTAAACCCACCCTTACCCATTTCCCCTAAAAACCTACCCAAAAATCCACCTAACTTATCTTACACCTACCCTAACCTATTTTCTACCCCTCCACTCATATTTTCTACACTCCCACCTCTCATTTAGCCTAAAAATTACAAATACCAAATCAAACTAGTATAGGTTCTTACCTCATCTCTCTATTTCCTTTTGGCTGGCATCACTGGCTCCTATGGTCATACACCTCACATTGGGTCCCCTCCTTAAGCAACGATCTCAAATCATTCCCAAGATCTATTTATTCTCTCTAATCACAAAGTTGCAAATGAGTTTGGTCAGTTGCCAAAACCCCTTTTATTAGGTTTGGTCAACCATTGATGTCAACATTTTAAACCTAACTTGTCAACATCAATGCTTACACCTATCAACATTAATAATGTTTCCCTAGTTATACCAACATCGGCACTTTATATTATCGATATAAACACATCTAACCAACATCAACACTATTCCAATATTATTTTCCAACACAAAACACCCAACTTTTCAAACTTTACCCAAATATTGGGGCAACTAGATATCACATATATCTCCCCCAACCATGATAAAATGATATTAAAGATCAATTAAATCTTCAATATTGATGAATTTTCTTAGAGATCATGAATATTTTCTCACTCATTGACCCTTTTACACCACCCTTACATTGCTTATCCTGACTACTTAGTCTATTTTGCTATAGTTGGCCATTATGCACATGCATGTATTTTAGGCATTATGGATGGAAACCAAGTCCATCCTATCATTTTTAACCCTTTTGTGTTTCTTAGGGGAAATTCATACCTTATATACTTGGGACATATTGACCATTAGAGTTATAACTTTGATTGATTTAACCTGTTAGCTATCACTTACAAGCTGTGCTTTGGTTACTTCTATTTGAGTCCTCCTTAACCTTACTTGTTCTTGACTTTGTCAACTATATCTCATTGTGACCTACACATATGGAATGATACTAAATTATCCACCATTTACCCAATTATCTTTTTATCAAATTAGTATTCAATTATAGTTTCTCCTTCATCAGTTCTTGTTTTGAGGGGGGATACCTCATCCAATACTTGGAGCATCTAACTCCTATTTTTTGTCTTGCAATATGTTAGTACAAATTACAAGACAAAAAGGGATAAATGTAGACACCAAAATTATGCCACAGACATGTGCATAACTCCCTGTGTCAGACCCCCCTTAAGCTCATTTTAATAATAACAATTAATCTCCTTAACCCATACTTTTACCTGTCACATATTTAACTAATTTAAAATACTCAATTAAGTTAATTAAAAAATCCTATTTCCACCTTACCTAGCCACCTCATGCTATGACTAATTGTCCCCAGATGAGTCACCTCAATATTGGTCCCCTCATCCTAACTACCCAAGTCTTATTCCCACTTCCAAACTAAATTCCTAAACAACTACTTCCTTCTTAACCTCTTATTTTTACCATTTTATAATGGGTGTCACACTTAGAACTCAAAACAATAGAAAATAGGACAAAAATAGAAAGTTTTACCTATTTTAGGGCTACCAACATTGGTTAACCCATGGCCGACATTGATGAGATCATTGATGTTGGTAATAAAAGCCAAACTCTAACCTGTAGTTCAACAAAATTAAGAAAATCAATTCTTACTCTCATTTAGGCTCTCAACATTCTATTTTTTGACATTTAAGATTACAATCACCCTGTTTAAGTCAATCACAATCAGAAACTAAGCTCTTGAGGACCAACAACACCTACTTGTTCTCTCTATTTAGGCACTCAAGTTTAGACTCCCTGATAAGGACCATCAAACTAGCATTTATCAGTTATCAACCACCATAGCTAAGTACATCATTGATACTATAGGTCATTTAAATATTTATTTTTCTATTTCTTTATATCTACCCTATATTACTTTATGCACTTCTGACTGTACCCTTGTGAGGGAGTTACAAAGCTTTCTTACTTATTTCCCCTTAACTTGACATACCAAATCTCTAACTAGACTTAACCAAGCCATGATCTCCCTCTTATAACTCTCCCAACCTCCTTGACTTGATCCAAACCATTTCTCAGACCTAGAAAATGCTTCTACAAGCTCTTTAGACAACTATTGCCCCTACCAACCTTGACAACCTGATTGACATCGGTCACCTCACTACTAACCTTGACAATATAACTGATATCGGTCACTCCCGTATCGACGTCAGTGACTATGGATTCTTTAGCCTCTTCAAAACCTACTCAGATAAATTTTAAAACAAAAATAAACTACCTCACCTACACCCTATCACTCTTTTCTATGTACAAGTTATTAATAATGGTAATCTTATCTCTCTTTCATTCTCTCTTTACCTCTCTTTTAGTTATTTATTATTCTTTTGCCTTCGAAAAGTGGACTGTCATCTCTATGGAAGTTTCACACTTCTTAGAGAAAGTGTGTAGCTTGGTAGCCCACTCATTTATTTGCTAAAAAACATCTTGTGGTAGTGCTTTCTTATTTTTAGGTAGTCCTCCCCAGCCAAAAGGGAGTGCTCATAATGTCTGGATATAGTGCACAAAGCAAATCATGGTTCATTTTAATCACTTATCCCCATCCTTTTTGTTTTTATTTAGATTAAAATAGACAAAATTTAGTGAAATAGATACCAATTGAATGTTTACATAAAACATATGTAACTATTGTAAAATATTACATGCAAAGCTCCATGGTAAGCTAGATAGGCAACTAGTTATGCCTCAAATGTCATATAATGATAGATAAATGTCATATATAGCTCAATGTTCAATGTTTATCTCTAAATAGGATACATGCCATATGGGATAGAAAAGATAACATAATACAAGGCTCAATTTAAGGGTATAAATACCCTCATGGTAAACCAAGACATGGACAACTAACATACCCCAAATTTACCAAATATGACCTTATAGGGCTAGATGTGTTAGGATCTTAGAGTACAATTGATTACTTTTGTATAAGCAACTAAACACGGAATTGAAACCAGAAGTAATAAGTAACTAGAAATCAGAAACAACAAATAATAGGAGATACAAGAAACAACCAATCTATATTAAACTCTTCCAGAAGGAAATACAATGAAGAAATCTCTCTCTCCTCACACCTCGCAAATGTACAATAATTCTCCCTCAAGAGTTCTCTCTCTCTCTCTCTCTCAATCAATTAAAATCAACTCAATTACTAAGTTTTACATGTTATGAGGATCTATCCCTAATATATAGTATAATACAACACTAGGGTTCATGAGCCATGCATTCGACACCCTTAGATCCACCTCTTAAATCAAAGGCTCAAATCTATTCTCCTGAAAATAACACTTTTGGAAATGCACAAAAGTCAGTGTCTAAAAATAACAATTCTGGAAATGCACAGAAGTCAGTGTTGGTCTAAAGATGACTGATGCCGACTGACCCCTAACTGATGCCAATCAACCCCTAACTAATGTCGATTGACCCCTAATTGATGTCAATTGGTTCTGACCAATGCCGGTTACTGTGTAAGCCTATTAACCTCCACATTAGCTCATTAGTGAAGCTTTTAGCTCCACAACTCAACAATCTCCCACTTGGAGATAAATAGCTACACCTGTACCTATACAACAACATCCTCTAAACATCTTTGGCTTGTTTCTCCCTCTTCAAGTTCAATCTTGAAGACCAACAAAATTTGAATGAAGATTCAACTTATCCTTTGTTACTAGCTTTGTTAACATATCAACAGGGTTCTTATCCATATGGATCTTTTCCAGCTTCAACTTTCCATCCTCCAATACCTATCTAATGAAGTGGTACCTAAGTTGTATATGTTTGGTTCTTGAATGAAAGGTTAAATTATTTGCCAAATGAATTGCACTTTAACTATCACTGTATAATCTACAACTCTCTTACTCCTTTGCCAACTCTTCCATGAACCGAGTCATCCAAATCATTTCCTTGTTAGCCTCTGTGACTGCAATGTATTCTGCCTCTATAGTAGACAAGGCAACAACCTTCTGTAACTTTGAAATCTAGCTAACTGCCATTCCACCAATAGTGAACACATATCCTATGGTGCTTCTCCTACCATCCAAGTCACCTGCCATATCTAAATCTACATACCCATGTAGAGAAGTGTTTGACCCTCCATAGCATAAATGCCTACTGCTGGTCCCTCTCAGATATCTAAGAATCCACTGAACTACTTTCTAGTGTTCCTTTCCTGGATTGGCCATAAACTTGCTGACAACTCCTACTGCTTGGGCAATATCTGGTCTAGTACATACCATTTCATACGTCAAGATCCCAACTACTGAAGCATATGGAACTCTACTCATGTACTCAACCTCATCATGTGATTTAGGACACTGTTCTTTGCTCAACTTGAAGTGTCTAGCCATAGGTGTGCTTACCGATTTTGCATCCTACATATTAAACCTCTCCAACACCTTATTCACATAATCCTCTTGAGACAAAATCAAATTGTGATTTTTCCTATCTCTCTTAATACTCATGCCAAGGATTTTCTTTACTACTCCTAAATCCTTCATGGAAAATGTGTGAGCTATATTTACCTTAAGCTCAATAATTTCTTGCATGTGTGAACTTGCAACAAGCATATCATCTACATATAGTAACAAGATAATATAAATACCATTATCCAATTTGTTAAAATAAACACAATGGTCAGATTGACATTTACTAAAGCCATGCTCTATCATAAACCTGTCAAACCTCAAATACCATTGGCTTGGAGCTTGCTTAAGACCATATAAGCTTTTCTTCACCCTGCACACAAGTTTCTCCTTACCTTTAACCTCAAAACCTTCCAGCTAATCCATATATAAGAAATGCTGTCTTAACATCAAGCTGCTCAAGATGCAAATCCTCAATAACAAATAAAGACAATACAGTCTGAATAAAAGTCATCTTTACTACAGGAGAAAAATTTTCACCAAAATCAATACCTGGTTTCTGTGCAAATCCCTTTACTACCAACCTAGCCTTATGTCTCATTTGTCCATTCTCTCCTTCCTTTAACTTGTATATCCATTTTTTTTTAGTGCTTTCTTTCCAACTGACAACTCAACCAAATCCCACATATGGTTCTCTTCCAAGAAATCAATTTCCTCATTCATGCCATGCTCCCACTATTTCTTGGATTCTACCTGCATTGCCTCATCAAAACTTTCTGGTTCTCCACCATCAGTGAGAAAAAAGTAGTATAAATAAGGGGAATAATGAATTGGAGGTTTACTTACCCTTTCAAACCTCCTTATGGGCATTTGAGACTCATTTATAGCTTGCTATCCACCCAAATTTTCTTCTGATAGTGACTAATCCCAGTCATCTCTGATCGATGTTGGTCTGTACCTGATCCATGTCGATTCCTCCTGATTGATGCCAATTTCCACCTAACTGACATTGATTTCCACCTGATCGACATCGGTCTCTACATGACCGACGTCAATTTCCACCTGATCGACATCGATCTCTACATGACCAACATTGATTTCCACTTGACCGACGTCGGTCTCTGTGTTTTTTTGTAAGTGATGATTTTTACCCGCGAGCTCATTTTGGATCATAACCTCTTCCAAATCAAGATTACCTTGCTTAGAATTATTTAGCCTCTTGAGCTAATCACTGTACATCACCTTCTCATTAAAAACTACATCACAACTTCTAATAATTTTGTTAGTTTCTAAATTCCACAACTGGAATCCAAAATCTCCAAAACCATAACCAATGAAAGTGCACTGCATAGATTTAGCATTCAACTTTTTTGTATTTTCTTTATCAATGTGCACAAAAATTTTAGAACTAAAAACTCTGAGAAATGAAAGATCTACCTTTTTACCTATCCAAGCCTCTTCTGGAATTCCACCATCTAGTGTAGTAGAAGGTCCTCTATTAATCAGGTAAACCATAGTATCTACAGCTTCTGCCCAAAATTGTAAGGGAAAACCAACATGCAACCACATACTCCGTGCACGCTCCATTATTTTTCTATTCATCCTTTTAGCAACTCCATTTTACTAAGGTGTCCTTGGAACCATCCTTTCCCTACGTATTCCACTCATAGAATAGTAACTGTTGAATTTATTGCTGTAGTACTCACCACCATTGTCAGATCTAAGGCACTTCAATCTCAAACCTGTTTCATTCTCAACCAAAGCTTTATATTTATTAAATGTGTTAAAAACGTCAAATTTCCTCTTTATGCAATAAACCCATACCTTTCTTGTAGCATCATCAATGAAAGAAACATAATACTATGATCCTCTAATAGAAGCTACCTGAGCTGGTCCCCACACGTCTGTGTGAACAAGCTCCAACTTGTGCTTCTTCTTTGTTGACCCAGTTTTGAGAAACCTCACTTTCTTCTATTTCCCAAAGATATAATGCTCACAAAAATCTAGATCTATGCTTTTCAAATTTGAAAGCTTACCTTTTGACTTAAGAACATTCATTCCCTTCTCACTCATGTGACCAAGCCTACAGTGCCATAACTTTTCATCGACATCTGAAGTAGATAAAATAAAAGGAGAATAATCAGTAATACAAGTAGATAGATAAAATGTTCCTACTCTCTTACCTTTTGCTAATATAAGTGCACCCTTGGAAACTTTCCAAGATTCAACTGTGAGAGTTACTATGCAACCCTCATCACCTAACTTTCTTACAGAAATTAGATTCCTCTTCAGGATGGGTACATGCATGACATCCTTCAACACCCATGTGTTTCCATTCTGCAATTCCAGCTGCACTTTTCCTTTGCCAACAATTTTACAAGGCTCATCATCCCCTAAATAAACTTTTCCAAAATCTCCATGGACATAATCATTGAAAAATTCTCTATTTGGGGTTACATGGAAGGAGGCACCAGAATCTAAAACCCATGATTCTACTTTATTATCCAAAGAAAATATAAGAGCATCCTGTGCAACAATACCTACAACTTTTGCTTCTTTATTACCTTTATGCTGATTTTCTTTGTTATTCTTCAACCAAAAATCTTTCTTTGCATGCCCTTTATTTCCACAATTCTAGTAGGTTATTCTTCCATTTTTGGACTTGGATCTACTTCCCATCTTTGACCTTAATTTCCCTTGCTTACCCTTCTCTCTTTGCCTTCCCCTACTTTCAAAACTTAAAGCATTCCTTGATGTTTCCCCTGTGATTTTCCTATGAATTTCTTCATTCAAGATTACACTAAAAACATCATCAACTTTCAAGATATTTGAAGTAGATGCAGTATCACTAATTGCCATTACCAAACTATGCCAACTTTCAGGTAAAGAGCATAAGATTAAGAGAGCCTTAATTTCATCATCAAAAACTATTTTGACTAAATTTAACTGATTTACTATTGTATGGAAATCATTAAGATGACAAGATACAGATCCACCTTCCTGCATTTACAAATTAAATAATTGCTTCATGAGATATACCTTATTTGAAGCTAAGGGTTTTTCATATAAATTTGCCAAAGTATCCATTAACTCTACCATTGTCTTTGCCTGTGATAAGTTAGAAAACACAGAAGCTGCCAGGCTCAACATTATAGATCTAAGAGGCTTTCTATCAAGAACATTCCATTCTTCATCTTCCATATCTGTGGGCTTCCTTGAAACCCCACACAATAGTAAATACAGATCTTTTTGATACAGATAATCTTCAATCTGCATCCTCCATAATTGATAATTATTGCCATTGAATTTCTCCATTCTTAATTTACTTTCTTCTACCATTGCTTTGCTCCCACTGAATTAGAAACCCCTGTGAGTGAATTTTGTAATCAACAAACACTAACACGCTCTGATACTAGTTGTCAAGATCTTAGAGTACAATTGATTACTTTTGTATAAGCAACTAAACACAAAATTGAAACCAGAAGTAATAAGTAACTAGAAATCAGAAACAACAAATAATAGGAGATACAAGAACCAACCAATCTATATTAAACTCTTCTATAAGGAAATACAATGAAGAAATCTCTCTCTCCTCACACCTCGCAGATGTACAATAATTCTCCCTCAAAATTTATCTCTCTCTCTCTCAATCAATTACAATCAACTCAATTACTGAATTGTACATGCTATGAGGATCTAACCCTAATATATAGTATACTACAACACTAGGGTTCATGAGCCATGCATTCACCACCCTTAGATCCACCTCTTAAATCAAAGGCTCAAATCTGTTCTCCTAAAAATGACACTTCTGGAAATGCACAAAAGTTGGTGTCTAAAAATAACAATTTTGGAAATGCATAGAAGTTGGTTTCGGTCTGAAGATGACCGATGTTGGCCAACCCCTAACCGATGCTAGTCGACCCCTAACTGATGTCGGTCGACCCCTAACCAATGTTGGTTGGTTTTGAATGATGCCGGTTACTATATAAGCCCAACAACCTCCACATTAGCTCATTAGTGAAGCTTTTAGCTTCACAACTCAACAAGATGTAGAAATGAGAAACACATAAAAGTAGTGTGCCCACATATATGCATGGTGATTACCATGAAAACATAGGTATAAAATAAGTATATGACAATATATGTATATGATATGGATCATGGAACCAAACATAGTATATTAATAGGCACGAGAAACATCATGGAAATAAGCATAAAATATAGAAATTTACAACATCTAGGTTAGTACCACACATACAAAAATATACACGTATGACATAGACTATGACACCAAACATTGTATAATAATAACCATGGTAAACATCATGGCAATAAGCATAAAATATATCAATCAACAAAAACTAGGTTAGTACCACATAAATTAGTGAGACCAACTAAATAGGATCCTCTATGAACAAGGATGTACAAATATGCATACACACACACAAATGCACACATGGTCTCACACAAAACACTCAATATAACCACTTTTAAATCAACAAATATATATAAATATCCATATAACACACATGATCTAGGTACTAACAAGATATGTATAGTTTACGTAATGTAACTCAATTGATAAATTATAGTAATGGAAAATATTGCTATTTCATGAAGATGCCCCTAACATAATCATGCCACCAATGTGACTATTCTCCCTAGGGTGTTGATCATATAGCCACATGACATATGAATGATCCATAGTCACATGTATCTTATATATCTTCATGCATCCACTCAAATAAATACTATGAGGAACACGTGTATGGATACAAAAACCTCAAGCATATGTAGATATGTAAATGATGATAAATAAATATTTTGATTTTTGAATCTTATAATGTATTTTAATTTTTTTATAATTTTATAGATGAATATAGATAAAGTATATAATAAGACACATGGGCACACATGATCAAGACTCAAAAATAAAAAAATATAAGCCAAAGGCAACAATCAAGAGGAAGAAGATGAGGAAGATTCCAAGCAACCTACAACTTCCATAAAAACTCAATGGATTACAAAATAAGAGGTTTATATACATACATACATACATACATACATACATACATACATACATACATACATACATATATATATATATATATATATATATATATATATATATATATATATATATATATATATATATATATATATATATATATATATATATATATATATATATATATATATATATATATATATATATATATATATAGTCATCATCAATAAGTTAATGCAAGTACTCAAAATATGATTAAAAATCAAATGGAATAGGCCAAAAAAAATATAGCAAACAACATAAACCAAGTGGCTATAGGAATGTTAGTGTAATGGGAGGTGAGTGACATCATGCCGATTATATAAGATAGATGATTTCTATAGAACTATAGGGAGGAAATCACATGGGATGCATATAATATATAAGAAATAAGGTATGGACAGTAAGAAGACCATAATACAGTAATGATGTATCTATGAAGCCTAAGGTGTGGCTAGAAAAACTAACCATTAATGTGGTCTATGTCATCAAATGTATGAATATAAGTGTCAGATAGGTCACTAGATGCATAGAATATATGATAGTGAGATGTGAAATACATATCATCTCCAAGAGGAGTATGCATATAATAGACTTGAAGATCCAAAATATATTGCATAAAAATATATTATGGTAAAATAAATAATCTAGGACTCAAATTAAGTCTAGTATATGTATGAATAGGTGTCATATATCTTGAGCATGCAACTACAATAACTGGAGTTATAAGAGATTTTATGCTAGATGGATATAACATAGTCTAAAATATAGTAAGTATCATATAGGATGGAAATGGAATACATGGAGGGATCACACTAGGATAAATTATTCATTCTTTTTGTGGTGTAATAGAGGTCCCACATGTGATTGTTGAGGTAAGATATGTCTATGATAATGTATGCCACAAATACTACATACTTATCTATTATATACAAACTTAAAAAAAAATATGATGTGGATGGTATTTCTCTCATTTGATTAAGTTGTCAGTATTTTTAGTGTGCTCCTACCCAGTGTCTGGTTCCCACCTACTTGTATATGAGGTATGCTCCCACCCAATGCCTGGTTACCAACTATAAGTATTTGAGGTATGATCTTTCCAAATGCCTATCTCCTAAATGGTGGTATTTGAGGTGTGTTTCCACACAATGTCTGGTGCCTTATGTAGAGACATTTGTTGGAAGATAAGATTTCAAATGAACCCACTATGTTCTTCACCAATGGGATGTGCAAGGGATTGCTCCAACCCCATTTAACATCTAAATCATTTTGGTTAACCTCTTGTGAATGTGTTTACATTTTTATGAAAATAAAAAATGAATTGATAATTTGTAGTACCCATTTGTTAATATCCATTTACAATAACACCATGATTAACTTCTCACCAGTATTATATTTTTAACCCATAGTATTTTTTCACACAATAATTTTCACATCTTGTTAGCAGTCATTTTCAAACTACAAATGCTACATTTTCACTTTTAGAAATAAATTTAGATTTTATTTTTATTACTATGTTCTATAAATTATAAATGAAGGATGGTCACCAAGTTCCATGTGCTTCCCTTAAACCCAAACCTATCTTAGCACAAATAAGAACATGTAGAGTGTAGTGCTGGTGTTTGTAAGGATTTTGAACAAGAAATGATAGATTTTCAAATATGAACTAACACTGTCTGAGTTGGAAAAATACAAAATGATGTGTCGAGTGCTAAGTGAAGGTATAACAAAGTAGGTGTTTTGGCCCTAAAGGGCCCCATGTTGCGGTCTTAGATATTATCAAGGATTTAGTTCTTTTATCTCTTATATATATATATATATATCCACTTCATTTATGTTACTTTTTATATATTTTTACCCTATTCGATTTTATTTTTAATCATACTTTGATCACTTTCATCAACTTCTCGATAATAACTATATATATATATATTATCGAGAAGTTGATGAAAGTGATCAAAGTATGATTAAAAATAAAATGGAATAGGGTAAAAATATATAAAAAGTAACATAAATGAAGTGGATATACTTTTAAATTCATTTGGTTCTCAAAGTACTCTAGTTTGGATCTATGTTATACCAGATGCATGATCATATACTCTATTACTTGGATTCCCTTATCTTAATAAAAAAAGAGAAATACCATCCAAATTATATAATTTTTTAAGTTTGTATACAATAGATAAATATGTATTATTTTTGGAAGACATTATCAGACACCTATCTTACCTCAACAATCACATGTGGGACCATCTAGTATGCCCCAAAAGGAATGAATAATTTATCCTCATGTGGTCCTTTCATCTATTCCATCCCAATCCTATATGGTAATTAATATATTTTTGACTATGCTATCTCAATCTAGCATAGAAGCTCTTAGAGATCTAGTTCCTCTAGTTGCATGCTTAATATATATGACACCTAGTCATACACATACTAGAGTTAATATGAGTCCTAAAGTAGTTATTTTACCATAATATATTCTTATGTAGTATATTGTGGATATTTAAGTCTATTATATACATATTCCTTCTAGGGATGATATATATTTCACATCTCATTATCATTTATCATATACATCTAGTGACCTATTAGACTCTTTTTGTCATACATTTGATGACATAGACCATATTAATGGTTAGTTTTTCTATCCTCACCTTGGGCTTCACATGTACATCCTTATTGTATTATAACCTACTTAATGTCCATATATTTTTTAATATATATTCCATGTATGACATGTGATTTCCTCCCTATAGTTATATGGAATTCATCTATATTATATATTTGACATGATGGCACTAACCTCCCCTTACATTGACATTCTTCTAGCCACTTGGTTTATGTTATTTGATATATTTATTAGGCTTATTCCATTTGATTTATAATCATATTTTGAGCACTTGTATCAGCTTCCTCATGATGAAAAAACACACACACACACACACACACACACACACACACACACACACACACACACACACACACACACACACACACACACACACACACACACACACACACACACACACACACACACACACACACACACACACACATGAGAAAATAACTAAATATTTGGTGATATCTCAGACCATAGTATAGGGGCTTCCTAGGAAAAAAACACTTACATTGTTTGCACCTTCACTTAGCACTTGACACATCAATTTGGGTTTTGTCAACTCAAAAATGGTGGGTGCATATTGGAAAATCCATCGTTGCTTGCTCAAAAGCCTTAAAAAACTAGCGCTACACTCTACCTATTCTTTTAATGCTTAGATAAATTAGGGTTTAAGTGGAGAAAATACAACTTGGTGAACATACTTCATTTAGAATTTATAGAATATACTAATATATTTTTTTTAAAGGTGAAAATGTAACATTCATAGTTCAAAAATGACTGCTAATGAGATGTGAAAATTAATGGATGAAAAACAAAATATGGGTGAAATATAAAATACTAGTGAGAAGTTAATCTTGGTGTTATTGGAAATGGATATTAACAAATGGGGGTTTTACATTCTCAATTCATTCTTTGTTTTTATTAAAATGCAACCACATTTAGAAGAGGTCAACTAGAACGATTCATAAGTGAAATGGGATTGACACAACCCCTTGTGTATCCCATTGGTGAGGAATGTAATAGGTTCATTTAAAATACCATCTACCAATAAATGACTCTACATAAGGCACCAGTTACTGGGCAAGAGCACACCTCAAATACCACCATTTGGGATCTAGGAACTGGGTGGAATTACACCTCAAATACTAGTATCTAGGAACTAAGCACTAGGTAGGATCACAACTCAAATACCAATAGTTGGGAAGTAGGAACTAGGTGGGAGTGCACCTTAAATACTAATAACTTAATCAAATGAGAGTAATTTCATCCATATTATATATGTTTTTTAAGTTTTTATACAATAGATAAGTATTTACTATTTGTGGCACACATTATTAGAGACCTATCTTACCTCAATAATCACATGTGGGACCATCTAATACGCCCCAAAAAGAATGAATCATTCATCCTCATATGATCCCTAAATATTTTCCATCACCATCCTATATGGTACCTAATATATTTTCAACTATGAAATATCCATCTAATGTATAATATCTTAGATCTCTAGTTCCTACAATTGCATGCTCAGGATATATGACACCTAGCTATACACATACTAGAATTAATTCGAGTCCTAGAGTAGTTATTTTACCATAATATATTCATATGAAATTATTATGACACTTCAAGTATATTATATAAATATTCATCCTTAAGATGATATGTATTTCACATATCACTATCATTTCTCATATACATATAGTGACCTATTAGACTCTTATTGTCATACATTCGATGACATAGACAAGATTAATGGTTAGTTTTTATATAAACACCTTGGGCTTCATAGATACATCCTTATTGTATTATAGCCTTATTAATATCCATACCTTATTTATTATACATTCCATCCATCCCATACACTTTACTACCTATAGTTATCTGACATTCATCAATATTATATATTTGATAGGATGGTACTCACCTCCCCTTAAATTAACATTCTTATAACCATTTGGTTTATGTTGTTTTCTCTATTTTTTTTGCCTATTCCATTTGATTTTTAATCATATTTTGAGCACTTGCATCATATTTTTGATGATGAACACACACACACACACACACACACACACACACACACACACACACACACACACACACACACACACACACACACACACACACACACACACACACACACACACACACACACACACACACATTTATACACACATACACACATATATGTATGTATGCTGTCATCATCAAGAAGCTGATGAAGTTTCTCAAAATATGATTAAAAATAAAATGAAATAGGCCAAAAAATATAGAAAATAATATAAACCAAGTGGCTATAAAAATTTCAATGTAAGGTGAAGTGAGTGCCATCATGTCAAATATATAAGATAGATGAATGCCATAGAAATATAGGGAGTAAAAGACATGGGATGCAATACATATATAAGAAACAAGGTATGAATAATAATAAGAATATAATATAATAAGGACATATCTATTAAGCTCAAGGTGTGGCTACAAAAACTAACTATTAATCTGGTCTATGTCATCAAATATATGACAATAAGAGTCTAATAGGTCACTCAATGTATATGATAAATGATTTAAAGATCTGAAATAAATATCATCCCCAGGAGGAATATGCATATAATAGACTTGAAGATCCACAACATATTACATAAGAATATATTACGTTAAAACTACTCTAGGACTCAAATTAACTCTAGTATGTGTATGACTAGGTGTCATATATATTGAGCATGCAACTGAAAGAACTAGAGCTATAAGATATTATATGATATATGTAGATAATGTAGTCTAAAATATTTTAGGTACCATATAGGATGATGATGGAATAGATTCAGGGATCAAAAAAGGATAAATGATTCATTCATTTTTGGGTGTACTATATGGTCTCACATGTGATTATTCAGGTAAGATAAGTCTCTGATAATGTGTGCCATAAATAGTAAATACTTATCTATTGTATACAAATTAAAAAAACTATATATTTTAAATGGTATTGATATCATTTATTAATCTAAGGGCATCCAAGTAGTAGATTATATGATCATGCATATGGTATAACATAGATCCAAAATAGAGTGGTTTAAGGACCAACTACATTTGTAAGGGTAATACCACCTAAGGATGTGCATGTATTACCATAATAATTGTGTAATAACACTGTCATTTAAAGTAATTATCTATCAACATAGCCTCAACTATATAGGAATGACTTAGACATAACATTTCCACTAGAACCATTGTCAATCACATTAGCTTGTGTAATATAATGATGGTAACCCACAGAATTATGTATGTGTATAGGACTATTGATTGATGTATTATTAGGTATCTAGTGGTTATGAAATGTAATGAAGGCACATGCCTTTCAGAACTTGAAACCATGCCAAAAATGTTGTAAATCTCATTCTCATATATAGTATGATAGTGATGTATATATGTTTCCATATGATTTTTTATTATTTAGGAGTGATATGATTTGGTAAAAAAATAGTAAATATTTGTATGTGTTGATTAAATTATTCCAAAAATTCATTTAGTGAATAATTATGCCCACCAATGATAATAGTTTTGTTATAAATTATGACTTGGATATTATGTCATGATTTGAAACACTTATTAGTATTATGTCCTAAAGTTCAATGATATTCAAAAAATTGAATAGAATCATAATTTTCAGGCAATGTACATATTGTATCCATTTGGAAAGGATACCACATTACAATCAAGTAATTTATTTAATATCACTTATAATGGGTTTGATAATGTTTTAAATTTTTTCCTTTGCCTATATGTGTGAAAGTTAAGCTTATTACTTGGTTGTGAAACTACATTAACCGTAATAGACTCACTCTTATCTTAGAAATTAGGCACATCATTCATCTAGTGGATTAGGAAATAATATGTGTGCAATTTAACATATTAGTATCCATAAGCTTAACTCTGATGTTATGCAACATAAGACAAAGCTCATAAAATGAGTCATATGTGTTAAACAGGAATTTTTTATTTGAGTAGGTTGAGTAAGTAATCAGAGAATATACTTTCAAGTTCATTGTCATGTCCCCTTTTTCGTGGACATTGACAGGCTTGATGATTAGCCTATTATGCGACCTTCGTAGGCTGATTGGATGGATAGAGGGTCATGATGGAGATTGGCTTGGCTTTGATTTACAGAATTCCTATAGTTGGCTCTCATTCAGGTTATTTCAGACACATTGGGCCTGAGCTCCTATTATTTAGAGATATTTGACATACAGTGGAGCACCCTTGTTTTGATATGGTCATGTGCAGAATCACTCCCTGATTCACCAGCTTCAGACGGTTCGAGGATCCGACATGTATTGAGGGAGATATTAATATTTGATTGATTTAATCAAATATTAATTATTTGGTCTAATTTTAAATTAGATATTAATCAATTATTAATTAATTAATTATTTGGTCTAATTTTAAATTAGATATTAATTAATTATTAATTATTAATTAATTGGTCTAATTTTAAGATCCAAGTTCTAATTTGAGGAATTCTAATTTTAGAAGCCCAAGTTCTAATTTGAGGAATTCTAATTTTAGAACCCCAAGTTCTAATTTGAGGAAATCTAATTTTAGCAAGCACACCTTTGGAAGGGTATAAGAGTTTCTCATGGGAGAGAGTTTGTATGTATGAATTGATTATTGAAATTAGAGAAATTCTTCTGTGAAGACTGAGCCAAGGGTTCCAGGATTCCATTTGTAGTGGAGAACGTCAACTCTTCATTGTGTGTGATTCAGAGGTTGTGAAAGATCAGCCGATCTATTGCCAAATTGAGAGATAGCTTCATCCAGAAGTTATCACAGAGGTACAGATTTGAGAGATAGCTTCATCCAGAAGTTATCACAGAATTTCAGGGTTGAGAGATAACTTCACACAGAAGTTATTACAGGTATTTCAGGTATTTATCTTTATTTAGTTTTTGATCCAATAAATTATACAGATAGAGGTATTCTGTATTAGAGTAGTATATCTTCAGATCAGGTGGTTCAACAATCAGGGGTTAAGAACAGACTGGTTGGCGGCCGTACTAAGTCTGTACAGGTCCGTACAGATTCTCGCAGATACCGACATCGGCAGACAGAGATCCCCAGTGACCGACTTTGGCCGTCTGAGGACCGACGTCGGCAGATAAGGACCTACAGAGACTGACATCGGCAGTATATCGACCGACGCCGGCGACTGTGTGTATCGACACAGCAGGCCGAGACTTCTAGAATTGCAAGTTTATTCCCAGTTTGCATAATTTCAAGGTTTTAAGACCATATCTATAATATTCTTTGATTTGCATAAGAAAGGACATCTATTGTAATCAGCTGGATGAATGATAAGATCTGTGATTTGTTTATGCATGTTTGAATCTATTCTGAAAATTGTATCTTGTTCAGAGCTTTATATGTTTCTATATTACCTGATTGAAGGGGATATTACAGTTGTTCAGAGCTTTTGTAGGAGAAAAAAAGAGCCCCTAAGTAAGGGACATCACAGTGGTATCAGAGCTAATGTCTTGCCATCCTGTTGGGTAGTTTGGGTAGGTTGAATCAGTGAAGTATCCATGATGACTTCGAGTACTCAGAAACAGTGGGACAAGGATATGAAGAAGCTGAAACAAAGTTTGAACCAGTTGGTTGAAACCCAGAGGAGGATGAATGAAACTCTTTCAGATCCTACATTTGAAGACAAATTATTACGGTATATGGCATCCATTCGTAAAAGGTCCACATCACAAAACAGAATGAAGGAGAAACAAGAGGTCTCAACAGTGGTTGAGGGCAGCGCTACACCAATTGTTAGACATGTGGATGAGATTAATCATGGGGATTTAGATTCTCAGTTAGTTGCAGAGGACGTGGGAGCGGGAGATTGTGATGATGAGATAGTTTTAGCAGTAGTTTCTTCAGAGTTAGATGAAGATGAGTCCGATGCTTGCACTCAGAGTGTAGAGGTGTACTCAGATGTTAGTACACTGAGTGTTGATGATCTCTCAGATATGGCAGAGATTGTAGCAGAGTCCCAGGATCTGATTATTGCAGATGATACCCAGGAGAATGTAGTGGACAGTTTTGAGGACTTAGTTTCACCAGCTGTTTCTCTTGGTAAGGAGGAGTTAGACAGTGATGCTATAGTTGTTGATACTCTGTATGTTGATATGAGCTATGGAGTTGATTCACAGAGTATGGATGGTAGTTCTCCAGAGATCAGTGATTTTGAGTCTACTCTTTTGGACCATGCATCAGAGGAGGATTGTAGAAGACAGTCTAGCCAGTGCCACCATGTGTCTAGTCAGCTGAGAGTTAGTGAGCGAGACATTGCTATTGCTTGCAAGCATTTCGATGATGCTCATCAGTTGTTAGCAGTTTATGGATGGGGTTCTCCTACTAGGATCGAGTAGGGAGGTAGTTATTTGTCCTTGACAGAGATCCACTCTTTATGGGAGGCTATCCAGATTCTGAGACAGGATTATATGCAGTTGGTCGCCGACAGAGATTATCTTATGGAGTGGGGTAGCACAGCATATGATGCATTGTTGGTCGAGGAAGATAAGGTGAGTGAGCTTACTCAGTAGCTAGAGGTGACTTCTGAGATTCTTGAGACTACGCAGTTAGCTTATGAGGAGTCACAATTTCATTTGGCTGAGATGGCCATGGAGTTAGAGCATTTACGGTCTTCACCAGCCCCAGACTCAGAGGTTAGTACATTGAGTGTTGTTGGTGAGTACGTTCCTATAGTTGTAGCTGAGGAACATGTTGTTGAGGCTGACACACTGGTTCAGGATTTGGGAGTACCTGGTTCTGATGAGTTTGGGATACCTCTCCAGATTGATTCTTCTCACACAGATGACAGTGTGGTCCAGTTGATTGTGCCACCTTTACAGAGAGATCAGTTGTGGTGTGTGGGGGAGTACGTTGATGCTTCCACATATAATTTTTACTGCACGGAGTCATTCATGGAGTATTTTCTGGATAGTGCAGGGGTTCATCGGGATTTGCATAGGGTGACAGAAGGTGTTCTCATCCAAGGTACTGGTGCTATTAGCAGATTGGGTGGGGAGATTATAGGGATCCTATCTACTATGCTACCTCACAAGGATTTTGAGGTGGGGTATGCTCATTATTGTTCTTTTGACCCAGAGAGAGAAGATTTGATTTCACACAGGTGTAGATCAGCTCCAGTTTCTTACCATCCATTATGGGATGGATTGGCACCATCTCTTGCAGATGGAATTGGCAGTTTGAGTTGTCCATTCTACTTGGGTTATGATGCTTCGAGAGTTTGGTTCTCATGTGTTCTTGACTATGGCAGTTGTGCTCTTAGAGTTTGGTTGAGTTGCATTCGCCAATTTGATTATGGGTTCCTCTTTGTTCTACTTCTGTTGATGTTGCAGGTACTTGCATTGATTCACAACAGTGCAGAACATAACTACATTTGGGATCCAGGTGGATCGAGTGGTTCATTGTTCTGAGATTGCTTGGGGACAAGCAATTTTTGGAGGGGCAGATTGTCATGTCCCCTTTTTCGTGGACATTGACAGGCTTGATGATTAGCCTATTATGCGACCTTCGTAGGCTGATTGGATGGATAGAGGGTCATGATGGAGATTGGCTTGGCTTTGATTTACAGAATTCCTATAGTTGGCTCTCATTCAGGTTATTTCAGACACATTGGGCCTGAGCTCCTATTATTTAGAGATATTTGACATACAGCAGAGCACCCTTGTTTTGATATGGTCATGTGCAGAATCACTCCCTGATTCACCAGCTTCAGACGGTTCGAGGATCCGACATGTATTGAGGGAGATATTAATATTTGATTGATTTAATCAAATATTAATTATTTGGTCTAATTTTAAATTAGATATTAATTAATTAATTATTTGGTCTAATTTTAAATTAGATATTAATTAATTATTAATTATTAATTAATTGGTCTAATTTTAAGATCCAAGTTCTAATTTGAGGAATTCTAATTTTAGAAGCCCAAGTTCTAATTTGAGGAATTCTAATTTTAGAACCCCAAGTTCTAATTTGAGGAAATCTAATTTTAGCAAGCACACCTTTGGAAGGGTATAAGAGTTTCTCATGGGAGAGAGTTTGTATGTATGAATTGATTATTGAAATTGGAGAAATTCTTCTGTGAAGACTGAGCCAAGGGTTCCAGGATTCCATTTGCAGTGGAGAACGTCAACTCTTCATTGTGTGCGATTCAGAGGTTGTGAAAGATCAGCTGATCTATTGCCAAATTGAGAGATAGCTTCATCCAGAAGTTATCACAGAGGTACAGATTTGAGAGATAGCTTCATCCAGAAGTTATCACAGAATTTTAGGGTTGAGAGATAACTTCACACAGAAGTTATTACAGGTATTTCAGGTATTTATCTTTATTTAGTTTTTGATCCAATAAATTATACAGATAGAGGTATTCTGTATTAGAATAGTATATCTTCAGATCAGGTGGTTCAACAATCAGGGGTTAAGAACAGACTAGTTGGCAGCCGTACTAAGTCCGTACAGGTCCGTATAGATTCTCGCAGATACCGACATGGGCAGACAGAGATCCCCAGTGACCGACTTCGGTCGTCTGAGGACCGACGTCGGCAGATAAGGACCTACAGAGACTGATGTCGACAGTATATCGACCGACGCCGGTGACTGTGTGTATCGACACAGCAGGCCGAGACTTCTAGAATTGCAAGTTTATTCCCAGTTTGCATAATTTCAAGGTTTTAAGACCATATCTGTAATATTCTTTGATTTGCATAAGAAAGGACATCTATTGTAATCAGCTGGATGAATGATAAGATCTGTGATTTGTTTATGCATGTTTGAATCTATTCTAAAAATTTTATCTTGTTCAGAGCTTTATATGTTTCTATATTACCTGATTGAAGGGGATATTACAGTTGTTCAGAGCTTTTGTAGGAGAAAAAAAGAGCCCCTAAGTAAGGGACATCACATTCATTAATATGAAATTGGTGTGACATTTTAATAAACATGGTTTTAAATTTAAGAACATAATAAATTATGTGTTCATTAGGTACTTATTAGACTTAATAAATTTAATAAGATGTAACCTTTTGACTAATGTTTATACAAAGTTCACTAAGAAAATGAAAATTAAATTATATAGTTTATGTATGGATCCCACAATTGAGAAATAAAACCAATACCGAGCATATCTTCTGAGACTTATAGGAAATAAATTTTTCATAGGTAATTGATAATGTTGAGGATGAAAAAAATATTTAAATAACAATTTTATATGCTTATATGGATCCCTATTTCCACTAAATGCTATAAACTTGGGTACCTTAAATGATGGAGGTAAAGGGTGGATAAACACTTCTTGATCCAAAGGGCTATGTAGTATGTTTTAAGATGAAATCATATGGATAGGTTTGCTAGATGCTTGAGATAATTATGAAATTTACATATTTATGCCACTAAGTTGTTATTGTATTGTTAGATCAGTAGATGTAATAATAGGTGTCTGATTAACATGTGTATATAAAGGTGCCTTCAGATGATTATGACTATGCCCAAGACCAAAATATTAGATATATGAATTTATTGGAGGCACATTAATCTTTGGGTTCATAGGTGGGACTATAGAGGTATTATGAATAGAAGCATCAACTTGAGGGGGTGTAATAACATGAGTTGGAAGTAGATGAGGATTAGTATCATGAGGTATACTAGCCTCACCACTTGATGTACAAAGAGTAAAAATATCTAATAGAGGCTGCTTAAGTAAAGGATATTTATTTCTAAGCATTTGTTGTATTTTTTTTATAATAAATAATCCACACTTAAAGGGTTTTTGTCAATCATAGCTCTCAAGCTAGAAAGGGTTTTAACTCTATATGGATTAAAATTTTCAAAATATTTGAGATAATCATAAGTTTTAATGTCACTATCATTGCCATCAGTAATAGGTTGGTCCTTACTAATAATATAAACCATAAAAATATCAAAATGAGTACAAACCATGCCTAATGATTTTAAATAGAGATGTGACTATGATAAATCAGGTTTGGAATAAGAAGACCAAACCCTAAGTAACCTCCAAAGATATATGAAATCAATAATTTTTTTTGTGAAACTAATTCTTAGTGGGATATAATTCATAAGTATAAATAGTTAAATATAAAATAGGGGTTGACCAAACATGGTATAAAATATTTGGATATGAAATAAAATATGAAAAATTAAAAAAAAAGTCATGAAACCCTAGGAGGATGGTATGAGAATTCAGAGCATGGAGGAGTTCACCAAAATGTTTCACCATTTATGTGTTCAATAATAAAAATAAGGTAAAATTATTACACTAGGGAGATATACTATTAACAACATAAAATAGTAATTTCATATTTACCTTAGTGGATAAATGATTGTAACTAGTAAAATAAAACTATTAAAATTGATAATTAAACCTGAAAAGAGATAAAAGCTAATGAAATGATCACATTATTTTTTTTCTAAAATTTTAAGTGAAAATATGAACTATGCAGATCTGTATTTGAGTCTATATAAAATTTGATCCTTTAAACTTGTAGGGATAAGATTACTACATGCATTGATTATGCGCTTGGTAGGATCATCGATTGACCAATTTTTCTACCATACCTATCCTATCATGGCAATTGTGTCCTATGTTGAATTTCAGATTTTGAATTCTTTTGTGCATGTGCACCACTAGATGTTCTACCTATTTATACATACAATTCTCTATTCTAATGGGAATAAATGTAAAAAATATGTATTCTTCCTTTTTTTCTCCTAGCTTTCCATCAACTCTTAACAACAAAGTTATGGGTTGGGAAACCACTATGGGAGTTGTAGCTGTGTATGTTACATGTTGGAATTAAAACTCATGTTATTTATATTATGTGTGAATGGAATCTTGAGTAATTTTTTTGAATGTTTTCTTCCTAGATGTGAATATGCAACTAAATTCAACATAATAAAACATTCTTTTAGTATAAATGGGTCATGCACAAATATGACTCCACTTGTGTAGAAAAATATATGGAAAGCACAGACACTAACTTAAATTATGGATAAAATTAATAGATACTCAATTACTATATTTTATATTCTCTCTCTCTTTCATATATAGATAATGGCTTAGATTGAATTGGTATAAATACAATGCTCTTAGGACATAATTCACACTTAAGCTGACTCAAGAAATAATAACAAGTGATGATTAAGGCACATGTAAAACAACTAAAGGTAAAATGGCACAAAAAATGATGGACATTGATCTAGAGGATTTTTTTATGGTTTGGAAAAATGTGAAAAGGACAAGTGTCATAATGAAACATTAACACATGGAAAAAATATAAAGAGTTGATACAATTAATTTTTATATTAAAATTATTTTGATATGTTGCTGATGGGTGTTGTGTTGTAGATGTGGAACTACACTAGCCATTTACCCACATTACCCCGTAACTATTCGCCATCTAATTTTACCAACTTTGCCATAATTCTATTAAGTCACTCAAATATTCTACACATGCAATTTATTTTCCACTATAATTCCTCCATTTTCTCATTTCCAAAATAATCCTAATATCCTATTTTATAGTTATTAAAAAAAACCATGGGATATGTTTTAAATTGAATCCTAATTTAATTTATCCTATTTATGATTTTATTAAATCATTGGATAGTTTAATCTTGCCAAATCCCAAAAGAATTAAATTTTATTCCCACTCTCATGTGGATGGAATTTGATATTATTGGGAGATATTTAAAAAAAAACATTATCCTTTATCCTTTTAACATGCTGCTTTATATCCTATGTGGGAAGTAATCTGGTGTTTATTTTATGTGGGAGATATGTTTTTTTTAAAAGTAAAGTTTTAAACATTATCCCTATTTCCCCCATATGGAATTCCATCCACTTTGGATAGGGGAAAAATACATGGGATATGTGTTTTTTTAAACTAAATTTTAAATTTTAATTTAATCTTCATATGCTTTTATTTCAACATTAAACTCCCTCTAAACATGCACATGCATGCTTTGCTCCTTAATAACCACCTTTTACTCCAGGTGGCCCACTTTAGTGTGGTTGGCAGTTGGTGGGGAGATTATGTTTTTATTTGGGAGAGATTATTTTAGTAAATAAAGCATGGCATTGGAACTTCCCATAAATTATGGGATTTTATTCCTTTATTAAATGCATAGTTTAATTGTGCTTCAAGCAAAAATAAAAAATTGTTAGCCAACATTGGTTATATGGCAATTTTTATATATATTAAGGATTATTATTATTCTGGAGGATCTTATAGGGTAGATTGTAGAGATGGACATGTTGCTTATTTTTTGACATAAAAAGAATGTTACCAAAAATTTCAAGCATGGACAGTCCATACAGATGAAGGTCTATTTTACTTGAAGAACACATGTTATTTAATTTAGTGAATTGACCATGTTTAATTTTATTCTCGAGTCCTTTTTAGTTTGTATAAAATACAGAGATTTTTAAGCCAAGGATATTTTTATAAATCCTTCAAGAATATTTTTCCTCTGATTAAGAGAATTATTTAGCCCATTCAGGAGAGCTATAAGAATTTGTAGGTATTTGTTTTGGTAAAGAGAAGAATGTTTACGTGCTACAGACAAGTTCTTCATATCACATAGAGCTGTAAGATTTATTAATTCATACAGGGATGTAAGTTTTAATTTATGTATTTACATCTTATTTATATGGAATGGTTTAAATGAACCTAGAGACGTAGCCAATTGGTGAACCTCATAAATAATCTCGTCTCTATTTTATTTCAATTTTCTATCACTATATCAGTTTTTAATTATTATTGATATTTGGAGTTTAATTAATAAAAATTAATTGAGATACTATTTGAGAGATAAAAATGTGAATTGAATATTTTTCATTGAATAGTAAATTTATATGATTTTATAGAACATTCATATTCAGAATTATTCAAACAATTCACAATCAAATTTAAAAAGTCAATTCCTTTTAATTAAATTTTAGAAAATGATTTATTATATTTATAAAAATATTTTTTTAATAAAATGATATTTATTAGTAGGAGGCTAATTACTATTCACGAATTAATTTGAGAATAAGAATTTGATTCATAAATGAGTTTTCAGAGTTTTCATTCACTCATTCATTTCTAGAATAATAAATCCAATTTCAATTTGTTTTAATTGGGAAATTGAGAATTCCACAACTAATTCTATTTAATATTGAGGAATTGAGAATTTTAGTATCCAATTATTAAAAAATGTTTGATTTATCAAAAAGATAAACCTATTTTTCAAATCAATTTTTAGTATTAGAGCAGGTGATTGTAGGACTTGCTTCAGTTGTTGATATACTTTAGTTTGGAGTTTTGGATATTAGATATTGGTTCTTATATTTTATTTGATTATGTAGGTAGGTTAGTGCAAATGAAAATTGGAAGGTGTTTTTATTCACTAAAAGAAGACAAGCTTATAACATCCATAGTTCTAAAACCACTAGCTCTAGAGGATCAACATGGATGATGAACAACACATGATCACTTGAGATGTGAGATGGTGTTGTGAAAGGATCAACCTTTTTTCCTTAAGATGCATTCAGATAAAATGCAAGGCATTTTCAGTGATGCACATCCAAGAGGAATCAGTTATAGTCCTATACCATTTTTACATAGAGGGTAGATTGAGGTATGATGCAAATATGATTTTATATTAGTATTGACACAATATTTTGATCTTTGATAAATAGTTGTGTAGACTTTATTTATAGATAACTAATCATACTTTGGAAGCCTATAAGAACAAGTGAAAATATCAATTCTATGGTAAGATATGAAAATGACAATAAGGCATTATTTATGATATTGAATAGGTTTTGGCACTTTAAGGATTGAGTTTTTAATTGGTTGATAGGTTGGTATGTTTCACATCTTTGTTAAGAGTTTCAGGAAGCAAACATGGAGTTGTTTAAATACCAAAAATATGTCAACCAATACTTAATAGGTGCACTTCATAGTTTCTTTAGAGGTATACATTATTTTCAAAAGTAACTATGTAATGCACAATTTTTGGTTTAAATTTGAATAATCTTTGTGTGGGTTGATTTGGAAGTAAGATATACCTTGATTTGAAATTGTTTTTGAAATAATTTTGAAATTTAAATATGGATCATCTAACCCTTAGTAAGATATAGTTTTGAATAGGATGAAACCACCTCCTATTTAGTTGTGAAAACCATGAAGAGGGAACAACCCTTATGGATAAAATGGTTTGATTGAATAGTTTTGAAAAAACATAACTATAGTATGGAATACTATGCTTAGTTTATCTTTAACACCATTTTCAAAGAATTCCTAACTATTAGAATTAGGGAAGGAATTTTGAATTTGTGTTTTGAAGATATTTTTCTATCTCCTATTTTAGTTTTCCATTATAATTAGATTTTGGAAACTAACTCAATTTGGATGAGTTTTGGAGGTATGAATTAGGGAGTAGTTAGATGGTGAAGGAAACCTCGAGGCAGGTTTAAAATTCTTGGTTTTCTCTTCACCTTTATATGATATTTTTCTTATAGTTACTTACAAAGTTATGAGTTTGTAAAAATGATCTTATTATGGAAATTCTCTAAGTTGACATTAGAGTTTGATAGGTATAGGGAAAGATTTAATAATCAGTTTTAGGGACACAACAATTAACTATATTGTTGATAGGATGATGATCACATCTATTTCCCTTGATTATTCTTTCATGTGTTGTGTATATTATGTAGTTATAACCTTAGGATAGACAAATTCATTACATGATTTTATATTATACATATACGTTTAAGTCCCATAGTATTATGGACAACATTTTTAAATGCAAGTATACACATGTTGTAGTTATTTGTAAATTCCATAAGGTATGTACATTTTGATTTTCCTTGTGTGATATTGGATATAACTAGGAGAACACCTTAGACTTCATGCAATATAGGGGTTGAGAGAATCTGCCAGATGTTGTGACTATTTTGTGTAATAGGTTATTTTGGTAGAATGTGTAAAGAGTTTGTTTTACTCTTCATAATCAAGTTACAATTTTAGTTGGATAGTTGACTTCTTGTAGGGAAGTTTTTATAATGTCTTATTTCACTAATATTTTTTTAAATGGAGTTTTATTGCATCATTTTGATAGATTGAATTCATAATTTCTTCATATGCTATTTTTGGATCTTGTATATTTAGAATCAATGCAGAAAGATTTTCAATGGTAAGAAGAGAACTCATAGAGATTTTTGGGTCAGTTGGATTATTTGGACTTTTGGAGACCAAAAGCCTCTTATGGGGAGGTTTGATCTAGAGGATTTTTTTATGGTTTGAAAAAATGTGGAAAGAACAAGTGTCATAATTAAAAATTTGCACGTGGTAAAAATATAAATAGTTGATACAATTACTTTTTATATTATAATTATTTTGATATGTTGTTGATGGGTGTTGTGTTACAGATGTGGGACTAAACTGACCATTTGCCTACATTACTCTGTAACTATTCACCATCTAATTTTACCAACTTTACCATAATTCTATTAAGCCATCGATATGTTCCATATATCCAATTTATTTTCCACCATAATTCCTCCATTTTCCCATTTCCAAAATAATCTTAATATCCTATTTTATAGTTATTACAAAAAAACCATGAGATATGTTTTAAATTAAATTCAAATTTAATTTA